>OX421449.1:2002954-2008248 GCA_949126865.1 Montipora capitata
GTAGCTGCACTTGTAAATAGCCAACTAGCTTGTCTCGGGCCGGTTGGGATTTTTAACAGCTGTTGTTGAAATGTTCTGTTCTGTCAAGATTGTGTTTCATTGACCCTGAAAAGCCCCAATGGGGAGTGGTCAATTGAGTATGTATTGTATTGTAAATTCATCAAAATTTTCCCCTAACTCCAAGCTCCATTTGTGTTTTCATTACAATTGGGTTATTCCTGTGTGGTGTAGTTAAACTGCAGCAACTTCCACCAAGTTTGTTTGCCTTTGTTCATCACATGCCAGCCAATACTCTTGTCAGATCCAGCATGTGCTGCTTACCGTTCAGCTTGTGGTGCTGGAAGATAAGTGAGGTTGTTGGTCATGCAATCAGGAATTCTCTTTGACTACCCAGTTGCAAGCAAGTGTTTTCCCCAATAATGCTATCTGACTGGTTATTTCATTATTTTATGTTACTCAGAAAATGTGACATTCTCTTTTCCAAAACATATGAAGTGTTTTTTTTTTATATTGTCTAAGTACCTTAATTTCATTTCCTTTTAATCTTTGCAGCATTCTGTTGTCAGAGTTTACAAAGTTTTCAGATGAAAAACCAATCCTTGAATTTGTGCAAGTTCCTTTCAATCACCCCTTGTTTATCATGTTCTCTTCAGGAACAACAGGGCCACCAAAATGCATGGTCCATTCAGTTGGGGTAAGCAACAACAAATTTTGTAGTAGAAATTATCAAAAGGTAAAAAAAAATAGAAATCAAAACAACAATCAAGGGGACGTTCATAAGAACGTATGTCCAGTTGCATTCATCAACGTAATTTTCGGAGAGAGTATTCAGGACCATAGGCAGGTTTTTTGCGGGAAGGTGCGATCCAACAAGGAGGCTGGAGGTGCAAGCCTTTGGGGGGTGGGGGGGAGTTTATGCTCTGCCAGGAAATTTTGAAAATTAGGTTGTCTGAGACTGCATTTTGAGGGCAGTATGATATGAAAACAGGTGTCCAAATGTGAACTTAAAAAAGTGTAAATTACTGAAGTTTTTGAACTTCAAAATGAATTTTTTTTGGCGCTGAGGCTACTTAATGTATGTATTTTACAGTTTTAGAGAATATTTTCACTATTTAAAAAGAACAAAAATAGAAATAAAGTTGACAATCCATATTATTCACTGGGTTTGCTGCAGCAAACCATGATGATCAGCAGTGCTGATCATCATTGATCTTTTAGCAGTGTGCCAAGCACAAGCCTCCTTGGGTACTTCTTAGCAAACATCCAGAGCCATGTCTGTTAGATAGTGGATGTGCATAAGGGCCAGTGAAGAAAGCCACCCTCGTGTCATCCTGGCTCTGTTAAAAGTGTGTAGCTGTCAAGATTAGACCACTTGCACTTCACTTTTACTACACAAACAATGAATTAGATCAATACTATATGTATGTTCTTTTAATCAATTGCCTTTTACGTCGTTGGTCAACAAAAAAGTGGACCTCTGTCGCCTGGGGGGGGGGGGGGGGGCAGGTGCACCCTTCACACCCCCTTCCCTAAAATAAAATTAAGTATTCACAGCAGGGTAATTTTAACCAAAACTTGAACCTGACAAGTATATATTTACAGGGAACGCTGATACAGCATCTCAAAGAACATCTACTTCACAGCAACATGAGCAGAAATGATGTGATAATGTATTACACTACGGTAAGAGGAGGGTGTTATTTTCCACCGTGCAGTTCACTTGGTTTCATCTGCCTAAAGTCCTGTTACAGTTCCACCAAGGCCATTTCATGTGAGTCACAGGAGTCAGGCTAGTGTCTGGGACCAGTAAAAGACAAACAGCTATTTTAGGCAATAGATCGTCTCTGATTTAATTATTATTATTTTTTTAAATGAGCTTGCTTGTGGCAAAGGCATATCTAAAATAGACAGACTTTAAAACAGTAAGAATGATCATTACTACATCTCCTTTTATGTTTACTGGGGATCATTTGCTCTTCCTAAGGGAATTCAACTGTTTTTTGGTGTTGCAGACTGGATGGATGATGTGGAACTGGTTAGTCTCTGCAATTGCTGTTGGAACTTCTGTTGTTTTATATGATGGATCGCCTCTGGTACCAACACCACATGTGTTGTGGGACCTTGTTGACAAAATAGGGTAAGTTTAGCCAAGACTCATTACCAGCGTCTTTGTCTGCTTTGTTCTCCTCCTTTTCCACCCGTACTACACAATACAGTCTTTGATTTAATTCTCAGCTATACTAATACTTTAAGCTAAGTTTATAATAAACATATTTCACTTTCTTTTTGAAGAATAACCATTGTTGGCACTGGAGCCAAATGGTTGTCAGTTTTGGAGGAAAGGAAAGTACAACCCAGTAAGTTACAGTGAAAAAAAAAGAGAAAGCTGTGGCCTTTCAGGGTAGCAACAGCCCTAAAGTGACTACCTTAATAATAAGTAGACTAATGCACCGATCAACTCGAAACTTCAACATTCCCCTGCCCCCACGGCAAAGCCCGGGCATTTGAACTTTTGAAGATTGGATTGTTCAAATTCCCGCCCCCTCGGGCCACAATGGTGTTTAAATGGCCTACCCTATCATCGGATTTGTCTGTCATACCCCACTAAAGAACAATCTTCGTTGGCTCCTGCCGTCTTTAATAAAGACCTTTTTTGTAAGGCAATCACTCACAAATGCTACGTCTCTTCCTTGAAACTCTTCCATCTCGTCCAAACAAATGTTTTATAGCTGTTAGTGACTTTGGCACCCCAAAAAAAAATCATTTGAAACCTGACACTTCTGGTTCAATTTTCCCCACCCCACACAAGCAAAGGTCAAATTCCCCACTCCCCGGGCACAGAAGATAGTCAAATGCCCGGGGTTTGCCCGGAAAAGGGGGGGGGGGGGGGATGTTGAAGTTTTGATTTGATCGGTGCAGCTTGTTTCAGTTGTTGAAATAACGGTGCTGTGAAACCTGTTGCATAAATGAAAGACCAATATTGTTGGACTGATGGCTCATATCACCAAGATTGATTGATCCATTTGTGATATCAGTGGGAACAGCGCTTGCACAGTGGTGAGAGAACTCGCCTCCCACCAATGTTTCCCGGATTGGTGTCAAAGGTGGCCGGAAGTACTGTTGTTGTGGTAGTGCACTGTAAGTGCACTACACGCTATGTCACCGGGTTGTAGGAGTGTAAGGCCGTGGTGACAATAGGCCCGCAGCGCGTGCATAACTCACGAACATGAACAGGTCTGCTGGAAGCGAGCTTGAGTTTCAACAAAATGAGCTCCAAAATGGGCCTGAATTTGTGACGCTGATGAATAATAAAGCAGCTGCTATTTCCAAAAGGATGGAATTACCTGGTGATAGTGAATTTTTCACTTTGCAGAAACAATGGTCAACCTCAAGAGTTGGGCTATTGTGATCTTTGTGTTGAATTCCCACATTTTTTGTCAAGCTTTAAAACACTTGGGGAAAAAAACCAAACTAACAAAAACAAAAACCCGATGTTTTGCCATCATTTTGACACAGATGCATCCTTTGTTTTGCGAGTAAACATGCGAGGTAACTTGATCACGGCGCCCGCTGAATTCGATGTCACTTTCGATTTTGCGATTTACTTGTGCAGCCAAAAGTACAATAGAAGAATTGAAAGTAGCAAAAATTCTCCCAAAATGTTTTTTGCTGATGGTAACATTTTATATTCTCGGTTCAAAATTTAAGTTGTTTTCATGTCGCAAATTTTGTTGCTGATGGCAAAATATTTTATTCTCAATCGACACTTCTGAAAACTTCATTCTGCTCTTCCTAAAAGCTGTGTATCAATATTTATTTACTTTTGCATCAACATTTGTTTTGCATAAAGCATGCTAACAAAATCTGTACCTTGCTTAGTTCGCATTTTTGAGCGTTAAAATAGAAATTTTGGTTTTGTGACTTGTAATAAAACTTGTAAACTTGTAAACTTGTAAAAGTCGTATATTTTGAGGTCACCCATCCCGCCAGACAGGGATTAACTTCAGTGAACTTTTGTCTTAGAAAGCTCTCAGCGCTCAGAGTGCACGCTTAAACTTGTGGTGAAAAAGAAGTGGTAAGGGAACCTGAAAATGCTCAACATGTCAGCCTCGAAACCAATGTTTCTCGATTTCCTTTTATTGTCTTCAGTTAATCTTTCTGGGTGTAGTATTTTACTAGTAACCACATGTCTTCTCAGGGGGTTATTTACCTAAGACATCTGCTATGGCACTTTAATGATATACGGTACCAAAACAATATCGTGTACTATTAGAGCTACATATTACTCAAAGATAACTTGAATCTCCTAGAAGACGAAACGCAGCTTACAAAAATTTGGTTTTATCAACGGAGTTGATAATGTAAATTGGCCACCGTACAGAGATTCCAAAAGCTGACGTTTCGAGCGTTAGCCCTTCGTCAGAGCGAATCGAGGGATTATGGGTTACGTGTAGTTTTTATAGTAGAGTAGGAGCTACGCTATTGGTGGTAACATGGCAACGTGAAAAATAGGAATATATTAGTTAAATGAAAAACGTTCGTTAATACCGTGAGGATTAATGGTGCCGATTTGAAAGATGAATTTTTGTTCCAGATTCTTGCTTCTTTCCGTCGTACCTAGATGTAGGGAAAGGCCGCAGATAGCCATGTGTTTTTTTGGAGTGGTTAGGCAGATTGAAATGGCGAGCGACTGGCTTAGACGCATCCTTGTCATTCTTCTTAACATGGCGAAGGTGTTCGCGGAATCGGTCACCTAGTCGTCTACCTGTCTCACCAATGTATAATTTATTGCATAACGTACAGGTTATGCAATAAATGACATTTGCGGAGGTACATGTGAAACGATCGGTGATCTTAACAGATCGCTTAGGTCCCGATATCTTGCTAGTGTTAACAATGAAAAGACAAGTTTTGCATCGTGAGCGCGCGCATTTGAAAGTGCCGGGTTGCTCGTTAGTTTTGAGCGCGCTTCTAACTAAAAAGTTTCCTACGGTTTTGTCGCGTTTCAATGAAATAAGTGGATGTTGCGAAAAGATTCTACCAGTCTCGGGATCATTTTGGAGTAATTTAAAATTACTTAGAATGATACTTTTGACTGCGAGATTATGAGGATGGAAAGTGAGGGTGAATGGAATTCTGTCATTCTTATCTTTTTGTGACGTTTGTAGTGATGACTGTCGATCAAATAGTTGGGCGCGATGATGGCCCGCTTTGACCACAGAGACAGGATAGCCACGTTTTTCGAAAAACTGGCACATCTCCTCTGATTTGCTGGAAAAATCGGAGTCATCACT
>OX421449.1:2010948-2025948 GCA_949126865.1 Montipora capitata
ATTACTGTTTTGTTTTTCTGGGCTAGAACTCCCTGCAAAAATTTTTAAATTATGAATGACCATTTAGCAAACGCATATATCTAGCCAACCAAGGTGTTACTTATGGTGGCCTGTGGTGATGTGTTTAAGATAAAGAAGGTTGTGTTTTATCTCTTCCGAGCAGTGTCATGAATCGCTCGGGTCGGGCCCTAAATTTCGTTTTAGTTATTAAAATGCACGATAAACCCAAAGCACAGGGGGCACCCAACGATAATCTTCGATGAAATATCTGTTCGGGAGAGTCAATTACTGTTCTGAGAATCTCGGTTTTACGTGACAGCTGTAGATTTCTTTACTAAAACATCACCTAAAAGATTCGGAACCAGAGGTAAAGTATTGCCTTACGTTTTCGGAACGGATGTTTTTGCAATTCAAGTTTGGCACTTAAAAAAGTCACCTAGCAGCTTCGGATGAGCAAATGGTTCCCTGGAAGCCGGTAACGTTCCGCTAGCAATTTCTGAAATGAAGACTTCATTCCCTAAAATTTTCGGACACTTCAATTTTCAGAAAAAATACCAGATCATCTAAATTCAACCGGTAGAAGATGCACAAAGCATATTAAATTCATTTTGCCAACTACAGAAATTGAGAAAAATTTGCCAACCACTTCTGAGCAGCCCCGAAGCTACTCACACACATGTGCTATTAAACGTTGTAGGTGAAGCAGTGTATGATCAGAGCGGTGAGTTGGTGTGCATAAAGCCTTTCCCTTGCATGCCAATTTGCTTTTGGAACGATCCTCATGGACTTAAGTACAAGAAGGCTTACTTTGACAAGTTTCCAGGTTAGTTTCTCCATAAAAATGAATTTCCCAAGACACGTTAATTTAACTTTTTTTTTGGTTGGAAACTTGTTGCACAGGGAAACCAAAATCGTATATTCATAGGACCATCTCTAATTTATCTTGTCTCTGATTGTATGACTTGGATGAAAGTTTTTTGTTTTCAATTTATATTGAACAGGCGTTTGGACTCACGGAGATTTCTGCTCAATTAACTCTTCAACAGGAGGCATTTTGATGCTTGGGAGAAGGTAAAATGAGCGATAAGCTCAGTTGACATCGCTGAGTGACAAGAGTCAATTACATAAGAGCGTTGATCTATCACTTTGCGGCCTTGCCCCAGCACAGTCACAAATGTATCATTTTTAGATACACTTTGCGCGCAAAACAAACAAAGGGCCGCCAATTTGAACCAATCAGAAGTCACGCGTGACTTCTTCTGCCATGTTTTTTCAGTGACACGACAACTGATTTTCGCGGGAACGGGTATTCTAAAAATAGGCTCATTTGTGACTGTGCTGGGGAGCCCACCCATGCTATACCAACACTCTTATCTCGTTCACTGTTGTGAGTGATTGTTAATTGCCATTCTTGTTTTATTGATTTCTGGTAGCTATTATGGTGATATCACTTCTGACTTATGTTATTTATTCTGGACTTCAGTGACGGAACTTTGAATCCAGCTGGTGTTAGGTTTGGAAGTGCGGAAATCTACAACATAGGTAAACTTAAGTAGGAAGTCTGTGCGGCATGCTTTTGTTTATGTATATCCTCTGTACTCCCACAGGGAGTTGAAGAGATGTATGGTTTTAATGGTGACTCGGGGATACTCGGAAAAATCCGAGTGCTCCCGAATAAGAGTCTATCCTACGACCTTCCGATTTCTAATTCGGATGCTCAATCACTGAGCTAAAGGAGACTCGTGAGAAAAAGGCAATTACTAGATGAGGGATAAAATTGTAGCTTGGTAAAGCCGACAGAGCGAAAGAGCAGGGAGACTGACAACTCAATAAGCGCATCATGTCAATGTGCATGAAGAGACCCACTATATATGAACTGATTATGGTAGTCATCTGTTGGAATATTTGTCTTTCTATTGAAACAAGCGTCGACCAGACAAAACGAGGCATCTTGTTTAAAATGAGTAAGAAATCCCACTAAATACATCATGCGTGCCTTTTCCTGTCAACAAATTTACGTCGACACCCCGTAATAGAGTTAGTTTGAGTAAAACAAAGTCCTGCATGGCCCCGTTGTAGAACTGGTTGTTTCAGTAGTTGTCAGTTTAGACACAGGCGTCAATATGAATCGAATTCGAAGATTAAAATTAGAAGAGGTTCTCATTTTGTAGTTGAGCAATTCGAAGAAGTGGAGGACAGTTTGTGTGTTGGGCAGCCAATCGACGAAGGAGAACGAGTTGTACTGTTCTTGAAAATGGCCAAGGGATTCAGGTAATGATCAGTCAATGGATATGATATATATTTGATGAACTCGGATTATACCAAAGGGAAAAAGGGGTTGGAAAAAATTAAATTTCGAAAACATAACAGCTTTATGTCGGGCAACGATCCGTTTTCTCAGGTACTACCCATTCCCTATTAAGGGCCATTTCAAGAAACATGCTCTGGGCGTGTTACAAATTTGGGACAACCGAACAGCGATTTACGCCTTTGGTAGAGCACGAAATGCGTGCATAGCTTTATGTACTTTGGCAGTCAATCATCTTGCCCTGAAGGCAACGGATGCGAGAAACAAGACCCCGCATTTGTTCCAAGGTATCCTATGTAAACACCTTATAGAAAAACGGCACTGAATATTTGCTGAATCACCCACTAGTTTCCCGTTTGATTTTGATTGCAGGTTCAACAACGAGCTGAAGGCAATGATAAAGAGCACAATTCGACAGCGGCTATCTGCGCGTCACGTTCCAGAGATTGTACTTGAAACTAAAGAAATCCCTTACACAGCCAGTGGCAAGAAAGTGGAAGTCGCAGTGAAAAAAATTCTGGGAGGAGAGCGAGTGACAAGCAGAGGCGCTCTAGCTAACCCTAATTCACTGGACTTTTTCTTCAATATACCGGAACTGAAACAGATAAATGGGGCGTACTGAATTTTAGAGAATCGATATAGTTATATTATTTTCATTGCGGAAAAAAATGTACAGATGATATTTATTGTACTAGATTGAGCTAATCTGTGAATTTCGGTAACATTATTATTGACATGAAAGAGATTTAAGAGCAATTCCTCAAGAAAATTTCAACTCGTCCAGCAATCGTAGATTAATTAAGGAATGTTGTCAAAACACAAACAAAATCTGCTGCTGCAAATTTTCATCCTTGTACGTACTTCTATTTTGAAAAATCACAATTCGGATTCGGATAAAAAAACATATGACGTCTTAAATGATGTATAAATAACTAAATAAATAAATAAATAAATAAATAAATAAATGCACATCGGAGATTTAAATGATAGGGTGGTTCATAATATCATTTTGTCGCTATTTCTAGTAATAGTTTCCTTGCTAAAACTGGCCGTTTTTTCACTAAAGACGCTTAATATGTCCAGGCGAATTATGCGTCTCTCATTTTATTCCTTTTAGTGTAAAGATGGGACGAACTATATAAGACGCATAATCAGTCTGGGACGAACTTGGGCAAATATTTTTTCTGCATCTCTTAAATTCGTCTAGTATAAAGACCGGCACAAGACGCATATGAATGGTTGTGCACCAGGACTCGGTTTAAAACCGAGGCAAACAGCAACTCGGAAATGGGCTAATATGCGTCTCTAGTATAAAGACGTGCATTCCCAAACATGTGGCACAGGTGAACATGAAGCGTGGGTTCCATTTCTGAAATGAGAAACTGAATAACGTAGTAGGTCATTTTCGCATTTGCTGTTATGAAGACAACGATAATAGACGTTTTCTGGTGGTAATAATAAAGAAAAACCAGACTTATTCAGAATAAATGTTTATCGGCAAGTAAATAATTAAAAATATTTTTTGAATCCTGATATCGTCACAGCTCTCTGCTGAAGACTCGTCCGTGTTCAAATCCAGTGTGCATCAAACTTGATCTCAACAATTATTCTCTTGTAGCTACGTACATCGTTAGTTTCATTTCCCCTATATATGCCGTTTTAAGGAGGGGGGGTGGGGGTGGTTTCCTACAACAGTTTTTAATTGGTATAGCTAGTAAGCGCTGAATTTGCACTGCTTTTCCCCCTGGTTCTTTTCATGTTGAAAATGTAACAGGAAGCAATAAATAATTCCACGGATAACAAGCACAATAGGCCACTTTCGATATATTAAAATTCAGCTTGAAAGAGAGGTTTAGAGGACAAAGACAAGGAAAGTGCCTGATATGTTAATATCTTTCACATTCATTGCAACTTGTTCCTATTGTTTGTGTCCTCTCTGCATCGCTATCAAGCTGAATATTAATATTTCGAAATTGGCCTATTCGACAGCGGCTGTCGGCGCGTCACGTTCCATGGAGTGGCTTTTCACCGTAATTCAGTTAAAAGCCACTCGTCGGAACATAGCAATACCGGCTTATTTGTCTTCTTTCGTTGCGTATTTCATATGGCTCACAGGTACGGTGCCCGGTTAGTGCCGTGCAAAATTCGTGCTCGATTTTTCTTTTCTCTACATTTTTCTTGACCTTTGTTTTTTATCCTAACTTTTCCCTCGAAATTTTTCTCGACTTTTTCCACCCGACTTTAGAGCTTATGGTGGTGTAAAATCAAACTTGCGGGGCTTCTCCGCACACAGGTTTTGTCCTCAACTGAGGACCAATAAGTCAGCGTTTGCTTCAGTGTCGAGGTTAAGATGACCTTTTGGGTTCGCCAAAAAGAAATCAGGTGGTATTGCCAATCTCCTAAACTGGCAACAATCCCCGGCCTTGAAAGCAATTACACGGTGGAATAATAGTAACTGCGGGAAGCAAATCGCCTCAAAGATGCCGTCTGTTTTGAAAGGATCTCTTTCACAGAAAAAACACTCAATAGAATTACACAGGACGAAGGACAAAAAAAGAGTCAGATAAACACTGGGTTAATTCAGGAACTGAGCACTTTTTTGGACAAAGCGCTCTTGAAATAGGATTAATTAATTTGACGATTATGTGTATTGCCGTATTTATAGATTATGAAGGACCTTTCGATGACAAACAATCAGTCGATGTTTCTAGTAAATCTATAAAGAGGCGCCTTTGGAAGGTCTGAAATAAATTAGAGCCACCTTGAGCGTTGTAATCATTTGTTCATTTGTATAAATGTGAAGAGAAGGAGTATAAAAAGCAAAAGACTTGAGCATCTGGTTCCATAAACCAGTTTTAATTGAGCCAGTGTGAAACTCTCGGCCTCGGCGAAGCGTTACGGCTACTTCTGCATCGTGGGTAGATTCGTATTGGTTTATTCATTGCAGCACAAATGAACAGAACTCCGGCCTTTGCCAACGGAGGTGAACTTAAGAAATAACATGCAAGACGTAACCGAAACTCTTGCGCCAGGCGGCAACATTCTGTTTTTCTTGACTCCAGCTAACTTGGTAGATAATAACTTGACACCATACAACGAGTATTCACTGGATATTAATCAGCTTATAAAGTTTTCGTTTCCAAAAACAAAAGATTAAACAGCCAATGACGAAATCAATGAGAACAACCAATCATAGTGACATAGGCATTGGAGAACTGAAGAACAAAGGCAACAGCTTCAGACTTCCAGAACAAACTGTTCATCGAAACAAGATGTTACGGCATATCCGCATTCATATCAAGTCCTGCGCAATTGTGTCCACGCAATCGGTCCTACCTCCCTCAACTCTCTGAAAATAGTGTCTGAAATAACATCACTATATTTATCATTGTTCTAATCGGACTTGTCTTCTGTGAGGGAGGGAAACGAAATGAAACACTGCTGTTGGTTGTTCCACGCGTATTATTGTTTATCAGTAACTCTTGATGCCTTAGAGGGGAAATGAAACTGGCATCATTTTCTCGCTTTGTTCAGGTAAGTTGGACAAATGCAATGAAACAGTTTGTGGTAAGAAAAGTAACGGGAAAGAACATCGCAAAATGTCTTTCAAGCCAAAGCGGTTCAGTATTGAATTCTACTTAAGGGCGATATTCAGTTACAAAATAGAAAACCGAACACTTGAAAGTACAAAAAAAAAAAAAAACGCAGAGGTAGTCACATTTTGGTTGACGACCACCCTCAGCTGCGTGCTCCGTAACGTCTTTAAAAACAAATGAACGATGGCATTTTATTTGTTCTGATTCAGTGAATGAGACTTAACCTGAAGTTGCCCAAGAGTAAGGGAGTACAATGATATTGCAAAGTACTTCCATGGCACCGGGCACCGCTAAGAATTGCGCCTGTTGTCCTAAGCTTAACCTGGTGTAACATTAGCAAACTCATGGTTAGCCGTGGTTACACGCATTAGTAGACAGGAAGTTTCAACGGCTTCAAAGAAACACAAGAACTCCGAGGATGATTTTTGTTGGAGCGTTGAACACGTGTCAACCAGAGACCAACAAGAGCCACTCCAATAAGGTATCTAACTGTGATTTTTCCCCACTCACCTGGTCATCAATACTGATTCATATTTCAATTAAGTGAGAAGCCATTGCTAGGCTTTGAGTGGGGCAAAAGAAGCAAGCTACTCAACAAGATAGATCAAATGATTTTTGTCATTTTAAGTTGTTTTTACTATAAACTGCAATGGATAAACACGGTAAAATTACGAGGGGACATGGCCATTGCCAGCGTCATTGTTTTTGACCTCCTCTATTGCTCTCACAATGATTAACTATGATAACGTCATTGGAGAAAGATTCGGTTGCATTCCAGAACATCTTATAGCAAGAGAAATCTTCGAGTTTTTCCCTCCCGCACTCTAAGCACAAAACAACAAGTTCCAAAAAGAAATGGCAGTTTGTTCGATACCAGATATGACATAACGATCCCAAGCAAAGTGGCGTTTGACATGAGATAGAACTAACAGACTAAATAAACTTCTAGAATGTCCAAATATCTTGCAACCCGCAAGTTTCAGGCTCCAACCTCACATTGCGTTTCTAAAATGCTTCTTTGTCATCTTGTGAAAGCAAAGAACAATATTTACAACCAAACGCGCGTTTTTCTTATCGTTTTCACCTTGCAACCCTGCAACGCGAAATAACCAGTTAATCGACTAGTTTTGAAATTCTCTCACGCTCTTATGTCAATGTTCTTCATAATCTCCATTTTTACCTATTCACTGTAATCTCAGTTTCACATGTTACGTCATTGTTTTCAAAGCGTTTTCACAAGCGTCTACCTTCTAAGGCGTTCTACACCGTGCCAGAGCAAGTGGATGATAGGCGGAAACGCATAAAAAAGGCATGCGTTTTCAAATGTAAACGCTCACGTGTGCGGATGGAGGCTCATATAAAGGAACTATACCAGGGAACTATAGTCAGTAAAACTGACTGCGATCAAAGGAACGTCCTTCATATAACAGCTTTGACGATAAATCAGGCTGTTTGCTGCTCGTAAACCTATCTTTCAGTGGGGTTACAGAATACCAAGGAAGATCTTTCTTTCTTAATTCTTGCCATTGCCGTACTTGAAGCCAGTCATTGAGAAATACTTCTCTTCATGCCTCTGAAATACAAGAACGGCACTCTATTGAAATCAAAAGATAATTATTTTCTTGAATCTCTTGGACACCATAGGGGTTTTGATTGAATGTTTCTGTTAAAATCTACGGGTGACGTGTATTGGATTTCGGATTCGCGACCGGCAAAGTTTTTCTGAAAGGGAGCTTCCTCGCCAAACCATATCATCACTCCTTTCGTCAAGGTCCTTGATGTTCCAAAATGTCAAAGATTTGAGCATTCTTTTAACGTCAAGTCGATGGCTTTAAGAGTTGACAGAGACCTGACCCCTAAGATGAGCTCACCACAGGTTGCTTTAGATAACAGAAGCAGGAATATAAAGATTAGAAGATTACTTTCTTGATGATTTCAGGATTTAATGGAAATATTTTGGTCTTCAATTCTTTACAAAAAGAAGGGGAACTTCATCTGTTATTTGTGACAACTTTGAGTGTTTCTGTCCCGAAGAGGAAAAAAAAACACCCTTCTGAACAATTTAAATATCCCTTCGGAAACTAACAGTCAAAGAACTCATTCACTCAGCTCCACCTTATGATAAAAAACAAACCCAGGAAATGCGAATATTGTGATACCGTGTGATATACCGGGTGTGATACGGGAAGTAGATAAAACAATGCGATGTCATTACAGACCTGATGGAGTCCTAAGAAATTCAGTATCGCACAAGGCACCTTAGAAAAACACTGAAAATAATTAACCTGCAGTTCGAACTCTTGAAGAGATGAACTTTGCATCGAGATCCTTTACTGAACTAACAATAGACTAACAGACTGACTTGGCAACAAGGTGCATGAAGGTGCAAAATGTATCGCATAGTTTCGATAAAAGCAAGGAAATCGTGAGCGACAGCGAATGTACTTAATCAACTAAAAATTTCCGTTCACCTTCAAGTTTACTTACGTTCAGTGTTTGCCAAAAGCAGCGATAGAAAGGTCAACGCACTCTGGTCAATCGTGAACGAGGGAATAAATAGAAATACTTGTTGTCAGCTTCATCAAGGGCGATATCTTTTAAAACGCCCAAAAGAGCAAAGAAAATTCAGGGTTACGTTTCCATTTGTGGTTAATAATCTCTTTACGTTTTATCATAAATAACTGCCTTTGAGGGCGCAGGGAAGTCGGTGATATCAGATCTGTATACTTTATCTATCTCTAAGCCTGAGTCCAATGAAATTTTCCACGAGTTATCCGGTGCATCCCCCCAAAAGATGAAAGGATGGAAATCGAGTTAGGGTTTGATTTCTTCTTGATCGATGCCGGACGAAGCGGGATTGGTTCATTTGAAAGAACCCAGACCGTGAAGTTTGCCAAATTTGATATTTCTTGAAAACGAAAATTGACGTGATTTTCGCTTGTCACACGCCCAGCATGTCACCTTATCCTGACCTGTCAATCAAACGCAATACGTGCACCTAAAGTGGCTGCCAATTGTTCGAAATGGATGTGTTCCGTGATATGTATTTGAGAATTGTTAACACTGATGATCGTCCAAGCTGGGTTTCTTGAAGGCACATTACGAGGTAATCACGTCTATCAATACCCTTTCATGTCGAATCCAAAGAAAATTAATGTACGACCGAACCAAGGGTTTATCGTGCAGATGACGAATGGATATTGATCGCCATAGTGAAGAGTATCGCCATAGTGAACTATGATGGGGAAACCCTCTTGCCTTGGCACTTACCGAACCCTTGCATTTTCGTAAAGTTAACAAACGCTTCGAAATTCACGGGAAAGACAACTTGACTATGGTCACTATTGACCACAATTGATATAACTTACATCTATACTGATTTATTGTAAGTCAGTTAAACAGAGAGATGAAGTGAAAATTCCTTGGAATCTGTTTTCACTTGGTGTATTATTCAGCTTTCACATTCGTTGCAGAGTATAGTTTTGACTTCTTCGGTTCACGGCAAGAAAATCTGTTTGTTCGTAGTCGTCCGCTTTGTCGATCGGGCGTAGTAGTGTTTTATCACTTTCAATGTCATTGATCAGCGCTTCTGAACCCAAAAACTATTGGTCTTTTAATGTTATAAGAACTTTCGATGCTCATTAACTAAGTAACAACCTCTGCTACCATTGGGAACAAACATTTTTCGTGTTTAAGAAATGCTATTTGCCATAGCCATGAGTGGAGGTAGATTCAAATTTCGAAAAATTGTGGTCACAATATACGGCTTTCAAGCAGTGCCTCTGCGAATATCTCCGAAGGGGTCATTTTACAATTCTGTTCAATTGGCCATCGTTCAAAACGGCCTGTCCGCTTTAATTTTTCTCGAATAAATGGTCGAAAGTCCATAATTAAAAACAGATAGGCTATGTTCTTATCATATAACATTTTGGACCAACGCGGTAACGTGTGACCTTTTTCATTTCGAAAAAAGAGCACATTGTGAACATGTTCTGTGAAAGAACTTTTCATGTTAGTGGTAAAAGAGATAACATTCATCACGCAATGTTTCAATTGTTGTTTTCATCATTCCAAAATGGCCCACTGTCTAATAGGTGAAAAGGTTACTCGGTTTTAATTTCACGTTATTTAGGGTGACAAGGCGCCCCTCGCTTTTCCGATAGGAGATAAATCCCTCCGTAACGATGGAACATCCTAAACACGAGATTTCTTTGAAGATTAGTTTACGGCTTTAACACTTTTCCGGAGTAAAACTGAGGAAGTAAGGTATCTCTAATGGATGAATGCTGCGAAATTGGCAGTTGAATGCATAAAACAGCTACACAGCACCCAGATTAACTCAAGTGTGTTTTGTTCTGAGTTTAGTGAGCGAGGAATACTGAAGACGGGATGCAGGCACTGAGAAATTCCTATCTTGGCGGTGTCCTGATTGTGTTGCTGCTGTTTATCAGATTAGGTAAGCACTGCGTGATAAACTTTTTTTTCTCTAAAAACACAAAGCCTTCCTTCTTTGATGCGTTTACTCAGTTTTCACAGTTTATGTGTAACGGTTTGGTAAATAACTGTGATCGCTTTGAAAACTAAAGAGTGCCTTACTTGCGTTTCGCTGTCGTTGTTTCGTCAGTGTGTTGTGCGTGATGTACGAACCATTTAATCTTTCCTTCTGTCATAAAAATTTTCTCAGAAGAGTTAGTATTATAAGGTGATACTATGAAAGCCGATTTATCTCGAACGTTGCTTAAGTCCTTAAAAATTGGCTGGAGTTCAGCCTTTCTGTCCATAATATGGTTTAAAGGGAGAGCTTGGGCCAACCACATCAAGGAACCCTGAATCGACCAGAAGGGGCTTTGGAAGGTTAACAGCTTAGTGATAAAAGAGTTTATACTCCAATTATACATTACGTTCTCTGATTGCCTCTGACATATTTAACCTTTTAAACAGATTAACTTTATTGGCTGCGATGCAGTAAAGTCTCAATTAAGGCTCTCATATGTCAACTCAGCCATTATGTTACTTACATGTATAATAGTCCTGAAGGACATGGAGCATGGACCATGCTTGAACGTGTGCCGACCACCCAACCGGTTATTGAGTAATACTCCCTGCAGTGCCACATATTCAGGTGCTAAAATTCAAACTGGGAGTTCCTCAATTCTAATTGCATCTAATCTGTGGCCTAAAAGCCAATTTTATTAGCCACACAAACATATTTAGTAAATTAACGAGTCCTTCATTTGTGTTCAAAATAAATTTAGAGATAAATTGAAAAGAATCTTGGTTAATAGATAGAGATGATGAACATAATAATAATAATAATAATAATAATGATGATGATGATGATGACGATGATGAAATGATGATGATAATAGGTATAAGTAATAGCAACGAATGGAAGGAATGAGAGGACGAATGAATGTTGTTTGCAGAGTATAGTAGTCAAAATAACATTCAGATTTAACTGAAGAGAAAAATTGCTGCTGGTGCAAAGTAATGGGTTGGATGATTTCATTTAGTCATCCATTGGTCATTAATCTATCAGACTCAGCCTTACTTACAATAAAATACAAGTATAAAGTAGATTGTCAGTATGTTTCAGACAAAAATAATAAGTTACCCAACCCTTATTGTTTTCTAGGGTTTCCAAAAAATATTTTCAACAGTGATATCTCAAGCAAAGCAGATGAAAAAGATGACAAGTTTCTTAAGGGCTTCCCTGAAAGAAGAGGATCCAGGAACACTACAGATAAAAATTTAAACAAAACATTGGCACTAGTCTTGTCAAGGTTTAGGATGGAAATGGCCACCTTGTTTTTATCACTACCTAATATGAAGCAAAGTGAACTCCTTGATAATATTTCCAAGGCAACCTCCTGCAGTGTGTCAGACATAAAAGAACTTCTCAACAACTATACACAATGGAAACTCAATACAGAATGGAAACACAATATTAATGACAGTTTTTCATTTGATCGTTTTCGGATGGGTATGCGCCATCTTAAAACACGCAAATGTGTCAGAATCATTGACCGCAAACTTTGGAAAATGTTTGAAAAGTTTCCCTTGCCATTTCAATGCCACCTTGTGAATACTATGTCCATGGCCTACAACAAAGGAAGGAGGAGGCACTTGCCCTTTGGTGGTTTGACATTTGAGGAGACCCAGAATGCAGTGCAACAAATCTTCCCATTTGTAAGGTTACCTCGAGCTTGTGCTGATACCAAGATGGATTATTTGAAGTTAATACCTTCAATTCCTCCAGTCAACATCACTGTGAACTTGATCAGTGGGGATGAAAGAACGTGGTTGCTGAGCTTTTCAAAGAAAGGACCCCAGATTTACCGGACTCTTTTGGAATATGAAATGGTGATTAATCACAAAGACAAAGTTTTGGGTCCAGGCAGCACTACTCAGTATTTGGCAAAAAGCACAGAACTTATAAACAGTGCAAAACTCATCATTGTTGGAGTCTATGGAAACAGCAAAAAATTCTCCATTTTATTCAGACTGAAGGTGAAAAGAAAATCGTCTAATCACCTAAGAGAGTTGAGATCAACCTACAAGATTGTGCATGCTTTAGTTGCAAAGACACAGGAACAACTTGTGGAAATCTTAAATGCTAATGTCATGTCTATAAGCTTAAGTAGACGGCAATCAAATAAAACAATTAAATCACCATTAACATCAAACAAATGGACTCTGAATCAAATCAACAAGGCAAAAGAGCTCTTCCCAGCAGAATTGTCTGAATACTTCAAACAACTTGGAAAGCTAGCGCGATGCTTTGTGGTTTGTCACATCTCCGTAAGAATAAAACAAGAACCAAAGGCGGTGGAAATGGTTTACTCGTCTCTTAGGCGCCTGTCAAGGAAGCATTCATGCTTTTACACACAAAGAGAAGTTGACATCAACGGTACCATTCATGTCACTGGCTGGGAACGTTCTACCCCCAAAACCACCCTAAAAACAATTCTTACAGGGACTAGAGGGAAGGTCATATCAACAAAAAGAAATGACACAACATTGGAAGGAATATCAAGAAGGGTCTTCGTGGACGACTTTTCCATCTTGGAGAGCGTACTTTTCACTCTTCTGGGACTTCTATGCATTATTATTTTAGCTTTCTCCATATATTGTTTGGTATTAGCTTTGAAGTCAAGGTCATCAGTACAAGAGAACACTGCTCCAAATGAGACTGCATTATTTTCTAAGGGTGGAAGTACGGACACCACAGGAAGCAATGGGAAGGGTGGTGTACATTCCATCAACAAGATTCATGAAAAAGAGACAGAGTTGAGACAAGCTACATCTGCAGACCAGCTTAATTTGGCAATAATAAAGAGCAATGCAAAAAAGAGTTGCAAGTATTGTTCAAAGCTCTACTCTCTGCAACTGTCAGATCAAACTTGCATTTCTGACGGCGAAATTTGTTCCAAAATTTCACAATTATTGACAGATCACAGTGACACAGCAAATAATTTGACAAAAAATAGAATACATAATGAGAACGAACATATAGCCAATTCACTGCTTCATGTTCCAATGGAGCCACTCTGGAAAAGACGTAGTTCTTTTAAAACTGCATGTAGAAAAGGGGATCCCAATAGCGCTGATGCCAGATTATTTGAATCACAAGGTGAAGGTGTAAGGTATTGTGAAACTTCCAAACAAAGGAGTACACCTCAGCTACAAAGCACAGAGAACTGCGACCAATCCCTTTCAGAAGAGTCACAAGAAATGGTTGTCATATTGTTGAAAAATTTTAGGCAAGTTCTGAAAGAAGAACCGGTTTAACAGTTTTCATACGTGTAGTCGACTTTAAATATTTAAGAAAAAAAACTTTTCGAGATATTTTTGCTATTTATAAATATATTGTTTTACAAGATTGTTATGAACTAAGTAGTCCAGAAAGTTAAAGTTGAATAATAGACCAGACAGGGATGTCGTCTGTAACTGAAATTGTTGAACATTATTTTAGAATATAATCTTATGACATTTCATTATGTGAACTGCAGAATGGACATGAAAATGAAAGATAGAAAGGTCATCACAGTTAGATAAGGAACTTACCAGTTGCAAGTAGGTCTAAAAAGTCCAGGGTTGAAGGAACCCTAACCCTAAAATCCAACCTAATAAGGCAATCTTTGCTCATGTCATTGTTACCATTATTTTTCTTTCATTAGAGAGACTTTAATATGACCTTGACAAATAACATAAAACAGAACGAAAACCAAAATGCAAAACATTTAATTGGCTTATTGAACAAAAACAAACAAGTGCAAATTTTCATTGGCTTAACAAATGCGAATGCAAACAACGTCATCCCTCCATGGAACTATCTGGAAAGTTTTGCTTTGACGTCATTTGAAATCCAGTAATGTTGGGCAATCGAACTGTTTACTGCCCATATTAGGTGTTTCCTTGGCAGGAATAAGTAGAAGCTTTGTTTTAATCTTGCCAAACATCAGTCTGTGAAACAAATTGCAAACATATGAAAGTGGGTCTAACACAAAAGTTTGCTCACAGAAGGCATCATCCTTCCTAATTTTACAAAGACTTCACAAGGCAAAAGAACTTGTTAAACTTAGTAAAATCTCCAGTTTTTTGATTACGAGCAAGTAAAATTAGCCATCTAAAACTGGGGATAAATTCTTGGGTGAGAAAGGTGCTAATGCTACCATACATTCTTTGTAAAATTTCAAATTTTCAAAGCACCATTGCTTAGAGAAACTTTTCAGAGGTAGTTCATTATAATGCAATGCACTTTCATTATTCATTACTTTATTCTTGGCTGACTAATTAGAAAATGATATCCTTGTCCTAATGAGGCAAAAATTGTAAACAAAGATTTCCCTATCGCATAGTGGCAATGGGCTGGAATCCCATTCAAGGCTGAATTTTTCAGTCTTAATTGCAACCGCTTAATTAAGTTGCTCATCCAACTGCAATGACCTTTTAAACTTTTGTTTCATGAAGTTTTTTCATTGTTTTGTTCAGATGACTTATGCATAGATTTTCACTAGCATTTTCAAAACAATACTTATTGATATAAGAGCAAATAAGAAGATACATGGTGTTTACCATTAAGTAAACCTTTAA
>OX421449.1:2038448-2050948 GCA_949126865.1 Montipora capitata
AAACTTGGGATGTTACAAAAAGTCTTCAGTAGAGCTGCTTTCTTTTTTTCCCCGAAATAATTAAGCTCAACAAATTTTCAGAAAGCACTTTGATCTCACCAGCTTTTATTATGAAGAATTTGCGGAAAGGTCAAAAGCTACATAATTATTTTCTCCATTACATACATACATTTATTGAAGCTCCCCCATAGGGGCTTTTCAGCCACCATGTAAAAAATAGTCATCAATGAATTACCTACAATAGCATAAGAGTCAACATGGACTTAAAAATAGAATATAATAAATAAAGCTAAAAATTTATATACAATTGGAATTAAAAAAAAGGGTCAAAGCAAAAAATTAATATACAATTGGAAAAAAAGTGTCTTAAAGTTCCTTAAATAGTTTCATTAAATTCTTTTTAAAATTAATGAGGTAGCATCTCTAATGGATTTTGGAAGCTCATTCTATGCTTTGGCTCCTCAAAAGGTGAAAGATCATTGCCCTGTGGCAAGGTGACATTTTATCAAGTCCAAGTCATTACCATTCCTTGTGGTTCGGCTATGGATCTGAGAGCGCTTCTTGAACCTCTGTGATAGATACGCAGGAGCGCCTTCATTAAGGCATTTATACATCATGATGCAGTCATTAAACTTGAGTTTATGGTTGATGTCCAGCCATCCTAATGATTTCTGTCCCTCGAAGATGTGATCGTATTTCTTCAAGCCAAGGACGATTCTTGAAGAAGTTGCAACTTTTTAATGTTTTTCTTTGAAGTATCACTCATGCTGAAGAGCAATAAAGTTGTTTATTAAAGACTGTAAGGTACTGTAATCACCAAAAGTTTAGTCTTGTCCGGGTTGAGTAATAATGAGTTTCTGCAGTACCATTTGGTAATTTCCTCAGGTCGTCATTTGGCATAGAAACTGAATCAGTAGTGTGGTTTGGTGGCAGGGCAAGAAGCAGCTTAGTATCATTAACATATCCCATTGATTGACAGTGATTAGGAATAGGTAACAGCTCATTGATGTATAAAGTGACTACCACTGGACCCAAGATGGATCCCTGGGGGATGCCATAGCTTAGCTCCAATTGCTCTGAGACAGCATTTCCAATCCTCACTACTTGCTTACGGCTGGATAGGTAACTGCTGAGCCAGACAAGCGCAGATGAAGATATTCCAATTCTATGGAGCTTTGCTAGAAGTATATCATGTGGTATGCTATCAAAGTCTTGTCAAGCTTAGTCATGTCAAGCAGTACCACAACTGATATGCGCTTTTCATCCATATTCTTTAGGACCTCATCGGTGAAATGAGGTAGCGCAGACTCGGTAGAGTGGGATTTTCTGTTGCCAATTTGGAGGGGATGTATGATGTAATGATCTTGTAGGAATCGTACAAGTTGTAAATGTGCAGCTCTCTCACAGACCTTCGATATTATCGGTAGGAGTGAGATACGATGAGAGTTTGATGGATCATCTCAATCACCCTCTTAATCCTTGATGCAAGGTACTACTTCTGTCAATTTCCACAATTCTGCAAAAAATACTGGAACGAAAAGAACAGTTGATTAAATTTGTAAGTAGTGGCAATGTAACAGGAAGGCTAGCTTTTAGGATCCGGGCAGTCACTTTGTCAGCTCCAGGAGCCTTGTTTGATGGGAGAGCCTTAACTATTTTCAGGGTCTCTTGCTCTGTAACAGGTCTAAAGTAGAACTCCTGATGATTGCTATATTCGCTCATATCTTCATTGCTCTGGCTGTTATTGTAAAAGGCAGTAAAGCGCAGTAGCGGTCGACCCACGCGACGTACGCCCTGCCGCAGTTCTCCATAATGGATTTCTCTTGGCAGGCGGTCAGGCTCCATGCGATGTGCATGGGCGAGCCATCGAAGGCGTCGCTGAATGAGCAGTGATGGCATGCTTAGTGAGCCAGCGCGCTCCAGGACCTCAGTGTTGGTGACTCTGTCCTGGCGCTGAAGGCAGCGGAGGTGGAATCCGTTGAGTTGCCGCTCTTGTCTGGCATAGGTCGTCCACAACTCGCTGCCGTAAAGCAGAGTCGACAGGACACAAGCTTAACTGCCTTTACTGTTTGTTAATTCACAGCGAACCTATTCCTGTTCAGCGATGTGAATCTCACACTTCACTTCTTGCCTAAAGAAGCGATAGGCACTCCAGTGAAGTTTATCCATTGCTTTAATTGCTTTTTTTTGCCAGAGATCACTAGTATTCATAAGATGTTTAATCTCTGGGCTAATGTAAGGATTCGATCTTGTCTTTATCTTTGTGAGCTTGACTGGTGCGTGAATGTTTAATACATCCATAAATAAACAGTTGTAAGTGCGCACTTTATCACTGAAGTGGTCAAAGAAGTTTATCATATGAAAAGGAACATGGGCCAGATCATCTGCAAATTTCAGCAGATCATAATTTTTGTAGCTTCTGGTAGAGATATGTGTAGGATGATTTTTAGGCGGTTTAAACTTGAGGGTTAAGGAAATTAAGTTGTGGTTGCTGATAGTTGATGACTTAACTTTACAGCTGTAAATGATGTTCTCGTTGGTGGTTACAGCTACGTCAATGAGAGTTTAGGAAGTTTTGGTAATTCTCGTCGGATCTTGGACTACCTTAGTTGTACGAGATTAGTTGTAGCACAGCAGTCAAGGAGAGCTTGACCGTGGCTACAACTTCCGAGCAAGTTACAATTCAGGTGCCTCAACAAAATGACATCCAATCCCAGGAGCAAATAATCCATGAAATTGATATTTAGGTCTTCTAAGAAATACTAATTATTTAGTTTCAGACCCAGTTCTCCCCGGGTTCAAGACCCGCTCTGACCACTGGTAGTCCCTTGTTCAACTTCTTGGCTGCATTTGTAAATAGCCAACTGGTGTGCCTCCGGCCAGTTTGGATTCTGAACAGTTGTTGTTGTTCGGTTGATTCCGTTTCATTGGCCCTGAAAAGCCCCTATGGGGAGAGGTCAATTAAGTTTGTACATGCATGTATGAATACTTCTGACTATAAAATACTAAGTTCCATTGATTTAGTACTCTTTTTACAACAATGATATTAAAATACATTCTCACACAAAGCCTTGTTATTTTAGGGACAGTACTTATCAATATTACCCTGGGTTTGAGGATCGCATGCCCATCAAAAGCTGCCTTGATCGTGCCATGATGAAATATGGTGGAAGCTATTTAGATACAGACGTAGAAGAAGTCAAAACTATTACCAAGATTGTGCTTATTTTTGCTACCCTCATTCCATATTGGACAATCTACTTTCAGGTACAATATTGTTTTTTAATGCTTTTGTTGTCTGGAGCTATGAAGATTTCACTCTTTGAGATTAAATTTGAAATTTGGGAGTGGTGTTTGTTCACTGTGGGAGTAATGTTAACCCTTTCACTCCTGTAAGGGCCAATGAGACTTATCGATTTTACTCTGTCTAACGCCAGTCGATTTTACTCTGTCTAACGCCAGTCGATTTTACTCTGTCTAATGCCAGACGATTTTACTTGTCAATGGGGAACCCCACAGGAGTGAAAGGTTAAAGGGCTCTGATCTAAAATGTGACCTTTGTAACCATCTCCATTTTACAGCTAATTTCTGTAGAATCAAATGCATTAGGATGAATCATTCAATTACCCAGGGGCTATGCATTGGGTATTTGCCTGAATTATGGCTCAAATGTCTCTCAGAGGCAAAATGTGCCCTGACGTGTCTCTGCGCATCCTGAGATACTCGGATTTCCTATGGATGGTGCTTTTTAAACCGATACAGGGATATTTTAGCGCAGTGTAAAACCATGCAGAGAAAGCAGACCTTAGCAAGTGCTCTGGCTATCCAAAAAGAAAATTTGAGATAACTATGCATTTTTCAAAGATATTACCGTAAGCTTCATTGCTTTGTATTTTAAAACTTTTTTCAAATATCATTGATTATTATTATCATCATCATCATCATCATCTTTGAAAAATGTGTGGTTACCCCCAGTTTTCTTTTTGGATTTGATTAACACTTGTTAAAATTTGCTTTTCCTGCATATTGATAAACTGTACAAAAATACCTTTGAATTAGTGGGCACTGTCCTTAAGGCAAAATGCCTTCATCACAAGCTCATGTTCCAATTCTATAGCCTGTATACCTGGCAGGAGACAAATAATGAGGGCATCCGCTGCCCAACGTTGGGGAGGAAAGACAGGGCTAAAAGAATGTAGACCGGCAAAGGAGGCTAAAGCCCTGGCTACACGTTATAACGTTGTTAGAAGAACACAACCCAGCATTTTTATGAGAACGCTTCTAACAATGTTGGATATCCACATAACATTGTTGGAAACATGTCACTTTAGTCGCACAACCTTACAAATGTATGATGGCATATGTTTTGTTTTTGTTTTGGCGACTGGGCCCTTAACTCTGATTGGTCTTTGCAATACAACATTGTTGAAAGGGCAGCTACACGCTTCAACATTTGTTGTATGTTGGAGAAAATGTTTGATCGAAATCAAAACATTCTTCCAACAAAAAATGTTGAACAAACGTCATCAAACATGCATGCTACATGTTCTAACATTGTTGATCCAACAAATGTTGTATAACAAATGCTCAACACTGTTCCTTTTAAGGTGAATCCCTAGTTTTGCATTGCGCAATCCTACTGCGCATAAAAAAAGTTGGCTAGTAGAAGTTGTAGTATTTATATTATAAATGCAGTGAAACTGCATTTGGAGCCAGACACTGAGCGTGAGGTGATGATGTAGCGGTCCAATTTGCTTGCATTGCTTTGCAAGATTGAGCAATTTGAAATCACTTTACTGAAAGTTTTTAGCCTGCTCAAACAAGTAGGCTCAAGTTTTCCGTAATATTCAGTAGCTTTTGCTACAGTGTATATGACAACAATTTTTCCAGTTTGATTAAGTTTCGAATGCTTCTTGCATAATTTGGTAAAAAACACGTAGAATGAAGGGCACACAGCTCGAAAACAAGCACGGTGACCCCATCTTTTTATTGCATTTTTTAATGTCCTGTGCACGGACATCAATTGTGCCAAGTTTGACAAAAATGTGGATAGTACATCATTTTCAAGGAAATTACCTTAAGAGTGGCACATATAAATTTTACCCCATGGAACTTCAGACAATTTTACTCATCAGTGAAGGCTGGTTCAGGGACGGAAAGGTTAATGTGAAAAGTGTTCCTCTGATCCAGGATTAGTTGTCTTTTTGGAACATTTTCTTAAGCTGACCATTGGAAGCTCGAAAGCTTAAAAAGCTTTTAACAACTTCCTTGCAAGCTCTCTTAGGTGATGAGCAGCCTCTACTTGGAAGTGTATGTTGGATTACCTGGGCATAAGCTCATCACCAAAGCACAGTCATTGCTACTGTCTCTCTAAAGAGTGGTGTGAGTGACTAGACGTCTATTGTATTTTCAGATGAATTCGACATTTTTGCTTCAAGGTCTGCACATGTTACTCCCATTTGACCGCACTAATCCTAAAACAGGTGAAGTTAAAGTTACTGTAGTCCCTGCTTGGCTTTCCCTGGTGGATGTCTGTTTTGTCTTGGTGTTAATTCCCATCATGGATAAATTTGTATATCCCTGGTTGGATAGGAAAGAATGGCACTTGAGTGTTTTTACAAGGATTTCTATCGGTAAGTACAATCCAAATGTACTTTCTAAAGCCGGACACTTGATCAGAATTCAAGAGCAAAGTTTGCTCAATGGCATAAATTACAACTTTTTCAGGCATGTACAAAAGTCGGAACGGATCAACTCAAACTGCCAGTCCAGGTCGGATTGACTCGGATCATTAAAAAAAGACAACAATGAGATGAAATTGAAACTTTTAACCATTTGAAGGTTACAATGCTGCTCAGAATTGGCCAAATCAAGTGAGCCTTGCTAAGTTTCTGCATGCCACCAAGTCGCCATTTTGTTTTGTCGTACCATTTCCTCTCAGACAGAGTTGTGAGCTCTTTTTATGGTCAAACTATCATCATACTAAGGAAGGGTGCTTTACAGAGACATTCCATGGTGGAGAGAAAGTTTAATTCTCTTTCTGAAGGCAACTTAACACAAATCGTTCCAGTTATTCTGTTAATTGGGAACCACAAAAAGTCCATACTTAAGGACGATGCCTACTAATTCAAAGGTATTATTGCGCAGTTGTATGGATATGCGGGAAAAGCAGATCTCAACAAGTGCTATTAAATTCCAAAAAGAAAATTGGGGGTAACCACGCATTTTTCAAAGATAATTAATCAACAATATTAGTAAAAAGCTTTAAAATACAAAGCAATGTATGGCGTTTCTTTCCAAGTTAAAGCTTAATTATCTCTGAAAAATGCATGGCTACCCTCAATTTTCTTTTTGGATAGCAAGAGCACTTGCTAAGTTCTGCTTTCTCTGAATAGTTTTAAACCGCGCAAAAATGTCCCTGCATTAGTAAGCAGTACCGATAGGAAATCCGAGTATCTGGAGATGCGCAGAACGTATGCGCAATAACAATAGTAGGCACTGTCCTTAATGCTGGTATTTAAATAATTCAAATTCAATATGGGTATAAACATGCAATTTTCCTTGATAGTAGAAAAAAGAAACGAAACTAACTTTCATAAGAAGGAATTCAGGTTGGTTTCTCCCCCTCTAAAATTCATGTGAATTATTTGATAAAATTATAAAATATAAAAAAATTATAATTTCTACTAAATCAAATCGTAAATAATGTTATTAATGAAAAACTTTTTCACCAAGTATTGATTATACATGTATAATGTTACTACCAATAAATGTGCAGTCTCAAGATTTATTAATTAAGGAAGGTAAAAAACATGAAAACAGCAAATTCTCATGACATCGTGTCAATGATTGCGGGGACACTCGTGAGAAAATCTGTGTCTGAGAGGAACTGGCACTACAAAACAAAATGGCGACTTACACCTTGTGTTTTTAAACCCGATAAAACACGTACTTAGCTTAGTAAGGCTCACTTGATTTGGCCCAATTTTGAGAGGTATTTTAACCTTTAAATGGGTAAGTTTCAATTTCATGTACCGTAATTATTGCTGTCTTTTGTTAATGATCGATCTGACCCGGACTGGCAATCCTATTTGATCAGTTCCAACTTTTTGTATCTGCCTATTTTTTTCTCATCTATAAAAAAAAAATTGTAAACAAGCCCTTAAAGTTGTGACACATCAGCCCTTGCACTGTTTATGTATAAAATGGAGCCACTTGCCTTATGTCTCTTACTTTAGCTGGGATCTGTTTAGCTCTTTGAAGTGTCTGGGTTGCTCAAAGTTACTCAAACCCTTAGCAATTATATGCTTGCATTAATTTGGAAGTGTTTTCTTGTCCTGGAATAGTTTTCTCAACAAATTTACTGCAATCATGCAGAATCTTTCACTGCTTGAGAACTTTAACCTTTTTTAACCAAGTTCAGGAGCTGTACTGTAAGCTACAGCCGATATATTTTCCAAACAAGTAGCCATAACTTAAAGTGTGGCACAAGAAAATGTGGTTAGTAAGGTATTTACTATTTCTCTAGATCTTAAAATCAAGCAACAAACACAAACTTTGACCTTAAATAGACCGTTTCGTAGAGTATTGCCTGCCTGCCTAAATTGGTGAAACAAATGCACTAATGTAACTGCAAAGTCATGTATTTGAGAATAGTAAAATACAAGAGTAATTCTGGCTTCTGGTCTCCCACTCTGGTTGTTTATTGCTCTCTTTCCTGGTGTGAGCTCCAACACCCTGGTGGATTGTTATTTAACCATTTTGTCTTCTCATTCCATTTAGTGGCCTCTCTGTAAGATAAACCAGTTCGTGTTTGCATGTTAATTTTTAAAAATTAATTCTGAGCACTTTATAATTCAGGATTTTGTTTTGCCATTGGATCAATGATTGTGGCTGGTGTTGTTGAGACTGAAAGGCGAAAAAGTGACAGTGATATTTGTAGGAATCAGACTTTTCCTCAAATACGTGGACAAGTTACATATGTTGCTTGTATGCCAATCTTCTATCAAATTCCTCAATATGGTCTCATTGGAATCAGTGAAGTGTTTGCAAGTGTGGCTGGTAAATTTTTAAAATTATTATATTTTAACTTGACTAATGTAAGTGAGAGGTCTGGATTGGTGTTGCAGTATTTCCATCTAAATTACAATGATGAGAACTTCCGCACCATTGTCAGGCCTGAAGAAACTACTCATTAGGTTTTTTGTTAGACTTCTTATATTGCAGTGAAAGAGGGAAACACCTTTGCCTTGGCTATTATTTAATTTTTAACCTTAGATAAACCGAAATAATCGGAATGTGGGTTAATAAACATCATATCGGGGTAGACTCGGGGTCAGCTTCATCATTTTTATCTGGGTTAGGTAGCAAATTATAGAGATCGGACGCCATTAGATCAGGAAGTTGCCTACACCAGATATTATTAACGAAACTAAATTCCCTATCATTTAATTCGTAAAAAGGTAGTAACTGTAATGTGTTCATGCAATTGGATTTGCATATTAAATTTACATAACTTCAAAAATTATTACATTTACTCTTGTTTACTTCCTGTTACTTATCTGGTCAAGGTAATCTTCAAATTCTTCAAGCTTCGTGAAAGCTTGAGTTGCAGATGTCTCAAGAGAAACTCAAGCATCCCTCTCGTTTTTTTTTTTTTTCAGCTTTGGAATTTGCGTACAAGGAAGCCCCTAAGACTATGCACAGTTTTGTGATGGGTCTGTTCTTTTTTGTGCAGTCAGCTGGCAGTTTGCTTGGTGGCGGTTTGTTCGAACTGTGTTCATTGGGGAAGGATCCGTGGACTCCCAGCATGGACAAAAGCAAGACCACAAAAGATCTCCAAGGCCACTTGGCATACTATTTCTTTCTTTTGGCAGGAATTCTGTTTTTCACCTGGATTGTATTTCTTATTCTCATTTTGGGATGTAAACTGTCATTTGCTCACTCAAACAAAAAGAGGAGTATTCATGTGATACGAACATCTTCTGATAATTAACACTGCGCAGAGTAAAGGTTATATTAGACAGTAAAAATTGGGATACCTTTTTTTAGCAGACAAATTAGATTTCAATCCCTAGATCTCAATTTCAATCAAGCTCAGTCGGTAGAGCGGCGGAGATCTAACCCGAAGGTCGTGGGTTCAATTCTCACCCTGGTCAGAGTTTTTCTCTGTCCTTGTGTGGGCCCATTTCCATCAGTAGGGCTAACGCTCACATGGTTTATGTGGGATTGAAATCTAGCACTTCACATTACACTCTATTCAGATAACTCTGTTTAAAATATAAGTGCTACACGGCCAACGTTTGTATGAAACGTAACCTTTCCTTGTGTTGGTAAGACAGTTGCTCATCAGTAAGAACGTCCATCCACCATTGACGACTGTACCAAGGCACAGAAGCAGATAAATATATATTAGGGTTATTTTTTTATTCGATATTCTGAACACTGAACGAACATTTCCCAAGTCCTCTAAAATATGTTGAACCACCAAACGGGGAACATGGGTGGCGCAGTGAAGAGAGCACTCTCCTCTCACAAATGCGGCCAGGGATTCGATACCTGGGCTTGGCGTCATATGTGGGTTGAGTTGGTTAGTTCTCTTCTCTGCCCCGAGTAGTCTCCCTCGCAGCCGTTTTTTGGATGTCACGCAACGTTCGAACGTTGCGTGACATCCAAAAAACGGCTGCGAGGGAGACTACGGTTACTCCGGTTTTCCCCTCTCCTCAAAAACCAATGTTTGATCTGATTTGCGTTAACGGAAACTCATTTGATTTCTATGTATTGTCCCCAATAGGCCATTTTCGAAATATCAAATATTCAGCTTGATAGGGAGGCAGAGAGAAAAAAATAATAGAGACGTTGGAATGAATGTGAAAAATATCGACATATCATCCACTCTCCTTTACCTTTGTCCTCTTAACCTCTCTTTCAAGCTGAATTTTAATATATCGAAAGTGACTTTGCATTTGAATAAAGTTCATCGACATCATCATCACGTCTGGCAAACCAAATCTCTCAAATCGCGCAATCTTGATGTCACGTGTCCTAATTTTCAAATCTAAAAAAAATTAACCAATGAACGCACGCGTCTACAAAATTACAGATGTAATTAATCAGTCAAATCAAGAATTTTGCGCACGCGTCGGAGAAGTTTCACAAAATTTAAAGCCCTCGCATGTTAACACAAGTATCAAAAGGTGTTTTTTAAAACACATTCACAGTGACAGTGTTAAGGGTTAAGCTAACATACAGGTAATGTCTAATAAGAACAAACTGGTAGCCTTGAATGAAAATGAACTCAAGTAAAGTTTATTTCAACATAGTATCTCAAAAATACAGAAAAACATGGTGAGGCAACTCATTTTAAAAACTTGACAATTCGTAAGCTACATCAATGGCGCATCTCGTTCCCAGGGCTTTTCCGCCGAAGGGATAAGCCCCGGGAACGAGGTTGTCTTCCAAGGAGAGCAATCTTTTCCGTCATTCCCCTTCAACTCCTTCATTAATAGCATGCGTTTCTGCTAGGCTCTTATTTTGGCAATAAAATCTCGGATTGGCTCGCCAAATTTCATATCATCTGATCAGGCACCATGAGCGACTTTGTTTCATTTATTTTTTATTTTAGTTAAAGGTTCACCCTGAGGTGGGTGTTAAATACAATAGGATACTAAGTCAACTACAAGGTATTTACACCCAAAAACCCGCCCCTCAAAACTAGAATACCCAACCCAGCCCAAAATGAAAAGAATGTGAAAAATGTATTACAATATCAACAAGAGCAAACAGAGAAAATAGAAGAACAACAGAAGAACCTGCTCGAAGGCACCCACCGTGGGCTTTTGATCATGTGACAGCGAGAAAGAAGACGCTTGCACGAAGTTGTTGGCGTCTATCGTTTTATCACCACCGGTCAGTTCGTTTGTCTTTCAAAATCGCCAAAGAATTGCTGGGCTCAAAGAGGGTTTCCAAAACCAAACAGTTCTCAAATTCTGTTTGTTAAAAAAGTACTTAAAGTTCAACGGCAAGTATGGGAAAAAAATAATCATTTTCTGGCTTTATTGATCGAAGTGATACTCAGGACAAAAAATGTCCCGGGCCAGAAAGTTTTCCATACTTAAAGAAAAATGCGCGTGAGATGTTACATGCATAAATGCAAAGAACATGAGCACGCGCTAATAAAGGCGGCGGTTGTGACGTTGCTTAAATGAAACATTTTAGTCAGCTATACAAAATGTTTGGTGAGAGCAACTTTGACCACATCCCAGACAGCGTTCTACTAAATATTTTCAGCCTCTTGCCTTGTCACGAACTCGCCACAGTTGGTCAGGTGAACCAACGTTGGAAAAGGATCAGCAATGATGGTACGCTATGGCGACATATCCAGCTGATTGGCAGGGATGATAAACGAATCAAAGAGATAATCACCTCAAAGTGTCGCTCTCACCTGAGTCGAATGAACTTAAATAAATGCAGCCTGACACCGGAGATTATGGTCACATTATCTGGCACATGCATTCACCTCAAAGAGCTTTCTCTTCAAAAGTGTTACTTTGCTCGACGAAGGAGGCGCTTCCGCTTGCACGTTTTCAAAAATCTCACAACGTTGGATGCGCGCTTGCTGCGTGGAAATGCAGCTTTTGTTGTTCGCTTACTACGTTGCACTCCGAATCTTGAAATCCTGGCCCTGGACGAAACAATTGGCTCTTTTTGGGACAGCAAGATTCTAAAAAAGATGAACAAAATGCGCTTGCTTGATTTGACACGTTGCGTTGAAGTTACCGATAAGGACCTAGAAATAATGGGCGAGAATTGTCCTAATTTAGAATCGCTTCTTCTTGACAAATGCTTTAAGATCAGAGGGTACAATTTACCAATTCTCTTACGTGGGTGTAAGATGTTAAAAACGCTTTCTTTAGCGTTTACAAGAGTCTCCGATGATTCCTTGATCCAGTGTGATTGGGCAAATTCATCCTTGACAGAAATTGACTTTTCATGTTGTTACTTCCTTTCGGCGACTGGTCTTGAAAACGTATTTGCAAACCTTGTTGACTCCAAATATATCAACTTAAGTAACTGTACCGAGAGTTCTGCGATCTCGCAAAGGATTTTAACAGCGATGACGCGTTTTCAATCCCTCGTGGTTCTGAGCCTCGACGACGGTTTTGAAACTACTCTGGAGAACGAAAAGTTGATCTGTAAAGTCGCGCAGAATTGTCCAAATATTTCGTGTTTTCTCGTAGGTATAGCTCTACAAACTGCTACATGTTTAGAGCAGTGTCTACGATCTTTATCACAATTGAAGAGATTTGGGATCTCTGGAATGGATGACTTCCCTTACAATTGGCGACCTGGTCCATCTCCGATCCGCCCAGATGGCTTTGGTTTGGAAATGATCCTTAACTATCTCGCATCCTACAACCACAAACTGGAAGCATTGCAACTGTCTGGCTATCGAGATCATGAGTGTGAAACCATCACAAACGGCTTCGTCAACTTACTGC
>OX421449.1:2055948-2068448 GCA_949126865.1 Montipora capitata
CCATATAATAAACAACTTACTAACCTCACTTGCTCGAGCCGTACTGTAGAGTATTGGTCCTCAGTCGCGACAGTACGGACCTCGCCGCGCCCGGCCCGTACTGCCACGACTTCGGGCCAATATTCCCCAGTACGGCCCTCGCGCTCGGTTAGTAAACGGTTAAACTTAATCATAATATTGATATTTTTGTTTATTTTGCAACAAATGTATTCAATATGGTCATTCCATGAGTGTCAAGTGACTGTCAATGTATACATCAAGGTATTTAACGCTTTCAGATTGCTGTAAGATCCTGGTTTGCCAGTTTTATGCACCTATCAATGTTAAGCCCCTGGGGGGGGGGGGGGAGGCCGGGCATAGGAGGGGAATTTGACGTTACAAGTCTGCCCGTGGTAAGGACTTTTGATCATTCGTTGAGTTCCGGGGGGTCGGGACTTTTGACTTTAACCGTTAGGAAGAGTGGGGTCCACTGACGCCATCTTGGCTGCTCGCCATCTTAAATGACCGAGAAAGACTGGAAAATTGTACCGCCATTTTGGAATTACCCAGAAGTCACTAGAAGCAAACCGATTCTCGGTGATGGACTGAAACTCTAAATTCATCTATATTCACCTTGTGTGCAGTGAATTTTGTTTCCAAGCAAGCTTATATACCGGTAATACCAAAAACGAGACCGAAATACTGAATTTCATTTTTATTGGCTCACTATTTATCACATCTTAAGTCCTCTTATGGAGCTTTTTTGAATATTTCTCTCTGTTATATAAAGTTTAATATTTTATTTCCGTTGTTCCTGTTTACAATTTAAGTAACATGTCACATTCTTTTTTTCTTCACAAAGTATGTGGTTCTATTTTTAGTCAGTCCTTTAGGGCATAGTTTAAAGTTTAAAAGCGGAAACGTTTTAGAAACTGAGTTTTTAGCTGTAATATTTGTTGTCTTAGTGATTAAATATAAATAAGGACCATGAACTATAAAAGATGGCAATTCAAGTAAACAAAAGTAGCATAACAGTTCATGAAAAGATACCAGAATTTCCCTGTTGAACTGTCTTGTTTAGTTGTATCAGTTGAGACAGTCCTCAAAATTTTAACTATACTTTCCAGATGAACTATGGAACTACATGACAATTTTCCATTATAACAGATGTTACATTTTGAAGTCATTGCTTTGTTACCTTTTAAAAAATAAGATGTATCATTTCTGTCCCGATTTCTGCTGTTCTTTTTTACCTATGCATTTTTGGGAGGAAGATGGGGTTGGGGAATTTGCACTCTTTTGACCCAGGATGACTTTCCTGGGGCCGGGCATTTGAACAGAAAAACTGATCTGAGTTCAAATCCCCCGCCTATGCCCGGCCTTCCCACCCCCCCCCCCCCCCCTTTCCCCCCAGCAGCTTAGCAGCTTAACATTGATAGGTTCATTAAGGGTAGGTGAAGATTATAATTTTTTTTTGTCGAAGTTGAAAAAGTACATACTTAGTAATAAAGCTTTGCTCTGGCTTAGCATTTTTTCGGATGTCGGATTTTCACAACATAGTTGCCAGATTTTGACAATTCGGATGGCACCTATAAGCTTCCTCAAAAAAACCGACCATGCTTTAAAAAGTCCGTTTCCAGCCAACGAGCTTTCCTCTTGCCAGTTTTTCCACTGTGCGAGACAACATATCTGATATCGAAGCCTTTTGTACCAATTATATTCACACATGAAGTACAGCGGAAAAAGTGTCGTTTGTCTTAAAACGGTGAAAGATAATCTACCCCAGCAGTCTGGATTGTTTTGAACCAGTGAAACGTTCCCAAGAGAAGTATCTTTGACACAGTTTTGGACAGCTTTTCCTTAACAAGAATTATATATAATCTGTAATACATATCAGCCAAATATTTGAAATATGACCGAGTGTTTTGTTACAAGAGATAAATAATCGGGACACTGATACATCACGATTGAAGGGGGGTGGTCATCAACAGAAATCTCTTCAAGCGTTTCTAAAACAAAACCCTGAACCAAAGCGGAAACAAGAAACGAAAAGAGAGAGAGAGAGAGAGAGAGAGAGAGACATTGTATAAATTTGATTTATATAACATTTCTTTCATGGTCTGTGTCGGCCGGTATTCAGGTCAAAGCGAGTGTAGTGACCCGTGGCCAGGACCGTTTCTTTGCCTGGTTCATGTCTTTCCAAGCTACAGTATTCATGTTCACGAAAACATAGAGAAGAGTTTACAAGTCTGAAGTAAAGCCAAGCGAAGGTAAGTGCTAATAAACCAATTTTACGAATGTGTAGAAAAAGAAAAGAAATCGGAAGCAAAGGTGAGCCTTGCAAACGTCTTTCACTGTTAAGAACAAAAGCGGGAGCAACCGAACTACAGCTCAACAGCGTTTTTCAGATTCAAAAGAATCTCAAACAGGTTTAAATAATGACAACCGGCAATGCATAGGTGTACGGCACAATTTAGTATTTCGGGAACTTTCTTGTAAAGCCGACTTAAAATAGAATTAACACTGGCGCGCGAGCAGAAGTTTCCTATTTCCTTTGTCACGTTCGGGAGAAGGAAATAAGAGAAGTCTGAAAGCTGGAGAGAAATGCAAACTTTTAAAGAAGGTCATTAGCGCATCAAACATCAACTGACAGGTTTGTTTGTTTCAGCTGTTTAATAGCACTAACAAAATTTAACTGTGACATATTATAAAAGCTGGACTGGATCCAGCTGGACACTCTTGACCGTCAACCAAAAAATTCAATTTTAAAAAATTAAAAGCGACAAGCAAATTCACTTTCAACTTTAGTTAAATAGATAAGCAACATCATTATCTGTAAGCCGGAGCTTTTTACGAGTACGCAGCATTTTTGCTGTTGTTTGTGCGCATCCTCGCAAGGGCGTAATGTATACTGCACAGCACAGGCATAAAAGTAGTCCCTTAATGCATCTTGTTAAACACCCTGAAGAAGCTGGTAAAAAAAAAACTGTTCAGTAGTTTAAAAAATGAGTATTATTTTTCGATGAGTTAGTCAAATCATCTTTTGGTATGCCTTCGGTGTTGATGTTCAGAGTTATTGTAACTGATCTACCCGCAAATTGTCTTTTTGCCGCGGGAGATGTGTCGTCGCTTTATCTCTAGCCTGCGTAGCTGGCGGTTTAGGGAGCTTACGCAAGGACAACGACGCCGTTAAGGCCGGGAAACACTAGGCGATAAGTCGCAGCGACATCTCTCTGCGACAAGTTGCTCCATGTGTACAACTTGCAAAACAAGTGGCTGCGACACGACGACTGCTCGGTGCAGACGCAGTGATCTCGTATGAGGGGGAATGTGATCTAGTTTTCTAATTCAATATGGCTGACCATAGGACGCTCTCTCATTGGTTCATTTATATTTTGTAGCCGCGACTTGTTGCCGGAAGTGTACACACGATGCGAGAACGCTGCTTTCGCTAATTTTGTCGCTGCGATAAGTCGCACGAATTCAAACTGGTTTGAATTCGTTCGACTGGTCGCGGCGACAAAATTCTGCCGCAGCGACAATGATTTTCATGAAATTAACCGTGTCACACAAGGCGAATTGTTGTGGCGACTTGTCCCCGCGACGTGTCGCAGCGACTTATCGCCTAGTGTGTCCCGGCCTTTAAGGACGAAGACGGCAAAAAAATGTACCAAAAGGCAAAACGCACGTGCAGGGCGTGCAGAGCTAATGTTTAAGCTAATTAAACCTATTGTTTTGTGGCGTTCTCGTAGCCGTCGTTTTCCCAATTGTTGGCGGGAGAGGCATAAGCTGCGCGGAGATAAATTTTTCCTCTCGCCAACAATGTCGCCAGCTACTTTACCTCAACACTGATGGTAGAGGGGGCAAAGTAGCCCAAACCGCCCTAGATTCAGTTTGAAAGGCGTAGTATCTTTGAGAATAATTCCTTAATCAAATTAAATTCATAACAATTAAACTAAAGCTTACCTCAAAGAACGAAAAAAACCGATGATTAGAGTTCTCGTAACTTGACGGGCTGGTATTTTTTTACAATTCACAGGTCATTATTTTACCAATACAAAAAGTATCCTAAACATTCATAGAAGCTGAACGTAGGCCTTAAAACCTTTTGCTTAGGCCCAAAGTTAGTCTTTATACATGTTTAGGATACTTTCTGTATTGGTAAAACAAGGACCTGTGACCTGTAAAAAACACCAGCCGGTGACTAGGTGAATACAATCGCTGATGTGCTAGAGTTTTGTTCAATGTTGCCTCTTGATAGAGTAAGATAACAAGAAGTTTTATCTCACCTGTATAAACAACAGAAGATATTGCGGTAAGTACGGCAATTATTGCAATTACCATGTTTAATATATCAACCAATCTTCAACACTGAAAAGCTCTTTGTAAAAGGTCTTCGCTTAACAGTCTGAAGCAAATTGTTCGTTTAAGAAAACAATGCTGTGGGATTCTCAGAGACGAAACAAAATGCGATGAACCCGAAAGCCAATGCAACTGATAAGAGCGAAATTAGTTTGCCGGGCCGTGTTGAATGCGTGCATTCCAAACAACCAACACTAGGCGTTTTCTCGTCATCTCTTTTGTTCTCCGGCTTACAGATAATGGTGTCGCTTATCTATTAAACTTATTAACTATTTAACTTGAGTTGCTCTTGGAATTTCTTTTAAATTGAATTTTTTGGTTGACGGTCCAGAGTCCAGCTGGGTTCAATCCAGCTTTTATAATAAACCTTTTAACTGTGACTGGTAGACGATAAAAAATGACAATCATATACTTAAAAAACGCACAATTCGCTGTGATGACAGTTTGGAAATGGGTTAAATTATCTGAATGGATCGATTTGTGGTAATACCACGCTAGTCTCCTTCACAGCCTTTTTTGCGATGCCATGCAACGCTCCACAACTTCCATTTCTTACTGAAGCCTCGAGCCTCCTGAGACCTATTGGATTGTCACGCAATCTTCCACCCTGGAAAAAACACTGCAAGCCAAAAGAATTTGTGACATTAGTGCTGGTGTGCGTCAAGCTATAATTACTAATGAGAATGCTTTGATCGTTAGGCTTTTGTTTCTCAAATTACATGACGTGCAATGGGTTGCGGGTCTTCAGTGCAAGCAAGGAACTCAGCTGTGGTCCCAGTAAGTCCGAAAGTTATTTTGCTAATCTTCAAGGCTCAATCAAACGGTTGAAATATTTGCTTCCAAGCAGTTGAACTCAGCATGGCTGGATGAACGAGAAGAAAGAAATGTTGGGTGATGACTGTGTCGAACGGTTTAAACTACCTGCTTTTTGAACAGATGTCAAGGCGTTCGACCTTTCCTCATCAGTAATTGGTGGCAAAAATCGGACTAAAAAAAATTTCCCTCATAGTTTGCACCCACTTATCAGATAAGGTGATGGCTCGTGGAACTCCACCAAATACCTAGTATCCTACTTTGATAACTGCAAAAACGATCTCCTCAGATAGATTAAAGTGCTTATCACCATTTTTTTCAATTAAAGGAAAACAAAAAACAAGAACCCTCCGCTAAAAGTAATTCTCGAAAATAAACCCCTTTTTTTTACAGTTTCAGACATTTTTTTGCAAGGCTCCAAGCGTATTTTCGGATTCCTATGGATAATGCTGTTTTGACCGAGCGACGAAGTCATGGGCTGATGACGTACCAGGAGTATATACTACTGATACAGTCAGTGACAGCATACTGAGTTCTCTTTTTTATTGAAAGATAATGTATGAGACGAAGTTACTCTCCACGAACATTTCACTGCCAACAAAGCGACAACTTACCACTGCTACGTCACAGGTCCCAATGCCCCTTCGCGCTCGATCAAATTAAAATGTGCCAAACAAAACATTAAGGACGTGGAATCCTCGAATAATTTTTGAAAAATTTTATCGACGTACCATTAAATTTTTCTTCTACTTTTCCGCGTGACTGAAAAAATGTGTTTTTATCCAGGCTTCAAACAATGTGCAATCCTCTAAAGTGTTGATAACGATTCAAGAAAATAGGGAAGAAGGAGAAACATTTGAGCCATTTACAGAATTTCCAACGCCTCAGTTACTAAGGGAAGCAAATCGGAAATACGCAACTCGACAACGTCCACTGCTGGGTGATAGTGCAGGGAAGCTTTTACCTCACCCAAATGCTAAACCCAAATCAACTGTCTTTGATGCCAGGGGATTTCAAGCTGTAGACAAGTTTGCAGTTGAGGTAAAAACGTAATTAATTTCGGGGAACTTTATTTATTTAATATCAAGTGTATTTAGTTGGGGACTCTGTAATCAAGTCAAATCATATATGTTGGTTTTTTGCATAGTTATTATATGGAAATGGTTAGGAAACTCCATAAGTTTCTGTTTTATGTTCTGCTCGCTGTTTTGACCCTGAACATGTACAAACCACACCCTTTATTTAAAAGACAGCCAATCAGAAGTTTCGATTAATTTATTCAAAACTCAGTTGTGAGGACAAAAGATTGTGCATGGTCAAGGTCAAGTTAACAAGAAGCGCGATGTCACTGTTCCCCCTTTTTGAATCTTCCAGACTTTCATAACCAGTCCATTAAGATGAACCATGGTTTTTGAGGAGAGGGAAAAAAACCCGGAGTATCCGGAGATAAACCTATCGCAGTACACTCAAACTCAACCCACATGTGACGCCGAGTCTGGGAATCGAACCCGAGCCACAGTGATGGGAGGCGAGTGCTCTTACCACTGCGACAGCCCTTCTCTGGGGATCTATCTTTGGGTATTTATCACAATAATTAGCTTGTCAAGTTGCTTAAATTTAATCTTAAAGAGTCACAAAGAATGCGATAACATTTGGGTTCTTACTGACCCATCATCTACAATATAATCATCCTCATCATCATCACTGAACTCCATCATCGTCATCCGTAAGTAACATCATCATCATCACCACGTTTATCAATTCTATTCATCAGTACCACCATAACGGTGGTTGATGTCGACTTCGACCGTTAAATAAAAAATGACTTTTTTTTTCATCTTTTCAGGTTCAAGTAACCAGATACAACGTTTCACTACAGGTAAAATAACATTCCGTAGAGTCAGACTATACGATGCTCTGTCTAAAAGCTTCAAGTGTTTATGTTATCAGACGGATGGGTGCGATGTAGTAAATTCTTAAAAACCATGATTCTATGGAATCATTAATTAACCGATCCTCGTTACCAGCGCTGCATTGAAACATGAAATGATGGCTGACTTTTCTTTCGGGTTTCGAAAAGAAGTTCTTTTTTTTTTTCGCAGGAATTCACAAACTTCTTAACGGAAGCATGGAAGGATGATGAAATGGCCAAAGTTAGAGTTATTATGCGATGGCTGGCAGCTCAGCAACTAGATGAAGTAATGAACATCGAATGCACGGACAAGGATACTACTCTAGCAAAACTGCAAACAGAAGCCAACACCAATATCTTCCTGGAAATGTGCCAGTAAGTCCCGCTCTTGACTTCACACTGAATGACCAAAGAGAAAGGACCAACGGAAAATTATGACTTTTAATTGTTATATAATCGTCTTTTTAGTCGTGGATACGCCAAGCGTATAAACGACTATCGTTAGGGGCAAGAATATGCAAAATTGTCACGGACTCAGTTGAATAGACCTTTTCATGCAACGAGTGTCCAACCCGTCGGAACGAGGAGAAGTCGAAGAATATTTCAAGGTATTAAGTTGCGGCATGTACTCTTTTTAATGAACAAAACAAAGGACCAAGCCTCCTGAGTATTATCACATGATCTGTATTGGGAAAACAAGCCGAAAACGTCTATTCAAATCGATATGTCAACGACCAATATCGATTTTCCGACGTTTCGACTTTCCAACGTAAATCCCCGGAACTTAATACCTTGAAATATTCTTCGACTTCTCCTCGTTCCGACGGGTTGGACACTCGTTGCAGTCAGCATGTGTTACGGAGTCATTGCTCAGTAGTGTAGCTGGTGTGACTGCTATGTGTGCAAAAAATGAACGCGAAGAGTCTTTGACTCCTCGTTCAGAAACAAGCGCAGTACATCTTTTATTAACACGCTGGAAACTGTGTGGCAACCCGTACTCAAAATTTTGTTGTGCAGACTCGTTTCATGCTCCTCAGTAGGGCTAACGCTCACATGGTTCATATGGGGTAGATATTTAGCACTTCACATTACACTCTAATCAGTTGAGTCTGTTCAAATATAAGTGCTACACGGCCAACGTTTCGTAACCCTTCCTTGTACTTGTACAAGTCCATTGCCGTGACTTTAACATCTTCAGTTCCCACGACCTGCTCCCGTCGGACCTTGTAGCTCAGTCGGTAGAGCAGCGGTGATCTAACCCGAAGGTCGTGGGTTCAATTCCCACCCAAGTCAGAGTTTTTCTCTGTCCTTGTGTGGGCCCATTTCCATCAGTGGGGCTAACGCTCACATGGTTCATATGGGGTAGAAACTTAGCACTTCACATTACACTCTAATCAGTTCAGTACTTTCATATATAGTTTTCCTTTCCCGCCTGCAATCACTTTACTTTCGGGTTACTAATGTCCAAGTCCACACTCAACCGCTTAATAATAATGTAATTTGAAAGCAGTTATTTTTGTATTTCTGCAAAGAAAAACCACTTCTTTACTAACACTGTTCACTAAAAGCAAACCACTGACTGCTATTTTAGGTTGTTATTATTTCATCATTATATTGGTTATATTCAATACTTATAAGGTGTACTTGTAACACATTTAAAATCTAAAGGTGCTCAAATATAAAAGACGCGTGTTTACATAGTTGAGAAATATCCACTGAGATGTTTTCGGTATCACCTTGTTGTAATTGAACAGTGAAGCATTCCTTTACGATGAGAATCAAACACATTCTTTGCAAGCTAAATGGCTATCCTTTGGTACTTCATAGGCTTTTAACATCCTCGTGAAAAATTTAAAGGAGCCGAAAAGACCGGTTAGAGATTATTTTCACCAGGCTCTTTTGCATCTATAAAATGCATCTAATATACAGCATGTTTCATGATCCGTTCCAGATTTCGTGAAAGGTTGAAAAGTTTTGGAAACAATCCTCATTACTTATCGCAAAGGACCCTTCGGATATTTGAAAAATGACCTCGTGTAGCTTGCCAATAAGACATTCTTTTTAGATAAGAATCAAACACGAATTCATTATTTCCTATAACTAGATTAGAAAGCAACTGAATACCAGAGAAGAACTGATCCCGTGTAAATTTTTTAATGACTGGCTGCCATTAATTTATTGTTACATCAGCTCGAATAACAGGCTGCACTACAGTTCTTTTCTGGTTACCAAGTAATAAATTCGTGTCTGATTTTATCTAAAACAAATGTATCACTGGCAGGCTACACAAGCTGATTTTTCGAAGTATCGACGTCTTTCCGAGGTAATGCCACAACGTAATGGTATGTTTCTGTCACGCAAAACAATACAGTGGAACCTCGTTAATACGACCACCCTCGGGCCATGGAAAATTGGTCCTGTTAACGGGGTGGTCGTATTAATGAGGCAGAGTCACATTATGATGCAACACGCTTTAGGTACTGTACATGAGTACCTTTAATTCCGTTAGAAATCAACCTTTTTACAGTTATTTTTCAACCTTACAACCGCAATTCATTGCAACTGAACAAAACCGAGTACATTTTATACGAAAACAACAATGATTTCTTTCAGTTCCTTAACAGGATATGGCCTCTTGTGAAATGCCCCGAACAGCCGTTCATTATATTGTAGCTTACAGCATGTTACACATTTGCAAGTTCAAACGGTTTTGAAAAAAAGTCTGAGCATTGATTTACTTCGTCTTTGCTTAGGCCAATCACTTTGTACACAATCAATAACTTTTGCGAGGTGTTCGCAGTTTTCATATTGCCCCCCTGTCTCTCTGTTATTTTGGGCAGATTTGCCGAAGTTGAACACCGATTTCATCCCTCTTTGACCAGCATCATTTGTTCCTCTCCTCGTTCGTGCGCTAGTTCTCAAAAGAACGTATCCTCCCAGTTGTCTGGAAGTTCGAGGAAAACTGGTAGATCAAATTTGCCAACTACAGTTTTTTTCACTGAGACTGCAGTCAATTTAACCAGTCGTACAATTCTTAAGGTCCGTGCAAACGCTTGCAACAACACGCAACATTGTTGGGCCCAAAAATTTTGTCTCTTGTTGCGCGATGTTAGCCGATGTGTGCAAACGCTCGCAACAAGTCACAACATGTTGGGTCTTTAGATGAGAATACAAAGGACTCTGGGACATTTTCCATCTCCGACGCCATATTGATTTCTTGTTCACATGTATTTGTATGGATACGTGGCATGTAGTGCGCGTGCGCCGGCGTAACATTGTTGGATGTGCTGTGCAAACGAACGCAACATTGTTGGACCACGCTTCGATGACCGCGAAACAATAGAAATGTTGGCACTTATTGGCTCTGAAGTTTGACCAGTTTCAAACTTTATCCAACAACTTCCAACAAGTCGCAACAACACACAACAACACACAACATGGTGTGCAAACGCTCGCAACATGTTGGGCCCAACAATGTTGAGAGCGTTTGCACGGGCCTTTAGAGGCCTGTGGACGCTAAAACTGAAGGTGGTCCTTGGTCGTAGTAACGGGGCGGTCGGATTAACAAGGTTTTCAGATAAGGGATTGTGTGGGCTTTTGTTCGGGCCTTAAAAAAGTGGTCGTAATAAAGGGGGGTGGTCGTAAGGTGAGGTTCCACTGTACTATCAAACAAAGACAAAGCAAAGAAATCTCTGGTTAAACAGCGCGAAATAACACAAAAAGGGAAAATGTCGCCGATAATACTATCAAGTCTCTTTATTTCTCCAGCAAAGTTACAACCCACATTTTGGAAAAATGTACAACTCAGACCTTCCCACAAAAAACCAATTAAAGCGATGGGCAAAAAATTCTGACTCTTCCCCCAAGACCAACGCCGTAGTTCAAAAAAGGTTCCCAGTAGTTTTTAACTCTACCCAAGAGTTAAACATTAACTACCCATGTTTAAAAAGGAATTTAATTATCTTCAAAACCCATTCAAACATGTAGCTACAACTGCTGATCGCAACAGAATTCCCATTTTTTAAGCAATGTATCCACAACTTCTTCACAGTTCTCCTTTGATTTTAGATATGCGGGAATACAAGCGGAAAGGGTCACTGGTTATTCAAAACATGCGAACCTTGAAATAGGAGAAAATCCAAAATCTTTACACACTTGGGTAGCAGTCGTGATCAATCAGCAATGGCGGTTAGTTGATCCACACTGGTGCTGTGTGTTATCACACGAAAGCGGAGGAGACGGCAAAAGTCAAGCGGAGAACAGAGTAATTTACACAATAGACGAAGACTATTTCCTGACCAATCCAGAAGAATTTATTTATTCGCACTTCCCGCACGACAACGAAGCCTGGCAGCTTTTGGCACGACCAGTGACATTCGGAGAATTTGTCGACATGGCATATTTAAAACCAAAGTTTTTCGAGCTAGATTTAACGCTTCTTGAACAAAAAAACATGTGTTTTGTATGCAACTCAAGGTGAGGTTGAAATCAAACTTGGGACTCCGCTCGACAGCAGCAGGGAATTCAGGTACCAGTTTTGGATGTCTGATGAACAGAAACTTGGTGACATAAACCTTGAAAGGTTCTGCTTCATGGAACAAAAAGACAACGCTTTAATCTGCAAGATTCGATTTCCAGTTGCTGGAAAGTTCAAGCATGTCTTGTTTGGAAGAAGTGCTGACGCTGAAGATGGAGCAAGATCCTTCTTTATGTTATGTGCATTTATTATCTTCTGTGAGCAGCCTGCAGATGATCCTAAAGCGCTTCCAGAGAACCCTCGTCAAGAGTGGGGCCCTGGGAAAGACTTAGCCAATGCAGGCCTTATACCCATAACACATCACAATGCTGTGATACAGGCTGCAAAGGGCTTGGTGGAACTTCGCTTTAAAACGACAAAACCACTGGAATTAAAACCCACCTTGCACAGTGAAAACAAAACCAAAGAGGACCTGCAATCAAATGTCATTCACTACAAGAAAAATGACCAGGTTGTGATCAAGGTCCAAGTTCCTGAAGACGGAGATTACGCTCTCAACCTTTTTAATAACAATGGAAAACGCAAAAAATCACTTTGTTGTTATCTGGTTAGCAGCACAAACAATGCTCCAAACAATCAAGGATTTTCCATTGTTCCCAATAGTCGCATCGATACTGCTGGAAATAACGACTTGGAAATGAAACTAATTTCACATTGCTCAAAGGATGGCTGCGACAACCTTACATTCAAAACATCAAAGCTGTGTGACGTAATTCCAAAATTAGAGCTCCTGACAGAAAAAGGAAACGTTTTAAAAGAAGACTTTGTATGGACTGAATATGATGACAAGAACATGGAAATCTCTTTTAAAATTAACTTCCCAGAATCTGGAAAATATGTTCTTAAAGTGTATGCTAAGGAATTGGACAAGGACGGCGACGACATTTCTATGGCATA
>OX421449.1:2073448-2083448 GCA_949126865.1 Montipora capitata
ATGAAAATTCGACATAGTCACGTGGCATGTTTTGAGGCCTACTCTGGGACCTTAACTCGCCGTGAGATTGTGCGAGTTAAGGCGAGTTAAGGCGAGATAAGGAAAAATTGACCTTGCCTATCAGTTGCGAGTTTGTGCAAGTTAAGGCGAGTTAAGGGAAAATGATGAACCTAATGTTGAGGTGATAAGGGTTAAAACATATAATATGCTTCAGTAACATACATATAAAGATGCCTTGCAATCTTTGTATGCCTTGTGTATATATCTCTAACAGTCTCCATGTTGCCCAATTACAAAAGAAAAAAAAAAAAAAACCTTCAGATGACCTCCGAAGTTGACTGAAGCCAAATCTTATTTAAAATTAGTAATTTAATTTTTTTTCCTACAACTGTAATTGGACAAGTTGAATATGGAGTCCTGGGCCTGGTTGTTCAAACATTGGACATCGCTATTCAATGGATAAATCACTATACAGCAGATAAGTATTGTCGAAACTAATTGCATTATCCACTGGATAGAGATTGGTCCGTTGGATAGCACTATCCAGCCTTTGAATAACCGAGGCCTGTTCTTTATTAATTATATAACATTCAGACACCAAACTTTACCATTTGGTGGCTGTATGATACTACTACTAATAAATATAGTCAACATCATATGTTATTTACTATAGCTGCATAAATATTTGTCAGAATAATAAATTAGCGAAAAACAAAACTAATGTAAATAAACAATAATGAAGAGATGAGAAAATGTAATAATTTGTAGTATAAACACAGGTAGGATATTTCATTTTACTTTATTTTTAAATTCAATAACACTACGTTTTAATTAGACAGGTGAACATGATAGGTATCACATGACATGGCATGAATTGTTATCACTAACTCCAGAATGAAAAAAAATAAAAATAAAAAAAGGTTTTTACAGTCTGTGTCAATGTTCTTCAAACAAAGAACTAGTATTAAAAAACGGGGAAGCTGACGAATTACAACTCAAATGAGGAAATGTTTATGACACAATCAATTTTACTAAAACGGAATGAAATTTCTTTCTCCTTCCAAATTTAAGACTTATCTTTAAGTCTTTCATTTGGCCCATTCTCTCCACTTCACTGATGGTTTCCCTTGGAATCCAGCCCAATTGTTTGGTTTCACTGCCAGAAACTTAACGAAAACACCAATTGCCTTTTCGTTCCCTCGGGATAAATCCATTTTAATCTCTTGCAAATGGAGATTGATGCCTTTACGCAAAGACAGCAGTTACTGTATTTTAGAAACTCCCTCCTTAAACTTGGACAATCCTGTGAGAGACATCTTGATTTTAATATCATTCTCAGACTAGCAAAACAGCAAAAAATAAATGACCTTATTTTCTCGTTAGGCTTACTTGTGTTCACAGTTGTGCAGAGAGCTATACCTCATTTAAGTTGACGAACAAGAGTACTTTCCATGATCGGCTTTGTCTCGCAAACCCTTAATTAAGAGTTGTCAGTGATGACGAACATTCTAATTTTACAAAAATGGCCACCGGCTCAGCCGTGTTGTAACGTGTTTGGATGTCATGTACGCCGCGTTGAAGCTTCCCACCTAAAACTTCCCAGGACAATGAGTTGAGCGAAAGGGCCCTGGGTAATTTTAAAAAGTGGCGAACGAAGTATCAATGCAAAAAACCTTTATTCAGTTAAGGGCTAAATGTAACAAGTCTTTATGAATCATGGCTTATGGTTGCCAGCTTGACTACAATGTAAGCCAAACAGGATGTCACGTGGAACCAATCTACAGATCTTCTTGTACCAGGTAACTTTATAATTGAGAAATATGGACTGCAATCAGTACGTATGTGGAGTGTTTTTAAAAAGGATTCTAGCTACATCCCAGACTTGTCAACTAGAATCTTCATTAAGCTTCATCAGATTATAAGATGATAATTATGCAGCTGATTTTTCATTATCGTAAAACAGCTTCCATGCATTACATTTGCAAAACGTTATTGTAAATCATTAGCTACAGTAGCTTAAAAGAAAAATTATTAACATTCTGTCATTATGTTTAAATTGTATTTCTTTGTCTCGCTTAGAAGTATAAGTAAATTTATTATGTCATGAAAAAGTTTTCGTTGATTCACTGTTTCTACTTTTAGTTAATGTCACTTACTTTGTGGCCCAAAATACTAGCAATAAGTCTGGTATCTCCAGACCCTGTGACCCCATGCCTCTGGAATTTCTGCCATGCTTAGCATTGTAACCTCTTTGTTAGGTAACACGTTAGTGCATGTTCAGGTTGTTCCTAGTAGTTCCATTGACTGTCCATTAAGTAGTAAGAAAAACTTCATGAAATCTTTAGTGAAATACCCTTATCACAGAGGCTATTTGGAAATTCCAGAAGGATGGGACTTACAAATTACTATTGTTTAAAACTGTTGAAATCCCTATTTTTTGGTGTCCTCCCTTTGTGGATTAATTATGAAATTACCGTGAGAGTGGGTTGAGGTATTGGGTGCGATCCATCAACCAAAATTTCCGGAAATTTTGGTCCAAAGCTCAATGGAACTGTTCAGTGCAACCGGAAAAATTTCAAAACCTTTTGACGTGGACCACTTTTCCCGGGGGGACCGGTATGAATCTTGGTTGAATGGATCAGACACATTTAAATTGGTATCCACTTTGCAGTGGTGAGAGTGGGCGAGGGTGTGCACGTAGTTACTAAAACATGGAACGACCTAAAACCACCTACAACCACCTAAAACCACCTACAACCACCTAAAACCATCTACAACCACCTACAACCACCTCATAAAAAATCTACAACCATCTACAACCACCTAAAACCACCTCAAAAATATCTACAACCACCTACAACCACTCACAAAGAATCAAATACCATCTTAAACAAGCCATAATTGTATAAAATAAGCAAGACGACAATATGTGGTTACCAATTTTTAGCCAAAAAAATCCAGATGGCACGATCGTGGCATAAAGGTAGCGATTTTCCGAATTTGTTAAAAACCAACCGGATGTGAATAGCGCTTTACCCTGCATTCCATCCTGTAAACCGCGCTAAAATCGTGAGAAAGGGTCTGGAAACGAATTTCCCGAATTCCGGGAAATGTGCGCCGGCACTCAACCGGCACTCTATTTTCTATTTCCCGGAATTTGGGAAATTCGTGACGATCGTTCCGTTTCCATGCCCTTTTTCACGATTTTAGCACCCTTTACAGCATGGAATACAGGGTAAAGCGCTATTCACATCCGGTTGGCTTTTAACAAATTCGGAAATTTGCTTACCTTTATGCCACGATCATGCCTTCCGGATTTTTTTGGCTAAATGGTAACCACATATTGTCGTCTTGCTTATTTTATACAATTATGGCTTGTTTAAGATGGTATTCGATTCTTTGTGAGTGGTTGTAGGTGGTTGTAGATATTTTTGAGGTGGTTGTAGGTGGTTGTAGGTGGTTGTAGATTTTTTATGAGGTGGTTGTAGGTGGTTTTAGGTCGTTCCATGTTTTAGTAACTACGAGGGTGTGCAAGATAATGCGAGTTTAGGCGAGTTAAGGCGAGATAAAATAATTTGAACATAATCTCAAGCTGCGAGTTAGGGCGAGTTAAGGTTCCAGATTAGGCCTGTTTTGCGGTAAGAACACATTTCTTCGGAGTATACACATAAATGACTCATAGGAAGTTTAAAGTTGCGACACCAGGAAAGTAATGCAAAAGAAAGATTTGGAAACTTTCTCCTCAGTAACTATATTCTGCCCTAGCATTTCAACAATTGTGACCAATAGAAAGTCCAATCTGAAAGTTGAAAACCACCCTGAGACCCCGGCCTGAGAACCGAAATTTGATGCAGCAATCAGTAAGGGTCTTCCGGACCTCAGCAATTTTAAAACAGTGCGTTTCGTTTCCCTGAAACCCTCAATGTTCACCGATCGAGGATAAGCCGAATGTCAGCCGGTGACAGCTGACATTTTGACTACAGTTATACCTCACAACTGAAAAAAAAGCTTTATTGTCTTTTTCCTACGGCTGAAAAATGCATGAATTTGTTTATTGAGTGATGATTAAGAAACAGCTGACCGTATATATCCCATTTGGGACTTTCTGCACAATAAAGATTTAGATTTAGAGTTTTCGAATATGCATTAAGGCATCCTTTGAGTCAAATAAGTATTTGCGTATATAAATAATTTACAGCATAAGTTAAAAAACCCACTTTAAGGCTATTTCTTAAATTTTGCAAGAGTTGTGATTATACAACATGATTGTGCTGTCATACAGGGTGGTGAATCATTGTGGTACATTGCTGCCCTGCAGTGTATTCTTTCAAGTGAATGGAAGTCTTTCTGGCGGTTCGTGCCTCCCCTTTAGGGATATACCGTACGTGACCGCGGGAATTATGACTTTGAAGTACAAGTGTAATAGTTCTTGTTTAGGTAAAGATCTGGTCTCTTTTATAAGACTTAGTTTGCTGGGGAAGCTCTTCTTTAAGCCATTAAGATGTAACTGTGACCTGATAAGCTGTGACCCTCCCTCAACGATTATCGAGGCTTATCAACCAAGAGCTCGATGGCAAAATGTCTAATTGCGAAACGGAACAATAAAGGACTGATGTTGGATACGTTACACTTCATTATCACCAGAAGTTTATAAATCATTATAAACTTCTGTTATTAATTACTTATCACTGCATCGAGTTTGTGGGTTAACCGGCTGACTTCATTGGATACGGTTTTTGACTTGGGCGTCTCAAAAGGTCGCTAAAAAGAGAAGACAACTCAATTGCCTTGATGTTTGCCAAGAACAAGTTCTCAGCAATAAATAAAATAATAAAATAAAAAATACGTCTTCCACACTCTCTCGCCATTGAAGTGCTAAACAACCACTTTCAAAATTCTACGTACTTCTTTATTTACTCAAAAATACAGTGTGCAACCGACTAAATTAGTTAACCTTGCAAATGGATCTAGATTATAGAATAGTCATGAATAGTAACGTTTCAGCTACGTTACTTCTTACTTACTCAATTACTTCCTTACTTAGTTCTTACTTTACTTCAAGTATTTACCTACTTACTGTTTTCTCGCTATGTAGTTATCTACAACGTTGTCAGCACCAACTTTAGAAAATTCGAATTTTCCCCCATTGATAATGTTATTAATTAGCATATAAGCAACAAAAAAGCCAATTGCTGCCATAAGATCAAGTGTGTTCGAAACATCATCAGAACCGAGGATGGGAAAGACAAACAAACACACCAAGAGTGTTAAACCTAATTTCGCAAACAGCAATGCGACTTTGTTTTTGACAAATAAGTTGAATTCGTTACATCCATCATCGAATAACTCTCTTGGAATTACTTCTAAATCTCCCTGTTTGTAATGAATAAGTACATTACCTCCAGGATTTTTTTCTTGTTTGGCAAATTTTTTTTTGTATCGTTCGGCTAGAAATTTAGCCAGATCACGATATGGCGTCGCAAAGGACCTGTAACAACTCCAAAAAAAATGCATAACATATACTGGAATGGTAACGAGTGGAAGCACTTCCCCACTATGACTCCCTAGTAGTTTGACCAGGCCTACTGTGGCGACCCCTAAAGGGATAGCGCTAAATAACGAGAAAAATGTTGCCCAAACCTGAGAGAGAAGAATTAGTAAACACTCGAGGATGGGAAGAATAAATCTAGAGCCCTTAAATTTGTTTTTGTAACGTTCGTTCAACATCCACAAGCGCCCATGACATAAACAAACTAGAGGAGTCGAAAAGAAAATATCTATGATTAAGGGCACAACAGCCAGTGCAAAAAAAAAAACTTTAAGACTGCAAGCAATGCTCTTTGTTTCACCAAAGTTAGACAGACATTCGGAGAAGGAATCCTTGTATTTGATGAAAATATCTGGGTGCTTTTCCAGATTATGTGAGACGTTATCTGGAAGGCTGAGGTACTTGGAACATTCCGAAGGAGCAGGTTTGTTACAATTTTCACAGGGTTTAAAGGATAAGCAAGTTTTGTAAAACCAATGACATACAGCACATTTAAGATGCTGTCCAGTACAAACATGGTTTAAATTACAAATTGATTTTGGGGGAGGAAACACTGAGAAAAAACGTTGAAGAAGTTTATAACTAAAGCATGTTGGATGCATCCGATGTACAGAGCACGACTCCCATGCAGTCTCGACTGGTGTACTGCTTGAAAGGAAACATAAACAAAACAATCTGATAAGATAGGAAAGGGCCGAAAACACTAAGAAAACTAGTACAATGGGATTGTTGTCAATGATACCGTAAACCAATGAGCTAGTAAGGAAAGGAAATGGTAAATGATCGGATAATCTTGAATGAAGGTTTGGCAAAAGAGCTAAAAAGAAGTCTCCCAAACCAACGAAAAACAACGGTGCACAAAAAATTAAAATTAACTTTACCACATTGCAAAAAATGTTTCTTTTGGTTGTTGAGAACAGCTTGTTACCAATGCAACTTCCAAACCCTACAGGGTACGTTTCTCCCACGATAATAGCGCGAACGTACTCTGTGTCTTCCTTGTCTTCTTCTTCACGAGGTGACTGAACACCACTTTCCTGTTGTGCATCTTCGTCAGTCAGGCTAGACTGGACAAGTATGCCAACAACATGTGAACTATCGATGTCACCATTTCTGTGAGAAGCACTCCGTCCTTCATCATTTCTGTTAGAAGCAATCAGCTCTTCATCGTTTCTGATAGAAGCAATCAGTTCTTCATCATTTCTGTTAGAAGCAATCAGCTCTTCATCGTTTCTGATAGAAGCAATCAGTTCTTCATCATTTCTGTTAGAAGCAATCAGCTCTTCATCGTTTCTGATAGAAGCAATCAGTTCTTCACCATTTCTGTCAGAAACACAGAGTTCTTCATCATTTCGGTTAGAAGTACTCAGTTCTTTATCGGTGTCAGTAACGGCAGTATCAAATTTTCCATCAGACGAAAGCAATTCGCCATTGCTCACCTGATAAGACCCAGTTGGCAGTGTTTCGTTTCCAAGTGAGCCATCACACGTGGACGTAATACGATGCTTACCAAAACTAGTACTAAAACTTCCGTATTTTGAGGCACATTCACCATCAAGATCTGGAGTATCATAAGTATCATAAGTGTCATCAAGATCCTGTGGTAAGTCATAATCAAGTTTTTTCCGATATTTGTCATTAACAAGTTTCCATTCTTGGTCCTTTTTTGGCATGTTTACTTGACCACAGAAATGTGGGAAGGCTTTGGACTGGTAAAGACGCCGAACAGTGATTTCAGAATCTTGATCAGACGGGCTTTTGGTCTCCTTAACGGGAAAAGAACCAGCGGTCGCACTACCTTCATATTGTGTTCTGCTTGATAGAAAATAACCACATGCACCTTCGACTATTTCAGATCCTTCATGATCGTCCTCAATAGGGGGAACGCGACCTTCACGAGTTTCAGGCTCGATATAACCAATATCGTCTCCTGTCTCCTTAATAGGTACACCTGATCTATCAGAATCTGTCGGGTATCTGGCTTTTCTTGCGTCTCGAGGAACCTTGAGTTTGATTTCTGACGGTCGGAGGAGGACAAAAATAACCGGCGAATACAGCAGAAATACGATCCAAATGATTACAGCAACAAGTAGCCACCAATCGGTAAAAACAAGTACGTTATCGTTGGCAGACTTGGCAGAGGAGAGACTTGCAGATGAACGGGTAACACCAACAGACAAGCCAGTATTGTTTTCCATCCTCAAAAGAGTCAGGAAAGTAGCATTAGGTTTAGTGTTGTTTGCGACTAAGTACAGAACAGATTGAGAAGTGTGGAAAGTAAGTCGCAGTGACGAGTAGTTTGTGCGGACAGATTTTGTAATTGACGTCGACTTGAAGATACAAGAAACGTTAATTTCTTTGTAGTCTCCCAAAGCAAACTGGCCCGAAAAAATCTCTTCTAAGATAGCATGGGTAAAGAACTGTAATCGACCCTGACGTTTCTCTCTTGTTGGCTTGTTGCTGGCCGCCATCTTTAACCATAGTAAAGCTTTTGTACTTGAGTTGGTAACATCTGTTTGGTTGGCACATTCGTTGTCTACTCGCTCCTCATTCAAGACTCTGAATTTAACCAGCCTTCCGTTCGACAACATTTCCCTTGATTCTTTGTCCATGTCCGTATCAGCTGAACAAATCCAGTCGCATGTTCCTTGGTTGACAAAGTCTTCAACACGTGGCAGATTTGCCATAAGCAAGACGAATAAAGCCAGCTTTACTCGACCCATGATCTAAGCAAACGAAATGCCACCCAAATTATCACCAGTTCTAGTAAAAACTAAGTCTGAATAATTCCAAGAACTCGAACTGACGAGAGACGAGAGAAGTGATAGTTCCTTTCCCTACCAAATATGGGTGTTTTATTGTTCCGTTGCGACCAGTCAGATCCGCTCTCTGCTGTTATTTTTAGCTGATTTTTATTATGCGTAAAACGAAATACTAAACAAGTCTGATAGAGTCGCTATTTGCATGATATGCAAACTACTTAAATAATAAAGTGCAACAGTAAGTCCTTGAAGATTAACGACAACGTCAACGATGACAAAGAGAAAGATCATTTGATGAAGAAAACGTCGAGAAATGCCCCCTGGAAGGGTATTTAAAAGTCGATCACCCTACAAGCAAAAACTTAGCCTCCGCTCAGGCGTCTACTACTATTTCCTTTCACGCGGAAAAAAGTGACGATCACTTTTTCCGCGTGAAAGGACGTAGCAGATCTCTGCACGCAGGCAAGATGTGTAGCAAAAACTCTCTGTACATGCTGTTGAGAGAAGCGCTGTTCAAAACACAGGCGCCCCAAGCTCAGTGTGAGCATGGCTGACAAAAATATAAGGATTTGTATGAGAGTCCCGATAAAAAGCTTAAGAAGATAATTATATGAAAAAAATCTCAATTAAAAAGCCTAACCTTATTGCCATCGTGGATAGCTTCCTTCCTGTGTGGTTATTTCCCAGATCCGACGCGATTTGAGCCATTTCACAATTTCGTGGTTGTCAATGGTTATAATAAAGACTAAATTCTGAGGTGCCACCAATTTGAGTCAAATATTCCTGGATAAAATATTCCCACGGTCACAATTTCACATCAGAATCAATAGACAAAGATTGAACTTTCATTTCAACCAACTATCAACGCAATAGCAGTCCTGCGAGCAACGTCAGGCGGTGAATATTGCAACAAAACAGCGTTCAAAGGCGGTGCTTTAGCACGAAAGTGGCCACGGCTTCGCCCGTTGATAACAAACTGACCCTTACCGGGGTGGGGGACCGTAGTTTGTCAACCACAAAATTTCTTTATTTCCCTGGGTCTAATGGCATGACTGCATTGACTCAGTCGTCCAATCACAGTCACGCCTCCTTCGTGTTGACAAAGTTCAAACACATTCGCGAAGCCGGAAAGCATTGAAAGATGCGAGAATGAAAGCAGTAGTAAACAAACTTTTGCGCATTCATGCCGCTTTTATTAGTTAATAGGATTTTGTACATAGTAGGCTGTTCGCGATCGTAATTGTATTTATCAAGCCTTCAAGTATGGTCGGCCATTTGTTTCAAAATTATGACACGATATACGTGCGGGTTTTTTTTGCCACGTATACTTGCCATCTTTCCTGCTCTGTGGGTTTTTTTCCCATGTATGTGACTATTTTCTTCTCATGCGTCCGTTCCACGCACAAGAGCCATAAATATGCGTTACAAACAAACCTGTGATCACATTCTCGTTCCCAGAGCTGCGATCACTCTTGGCCAGCGCCTCGGATCGAGACAAGCTCAAAGCAAGCTCTGGCAGGTTCCAATCCGTTCTCGCCACTGATTGGTCAGATGGGAACAACACAGCGGTCAAATGAGTGCGCATGTGCGTGGTTTAAGCACTTCCGGTCTCTTTGTGGAACACACTACGGAACGAACTGTGCGTGAGTTTGTCAATGAAATATTTCTAGGAATCTTTTTTTGTGGATGA
>OX421449.1:2088448-2090948 GCA_949126865.1 Montipora capitata
TGACTTCATCCTTCATGTAGTTACATTTTGATCAAGATTTGTCCCCCAACATCATTATTTATCATCAGTAGGTTTAAAATACAAAGGAAATTATTGGGAATCAAACAATAATTATTTAGCTTGGATTCATTAACTTAAATTTAACTTTGAAGTTCAACAGTTACAGAGTAAATTGACTACTGGGTGCAAATATACAGATTTGATCCAGTCAGTCAAGGAGCAGGGGTTGCGCAGTGGTAAGAGCACTTGCCTCCCACCAATGTGGTCTGGATTCAATTCCCAAACTCAGCGTCATATGTGGGTTGAGTTTGTTGGTTCTCTTCTCTATTGCAACAGGTTTTTCTCTGGGTACTCCGGTTTTACCACATCCACAAAAAACATATTTGATTTGAGTTAATTTCATTGGTTTCCCCAATTAGTTCTCTAGTTCTAAATCCATTGACACTTAAATAAAGTTGTTGTTATTATGATTATTACAAGTTGATAAAAAAAGTATACATAATTCCTAGGCAACAGACAAAATTGGTACCATTAGGACCATTAGGCAGGCTTTTAGCTGCAAAACATGAGAAAATAATTTATTAACAGTATATGTGATCATTTATTTTTAGTAATAAATGCTAATTTCAAGGTTGTTTACTTACGCATTATAATATTATTGTCTCTACTTCAATAGAGCTTAGAACATTTCACATGCGAAAGTATTATCACTCGGATATATTTAACAGCATTTTAATGCAGTGCAACTTGATCCCTGTCGTCAGCTCCTGTCAACCGAACCCTCTTTTAAAATTCAGTCCTCCCTCTCTCATCTTAAAAATTTGATCGTGTATTTGAGGTAGTTAACGGCGAAATGACAAGCACAGATAGCTTCAAACCCTCGTACTTCTTTCCTTTCAATGTGATGTCGCTTAAATCTAGAATTTCCATTCCATGATTCAACGCCTCGTGTAAGAGATTTGGCTTGGTCCTCCATTTTGAAAAAAAATCGAGACTGCGTAGAACGATCGCCAGAGCTCGACCTGTCGCCAGAGCTCTCGATCCGAGGCGCTGGCCAAGAGGATCGCAGCTCTGGGAACGAGAATGATGGGATCATAGCAGGTAGTCGTATGAGAGGGATCGAATTACACCGTCAGAAATATACCGCTTCATGTATGATAGAGCTGAAAAGTAACTTCAGTTTGAATCAAGCATGGCCGCAGTAGTTGCGTTAATTTCGGGCCAGGCTTGTTTCAGGTAGACAGGTAGACGACTAGGTGACCGATTCCGCGAACACCTTCGCGATGTTGAGAAGAATGACAAGGATGCATCTAAGCCAGTCGCTCGCCATTTTAATCTGCCTAACCACTCCAAAAAACACATGGCTATCTGCGGCCTTTCCCTACATCTAGGTACGACGGAAAGCCGCAAGAATCTGGAACAAAAATTCATCTTTCAAATCGGCACCCTTAATCCTCACGGTATTAATGAACGCTTTTCATTTAACTAATATATTCCTATTTTTCACGTTGCCATGTTACCACCAATAGCGTAGCTCCTACTCTACTATAAAAACTACACGTAACCAACACGTAACCCATAATCCCTCGATTCGCTCTGACGAAGGGCTAACGCTAACTGTGAACGTTACTTCCTAAATGCTAACCAAAACATAGCAGAAAGCTAACTGTCGTACGACTCCAGGTTACGATCGATTCAGTTCGTGCTCGATTCCTTGGATCGCGGTGAGGCAGGAAATACTGCGAGAATTCTGGTTCTTGAAAGCCTGGTAATACAGCAACGGACCTTATTAAGCAGGTGGGAGTTGCTGGCAATTGTAGCTGCATCGTGCACTTCTATTTGCCCTATCAGGGAATTGGCAATAGTTTCTCCTAGAAGTCGCCGACCTCTCGGTATGAAATATTTTTACCTCAGCTGGAGTTTCTCCGGAATACAATGCGATTTGCCTGACTTATTTCCCGAGTTTCTAAGTAGAGACTGATTCCATAGTCATTAGTCTCTGAAAGAGGCTGTATATGTGAAATGGCCTCAAGTTGTGAGCCATTTATAGAAAGAGTTGTATCTGGTACCTCAACACTACCCAAGCCAAACTCATTAGGTGGAGGACCTTGTGGGTCTTGCCTGTAGTATTTTCAGCATTATCTTGTGAGATCATACCATTCACCCATATTTGTTGGGGAGTCCAATTTCCATTTGTACGTAGAGGATGATGGTTCCATGTTTCAACGAAGAGACTCAAGTGACGGGTAATTCTTGGAAAAAAATGTAATGCAAACAGAACAGGTCAGTGATGTTTGTTGACTCAAGGATACCATTTTCTTCCATGTGATAGAAAAGGGTGTCAAAAAAACGACCAACGCTAACAAACTGAGACAACTCTCCACAGTCGCTCAATGCGTTGATTATGTACAGAGAGCCCAGCAATATGCTTCCCCTATTTAACCCCCTGCGTCTCAGCATCGATGCTGCAACATCTACATTTTCACCCCCTTTGCCTGAT
>OX421449.1:2095948-2137894 GCA_949126865.1 Montipora capitata
GGGTTCCTTTTGAGAGTAACTTGTCACAACGCAGGTACTGCGAAAGCAAATGCATGAATCAGAAATTCCACTGAAAAACGTCTTCATAGACTACATCCATATATGTCGAAGTGAAACATGAAAATTTGGTTTTATCAAATACCGTAAATCCTCTATTAAGCCCCCCAAAGGCCTTCTTTATTTCAAGCACATTCTTTACTCTTGCGAAACGCATTACCGGTAGCAAAAGAAAAGAATGAAACGGACTAGAGTTCCTATTTCCTGTTTTGGACCAGGGCAATGACTATCTAATAAGGAGATTTGAGTGATATTACACCCTTTGTACAAGTTATTTGTTATTTGTGTCTCTAGAGATTGGTTGCAAACCACCTATAAGCTGTCAAATTAACCACCATAAGAAAGATCTGCGAGATGACGTTTCGAGCGTTAGCCCTTTGTCAGACCGAATTGACGAAGCGAAGGGCGAACGTTCATTGACGAAGCTCTAAGGAAGAGCTAACGTTGATCAGTTTACCTTGAACAATTCGTTACATAAACTGAGCAAAATTTGCTTGTTGGTCTAAATAGCATAAAGACAAAAGAACAATTTATTGGCGGCTATTTATTCATAGGGTGTATAAAGCGTTTTCACATGACGTCACCACGACCATGTTGGTCTTCCAAAACAAAGAAATGGCGGCCAAGATGGTGTACCAAATGAGTGAAAACGCTCGATAATTAAGTGGCACCGAGAGTCACTTCACTTAACGCTCTTTCTTTGCCAATTGATCCGGTCGACTTATCCATAGGTAAGAAAAGGCGCACAAGACTCACGTGGTCCTAATGACCGAAACGAAATCTAGATTGCTGTAGCATGATTGATACTTCCAACGCGAGCCCTCTTAAAAGGAAAGAACGGCTAATCACAGGTCAAACTCACGGAAGGGATGAATGCCTGAAGGGCTAATCCCTACTCTCCCTCCCACATATGTACTTAGCCGATACGGATCGGGTAAACCCACGTTGACACTTTTCGAAACCTCTTAAAAGAAAAGGGTGGATATACTTGGGAAAAAGATTGCAAATTAGGAAAAGACAAAATTCTCCTTTTAAGGTGGGGAAAAAATGAAGCTAAAGCTAGCCAGATAGAAGGTAAGTGCTTTAAGCTGAAAAAAATAACGGAAATCAATTCAGTCACAAAAAGAACTGTATTTTTTGATGGCTGCTGGGGCAGATCCAAAGGGTGGCTCAAGCGGTTCGGTCGAACCCCCTGAACTAACACTGAAAACGTGTAAACATACGTGGTTTCCGTGCCCTACAGGCCTTCCTGTCCCCGACCAGGCAGTGAAGGAGTGATATGTTGGCCCCTAATCGCCTGCAGGGCATTTTCCTTGACCTCCTTAACAGGGTTTGCCCTATTTTCCCAACCCCTCTTGACATATCATAAAATCCTGGATCAGCCCAGGGGTTCGAAAGAGGAAATAACACTTTTCCTCTCAAAAAGTTTATTTTTACACCGAAAACAGTTAGTTTTTTTCATTTCGGCTTCAGTTACCTTGAAGTAATTGTTTTTCCAGAGGCCTGACCGGTTCATAGAGCGTGCATCTTTTCTCAAAAACTCTAAAAGCCGTTTCTTTTCACCCGCCAACTTGAGTTGCTCTGGTGCCATTAATAACACTCGGTCGACATTTTTGCAGTGATCTACAAAAAAATCTGCAAGCTTCGAATGAAATTTCCTTTTCTCCTCAAAATCCGCAAGTAACGTTTCCACAACAACCTGTCATGATGAAACAAAGTCGGGAAAATGATCATTTTGCCGGAATTTTCTGTGTGGAGCGCAACCACAGTTATCTCTTCTTAAACATAACTTTGATGACGTCTTGATAAATTGAAAGGGTTGTTTATCCTTTATCCCAGAAGACTTGAAGGTCTAACCATTTGCACATGAAATTACAAAGGTAGCATATTCCGCTAATGTTGGCCTGACCTCGATTTGAACCCGCGATCTCCCGCTCGAAAGCCCGATGCTCAACCAACTGAGTCCGTGTTTTGGCTGGACCCCAGTCCGCTTCAAACAAGGGCGGACTGGGACATATCGATGGGAAGACGTGAAAAAGGTATCAGTTCGCATATATTTGTAGCTAATCAAGGCAGAAGACAAGAATTAAATGTAGCAAATACAACTAGGAATACATTAGAACGAAAAGGCGGTAGCGACACTAAACGAGGGGAACAAACAGTGAAGCCTCGTTTAAATGTAGGTTTCGGATTGGGATATCATTTTGTCTGGCGCCTACGAAATACCAAGGTAAGGCTGATCATGGGCGTAGTCAGGATTTTTCAAAGGGGGGGGGGGGGTCACACTGTGTCAAACAGAGGGTACTCGCGTTTTCGCAACCTGAATATTGTAGGTTGTTTGAGTGAAAAACGGCTTACAAAGGAGGGGTCACGGGCACCCCAGGACCCCCCCCCCCTAGCTACGCCCTTGCTGATTACCTCTTGTATGGATGCATGGAAAAATTCCATCATTTCTTCCTCTCCTATTCCACAAATATTCCTGACATATGGCTTTAGTGTTCGCCTTACTTCAGCCCATCGCATCATTGTTATTGGTTGCGTTAAGTCGTCGCTCAGAAGAAATTGCAGCTCTGTTTCACTTAAGCCGCCACTGCTGCAGGCCAAGAAACCAAACACCTGAAGGGCCGGGGAGTAAAGAAAAATAGTTACTCCTTGAAGACATAAAGGTGTTTAAAAACATTCTCGGACCGACCGAACTTTGATCTCAACAGGAACGAACGTGTTGGAGCAGTTACAACTCGTACATTTCTCTTCTAAGAAAACGTTTTCTCAGATCATCTATACTTCAAACGCCGGGCTTCTCCAGCTCGCGCCAAGCATTGTCAACTTAGCCAATTAATGTGGGATGTGTCGATCACTTCACAGTTGCGTGAATAAACTTTGAATTTTCAGGCACAACAAACTTTACGGAGTATAAATATAAGACGCACAGTTCATTTTGCTACGCCTTGGAAATGTACTACTTGATGACTTTTCACGTACTAGTAAAAATATTCCGCAAATTAAATAACATCTACCTTTCGCAGATTGCCATGCTCGTCCTCGTTGGTCAGTCTATTAATAATGAGCTGCAGAAGTTCCTTTACTGTTGATGGCAAACGCTTGATGTGCTGCGTAACTGTTTCGAAAACTCCAAACACCCGAAGCTCTTCACATGCCAATGATAACCATAGCGGGATAGATGCCCCAGCTGAACCAATCAGCAACCGCATCTGCTCTGCATCGAGTTTCTGACAATTGATAAAATAGATGACTTAAACTGAGACAACGATCTAGAGTAGGATGCGGTATTTCCTTAAAATACAGTGCTGAATTCAAACCTGGCACAACAGGCCTTTAGAGAAAGCTGAGCGAACTAACTGATTTTTCAGTCAGTGTTCTTTTGCCCGTCGCCAAGCAACTAGTTTATCATCCCATTTCACGGGCGCCATTACACCTTAAACATCAATACATCAATAGTTGCATTTGAAGACTCGGAACTTAAACTCTTTAATGATATTTAAATTGCAATTAAATTTCTCGTACATTATGGCAAGAGAGGAGAAGTTCAAATTAACAATCGGTCAGTTTTTCTCTGTCTTTCTCCATGAAACTAGATTACCATTTGAAATCGGCTTAGACCGAGATTTTAGGTTCGTTACAAGGACGTAGCTAGGGAGGAGGGGTCCTGGGGTGCCCGTGACCCCCCCCCCCCCCCCGCCCCCTTTGTAAGCCTTTTTTTAAGCAAACAACCTACAATATTCAGGAGGCGAAAACGCCCCGATCTGGTGAGTACCCTCTGTTTGACACAGTGTGACCCCCACTTCGAAAAATCATCCTGGCTACACTCCTGCGTTAAGACAATGATTTGATTCTTTTAGACTATCTGCGTGTTTTAGGGTTCTCTATATGTAACACTAATGATTTTGAATGAAATATATGTATGTATTTGAAGTGCATTGGAATTGCCTCTTATAGAGACACCTTTAAAAAATCTCGGTGGCATCGACGGGATTGGAACCCATGACTTCTGCGATGCAGGTGCAACTGGAATGCCGCTCTACCAACTGAGCTATGAAGCCAATCAGTTGTGAGCAGGTTAACTAGTCGGTTGGGTTCATGCGTTTCCATGCAAACGACTCGTGAATGAAGCCGCCTGAATTTTTCAGGTGTCTACAAGAAACAATTCCTTAAATTGTCCAGATAAGTGTGAGGATCACTTTACTCTGGTAATAATATCTTTCTTTGTTTTTTCCCCCGTGGTTTTGTATTGAGACCCACAGCGTCCCCAAATGCACATAAAACTCAAGTTACATAGTACTGGCCAGGAGTGTTTTCACTTCGTCTTTATCTTGTATTTTTGCGTTCTCAACCTTTGAATCAAGCGGGACCGATATGTAAAAAGTAAGTAGGCGTTTCGGCATGTTTTATCGCGTTTTGGTAGGTTTTTCTGCAACTTTAGCAGCAGTTTCTCTCCATTGTCATCACACAATTATGCAATGTGGAAGTATAATGCGCTTTGGCTTTTCTCTAAATGGCCTAGTTTCCTTCTTTGTTGCTCGCTAGAAACGAGTGAGTAACCATGATGAACAGTAAGTACCTTATTGTACTTTCCTAGTGTGTGTTTTACAATTTCTTGCCGTGAAGAATCGTCCAGTTCTCCAAGATGAATTGGTACTGCAGGCGGTGTGCGATATTGGTCAGAAAGAAGGAGTTTGGAGCTTCGACTGTCAGTCACAGCACTGATGACGCAGCGAACATTGCGCGGGAAAACACTTGGTAACCAGTCCATGTGATTTGGTGCTTCGGCATCCGTCAGCTGAAATGGAAGGTAGGTGGGAGGTGGGAGACCACAATTGCCAACACTGCAGACCGCTTATCGGAAACGGGAAATAAGTGCATTGAGATTCTATGAATGGACAAAATCTAGTTTCTCATGCTTAGTGTGACATCGATAAGGACTTTGTCCATTTGTCTACTTTTCACCAACCAAGACTAGACTAAAGCTTTAGCATAAATTTAGCCTACACACCGGCCCTTTTTTGGGTAAAATCTTAGATGTTTGGTTTGACGGATGACACACCGCGAAAACTGAGCTAAGGGAATGAGGGGAGCTTTTGACTGCGTGCGTTTCAAGAGAAAATTGAAGCAAACATCTCCAAATGTTAATCCGACAGAGAGCTTGTTTGCAGTCTGGCAAAAAAAGGTTATTCTAGTGAAGAGTGTCAGATAATGGACACATCGTTACCTGGTTGATTGCATCAATGATTACAATGAAAACCTCTTCTCTTTTAGAAATTTCATCCAGTCCTTGTTTGATCTCTTTCTTGAGCATATCCGGGCTCTTGTCCTCATCAGTCAAGTGATCATTTGACTCTTCTGTGGAGTTCAAGCAGATTTTTAAAAAAAATTGACCAATAACTTGAACAAAGATCCAGAGTGTTATCCACGTTGTCTGGTCAGGACAGAACCTGAAGCAATATTATTGTAAACAAACCTGCTGCAGCAGCTGTAAAACCTTTTAGCCATCGCACAAACTTTGCCATAAGATTACACGGAACCACAGATCCTGGACCAGCGCCGATGAAGTGATAGAACAATGGCAATCCAAGCTGCACATGAATAAAGTTGTAAGATGAAATAAAAACTGGTTGCTGGAAATGAAATTACTCAGATAGAAGATAGAAACAGCTGCGAAAGTAGGTTGAAGAGAGTGACTGAGTGTGTGGACATCCAGAAACAATTTTCTACAAAATTATACAAAGATGATGGTGAATAAAAAACAACAACAACAAAAAAAAGAAACAAGGAAAGGGACTGTGCAATGATTAAACAAACTAGGAACAAACAGAAGTAGAAATTTAAGGAGCCCATATGATGTTGCTACTGGATTGTGGAAAACATGATCAAGAAGTACAGATAAAACAAGTGAAACAGTAGTAAAAAAGAGCATATAGTAACTCTTGGGATATTATCCATCTCATTGGCATAACAAACCTTTCTTATCTCTTGTGTGCAATGAGCCATTAATGCAGACTTTCCAGAGCCTGGGCAAGCAAGAACTATCCTGGGAGAAAGGTCTGCTCCTGAACCACATGAATTAAGATCAGCACAGCCATGTTCAACATATTTCATAATTGTGGAAATCTCTGTGCTCCGACCCAAGACAAGTTGACCTCGCAGCTCAATAAAGTGGTTATGCATAGAGAGCTCTATTAAAGGGATCAAGTAAAAAAACCACCCTGAAGTAGTATTCAAAGCAAAATGAAAGGGAATATAGCACTGAAGAGGAGAGTTGAGGTTGATAAAGGAATGAAAATTTGTTCAAAAAACCTATCCCTGGTTTGAATCATACAGTGTCTTTTGGTAGAATCCAAAGATGGACATTTTATTTTGTATTAATTTTAAGTAAAACTCACCTATCTCAGCTGCTGGTAGCTGCTTCATTACCACAGGAATGTATCTGTTAATGGCTGATTTGAAAAATTCCACTACATTCTCACTGAAATTTTCCAAACCTTTAAGTTTTACCTGTAAACACAAATATTAATATTAACCAAGCGCTTGAGCACTTCAATGGGGACGGCTATGTTTCATTCAATCTTTTCAAATAAGTTCAATTTTTATTTTTCTTTGTCTAATATACAGTATCATAATCTGGATCACAGGAAATTTCCAAATTGAACTAGTTTGAAAAAGATTGAACCAAAATATATAAAATTCAACAAATTATAACAGCTATAGTTATTACCTTTGGTATCCCAGATGATTCATCCATCCCATGGTATTGGCAGTGATAGTCAAATACTTGATCTGGGAACCTTTCCCTGATGTTTGTCTTTAATGCCTACAAAATAAACAAGTCCCATAGCACGAAAAAACAAGAATATTCATACAACCATCTCAATAAGTAACAATTTGCAGCATTCCCGAAGTCATGTGAAAAAAAAAACTGTGACATGCCAATGTTTTTAAAGTTTTAAGAATGTGTCTTAAATCACAGATGACCTTCAACTGTCCTTTGTTTAGTGGATGAACATCAACAAAAGCACTCATCATCTCTGGAGGCAAATCTTGCAAAAAATCATCACTTCTAATAAAGAATGCTGCATTTTGACTCTGAGTTCTATAGGCTGCATGAAGAATCTCCATATGAGTGATGGAAGTGGGAAAGATCCACTGATACTCTTCCTGAATCTCTTGGGATATTTCAGATGGACAAGGAATCCAGCCATATCTATAAGAGTAAAGCTGACAATGTAATATCTTATGCTTTCATTTAAATATTTTTCTGTGTGTCTATTTAATAGACACACAGAAATATATTTAAATGAATGTTCTTAATGTTCAGGAACATTTAGAAGCAATCCAACGGCCACTAACACAATTTTCTACATTTCAAATCTCTCCATCACAGATTGCAACTTGTTTCAATTCCCGGCCTCCCCATGACGGTTGCACTGTCACCCTTGCTCCATCTGTATGGAAAGTGTCTTCAACTTTTTATGCATCTGGGACAGTATACAGCAACTTGAAGGCTTATTTACCTTTCCCCTAACATATTTAAAAAGAATGGCTGTCCATCTGTCTCTGCTAAACAGCGATCAATTTCATTCAAGCATGTTCTGATGGTTGCTTCAGTTGAGAAATCCTTGGGAACACCCCATCTGAGGTCACATTCAATCAGATGAATGGATCTTCCTTCACACCACTCACGCAGCTCAGGGACAATCTAAATATTAGAGCCACGGCAACATCAAAGTCAAATTCACAGCCTATTTTAATGACAACAACAAATTCAAAATTTTAGAAAGCCATCAAAGGTATTTCACAATGTATCATAGCCTGAAACTGAACGCTTAAAATTACAACATTTTTCCAAGAATGATGGGCATTAACATCCATGATCCAGTTTCAACAGCAAAAGGAATTCAATAAGACAGTCTGAATTTACAAGTAAATTTCACTGCTCTAGATATGTTTTAGAGCAAGGGTAACAACAAGGAATCTGAAGGAATTACTCTGGGTTCAATTCAAGTCTTTCCCTTCATTTGTAGGGTCAAATCTTCAGCGTTGCCAAGTTTTTCATCCCAGATACACCTCTTAAACAAAACTCTAAAAAGAGGGCAGGGTTTATGGTCCCTCCATTTTCTAGCATGTCCCAGGTTCAGTCAGTTAGGACACGAGGAAGAGCTGGGTGTGCTTTCTGTTTTACTTTTTGTTCTTTTGCACATTTGAATTTTGCACTCTCCCATCATCAAGAGTCTTCAATTTAATTTCAGACCATCATGACAAGTGTTCCAAACACTATCCCTTGAGTCCAGTGCTGGTGTCAACATCAGGGGGTGGGGTGGGGTGGGTCACAGGTCCCCTTGTTGAAGGTCCCTGTTCAAAATTAATATTAATTTTAATGAATGACAATCCAACACCTGTACCTTTTTCACTAACACCTCCCTCTCTGCATGATAATCTACGAATGTAGATGACACAAATAGTCGAACAACCTTCCATCCATTTCTTGAATCAAAAGACTTTGAACTTTTACCATAAGAGTTAAAAACACACGAGTCCCCGATATCTTTCCAACATTTATTAACAACTTCTTGAATTTCCTCATCGGAGGGTGGGGCTTCCATTCCAGCTGTTTTCGCATGACCTGCGGTGTATTGAAATGTATCTGCACGTACATCATGTTCAAGTTGCAGACTCTCAAGTTGTAAGTCTACTTCAGAAGCACTGCTTTTCTTTAAGACTTGTTTTGTTGTCCACGATTTTTCCATATCGAGATTAAGCATGTGGGAGCTTGATATGTCTACCTGCCGTTTTGACCCAGAAATGTCGCCCCCTCCCAACCCCCGAGTGACCAAATCTTGCTCTAACAATTTTCCTTCCAAAGATAGGTTTTCCTCGGAGGCAATCGCACTCCCTCCAGTTTCTTGACGTCTTTGTCTCGGTAAATTGTATGGGTTTTCCCCAACCTGAAGTCCACAAAACGAACTTCCAGATCCCATGAAAAGTTCGGAAGTTTGCAATAGTTGGAATGTCACCTGTCATTACCTGTCATTCGGACCTTTGGTGACCGGGAGGAGCTAGGTTCTATTAATTTTTAGGTATCATTATCTGTCTCATACATAAGGTACCAAGTAACTTTCATGAAGGAAAAAACTTTTCTGCAATTGCAAAATGCCAGTGTTTATAGGTACAACGATGAAGAGATTTCCATCTCCTCGTCGATTCTGGTTTGTTGTCGTGGTCTGATTCTTGATTCAACTATCTTTTTATTGTTTCCGATCTTGTTTTAAACAGTTGCTGTAAAGTGGGGCAAGGAAAAGTTTGAAAATGTCGAGTTGAACAGCGATGAATCACCTGAACTTTTTAAAGCTCAGCTTTTTGCTTTATCAGGAGTTGCTCCCGAGAGGCAAAAGGTCATGTACAAGGGATCCGTTTTAAAGGTCTGTTGATGTTTCTCTTAAAGTTCATTCCTTTAACAATTGATAAAATTAGTTATGGCATTAATTGGGTCAACATTCCAATCGACCACGTGATATCTGCTGATTTCTTGTCGTAACAAGGTCATAGTTGTAGGGAATGAGGTCGTACATTTTAACTCCGGGAAATGAATGAAGAGATGTGCTATTTGATGCTGACAAAAGAATGCTTGGGACAAAATCAGATTTGTCCTAAACAGGAGTCAGCTGATGATCTTCAAATTTAACTACATGTAGCATGGATGTTCTGCCAATGAGCTGCAGCAGACTTGTGGGAGTCAGGACATTAAACTAGGTTCATGTGACAGTCCTCCAACACAATGGCAAGAATGCACTTTTGATAATATTTCAGTCATTAGTATTGCATTGCAGTGAACATTGTCGTTGTCACATTAACATTCATTAATAATTAATGGTCTGGCTCCCCTTAAGTTGCTAAGTGGTCAAATATCCGAATGTGTGGTTCCAGAAAATATCCATATCCCCCCCCCCCCCCACGGAGGGTTTTTTTCTAGTTTGACCCCCCACCCCACCGGATTTTCAGTTCCAGAGGGCTTCACATTACTTCCCTCACCCCCTAGGATTTCCATGATTTTTCCACTTGGTCCCCCATACCCCTTGGAAATTCCAAATCCAAAAAAAAGAGACTTAGGGTGCGTTCGATTGACCGTATTCTGGAATAGGAATACATGGAATATAAGTTAGAAATCCTTCGTTTTTATGGAGATTCAGATTAAAATTGTCAGATAGATGCTATAATGCTATTTTAAACATATTTTTGTTATCCTTGCTGCTTCGAAATGCGCCAAACATACGGTTTTAATCATCATTCTACGTATTCTTATTCCGGAATAGGGTCAATTGAACGGGCCCTAAATTTATTTATTTTGATTGACTTAGAGTTGTAATAAAAATCTCGTTATCCTAAAAACGACCGTGGAAATTCTAGACGTATTCACAGACACGTTGAAATGTTCAAACTGACAACTGAGCTTATTTAACACTCTGAGCTTATTTTTTCATTCAAAAATCCAAAAGAAGTACTGAAAGTTGACGCTATTTTAAGTGTATATCGTATACATTTTGTAACCTAGTTGAAGTTTGAATTTATGCGTAGTCAAAACAACATATTGAAGTATGTAAGTGTTTATTCAATCGCATTTCAAACTGTCTGGAAATAAAGCTTGTTATGTACTCTTTATGTACCCCCCCTCCCCTTGGGAAATGTTCCTCTTTCAGACCCCCCTACCCCTCGGAATTTCCCTGACCCTCCGTGGGGAGGGGGGGAGCATGGGTATTTTTTGGAACCACACAGTTAATCATTGGAAGGTTGACAGTTTGACACCTGTTTGGAGTACGAGGACTTTTTTTCCACATCTCTTCGAGATCATCATTTTCAGCAGATTAAATTAATTAATAAGATACTGTGTTTGTCAAAGTTGTAAACAGAAGCTTGAAGCATGAGATTTCAGACTTGAGGGTGAAAGCCATGTATTTGAGGTCACCATGAATTATCATAATCCAACATAGAGGGGCAAATAGAGAGTCAAACATTTTTGTGTTTTCAATATAAATATCTTGTAATACATGTTTTACTTAACCCTTTCAGCCCCGATAGTGCCAAATGGCACTTATAGATTTTACTCTGTCTAACGCCAGACGATTTTACTCGTCAGTGGGGAACCCCTCGGGGCTTAAAGGGTTAACTCTGAAACACCATTGGTTTTTAACCTTTTAACAAGAAATCAAACAAAAAAAGAGGTCACAATATGGACTACCTGAAGCTTCTTTTTTTGGTATGTGAGTAGCCTTGTTGTACTACAGATTAGAATGGTCTTAGAATGGACGTTTTCAAAGAACAAGTTCGTCTCTGTCATTTTTATTGAATGCTGCTGTATTTGTCAGCTCTCTAAATTTTTGATTTTGCTATTTTTTGTAGGATAATGACTGGGGGAACTTTAAGCTTAAAAATGTAGGTATATAAATACTTCTATAAATCTAATACAGCCCCACAACCTGGGCAATATATAACTTTTGGTAACACCCTCTTTAAGATTACAGATATGCACTGTGACAGACTGGGGCTGGTTGCTTGAAGCCTGGCTAGCACTAACTGTTGGTTCCATGGTATTTAACAATGGTGAGCGCTAACCATTTTTCAAGCAACTCATTCCTGGTAATTAACAAAATAACACTGAGGAAAGACAACCGCTTCAAGGATAGCAGAGGGTTGTTCAAAGTGATTGAAATACAAGTGAGTCAAACAACAACAACAACAACTTTATTTGCACTGCACAATTTACAGAGTTACAATAATTATTAACATATAACAATGATTGACCACTCCCCATAGGGACTTTTCAGGGCCAATGAAACACATTTAACAAAACGATGGAACAGAACAACAACAACTGTTAAGAATCCCAACTGGTTGAAGGCAAACCAGTTGGCTATTTACAAGTGCAGCTAGGAAGTTGACCCAGGGACTACCAGGAAAAAATTCAAAGAGTAGTCAGAGCGGGTCTTGAACCCAGGATCTCCGGATCTCAAGTCAAGCGCCCTAACCACTGGGCCACACTGCCTCCACACTGAAATGGCTGAAAGAAGGGTGGAACCAGGCTTACAGTTGGATTCCCAAATGGGAACTTTGCCACTAGACTACTGACGACTGACTGTTAAAGTAGCAAGTTTTGGCTACAATGTAGATATCCTAATTGTATATGGACTAACTGCAAACTACCTAAGCTAAATTTTGTTACCAGTCTGTCACGGTAATTATGCATGCTCTTGCAGTGTGTGTTAAAAAATTTATCTATTACCCGGTCTGCGGGGCTTCAAATTGTGGATCGCAGGACTTTGGGTCATGGGTTTCAAGGTGGGTCGCGGGCAGTGGGTGCAGTGGGCCGTGAGGCTGCTGGGCGCCTTTTAGCAAAACCCTTCTAACGAGTACAAGAAAATACAAAATCAAAAGTTAAAGTGTAGCAAGAAATTGGACCATTTGAGGAGTTCACATTGTCACAAGTGCTTATTTTAAACGTGGTTCAGTTTTTAATAAGTTAGTAATAATTGATTCCACGAACAATTTCAAGAAAGCAACGAATCCCAAGTTATGATTCCACCAATGAATTTTCGGCTACTGGAATCATACCACGTGGTTCAGGTGAATCATATTTGATTCCAGTGCCAGTTTTCCAAGTGTGGATAAATCATCATGTGATTGGTATAATGATTCTCCAGCCTTGAAAAATCATAAGCAACAATTTCAATGCCCTGGTTCTGTGGATGAATTGACCCCATTGGAGTCCTGAATTTTTCAAGCTTCTCTACGCAATTGCTCAAATTGTGTTCATAACTGAGAGGATCATAGCTTCACTTGATTTCATATCCGCAGTTCAACATATGATTCCTTTCAAATATCATTTTGTTCATTTGAGGACCTGTAGCTTATTGACTAGATGACCCAAAGGTTATTTAACCCATTGACCCTTGGAAGTCAGATGGTTCAGGAGTAAATGGGTTAAGGTTATGTAAGGTTAAAAAAAACAGTCATCATGATTTAATGCAGTTCATTATGTTTAAAACTGTGGCATCCTACAAACTTCGATTGTATTTACAGGGTGTTACATTACTGATGATGGGTTCTGTGGGTGAATTGCCAGAGGCACCTGCTCAGAAAACAGTGTTTGTTGAGGATATGACAGATGCACAACTAGCATCTGCTGTAAGTAGAATAGTGTGACTTCATTTTACATAACCACAGGGTAATCTCAAATGAGTGTAATAAATACAAAGTGGCTATTCATACAGGACCCGTACACCGACCTGTATTCGCTATTCATACGGGAGTCTTCTTAGAAAGATTATTACAGGTTCAATAACTCTCAGAATGTCTTACCTCACCTTTAGTTCTTTTATATATGTGTACAGTTCATGTATTAAACAATGGCATTGATGCCTGTTTAATTTTACGGAATATCTTTGTCATTCAATGTCACTGGCCATCTGACCTGCCTTGTGTTTCTCGCATTTCAGTCTAGTAAGCTCCCATTTTAAATGGCACTGATAAACAGTATTTAAGTCTAAGCACCCATTTTAAAACAGTTAGCTTTCAATAACTGCGTGGCTGTGTCATTCAAGGTTAGGGTAAGAATCTGTAATAATCATTTTAAGAAGACTCCCATATGAATAGCAAATGTAGGTCCTAAAGAATAAGGTACATGTACATGTATGTCCTTAATATGTGAAAAGTCATGTTCATTTGATTTGTTTAATCAATTTATTTCAACCTGCCTCAGCCTGCGTCAAACACCAGGACATCTCCAGTTGACAAGTAAAATTGTCTGGTGTTAGACGGAGTAAAATCTCACTCCCAGGGGTAAAATCTCACTCCCAGGGGTCAATGGGTTAAAGACACTTTCCTATACTCGCCAGAATATTGAAGTTAAATAATGACTTTCCTCGGGCATTAAATTACCACTTTTTGGCCTAAAATGGCTGGAGGAAATTTAATGCTCTGTTAGGAAACATACCTGCATTTGTATTTTACATTATAAACTGGTTGCAGTTAAAATGGCTCCTTCAAATAGAGCACAGAAATGTGAATAAAGAAGTTTGATTTGATTAATCAAAAACCGTTTAGATTTAATGAATCAGCCTGTTTGTTACTGTTTATATTAAAGTGGTTGTATTTCTCTAATCTATTACGGTAAGCCTGATAATAATTAATTATTATTGCAATGTTAACATATTTTGTTTTTCCGTAGTATGAGATGCCGACTGGTCTCAGTAACCTTGGCAACACTTGCTACATGAATGCAACAGTGCAGTGTCTTCGTAATGTACCTGAACTAAAGGAGGCCTTGACAAAGTGAGAAGCACAATATTGTGTATTGCTTATGATGTCATTAGCGACGAGTAAGGGTTTGCCTTAAACTCTGAATCCGGAATCCGGAATCTGGAAACAGAATCCGGAATCCAGAATAAGAAATCCAGAAACTGGAATATGAACCTGAACCAAAGTCAGTTAAAATGATCCAGCATCTTGCAAATTGTTTACTTTTACCTCTCTGACTAATTTGTCACTTGCTGACTTCTTTTGGGAGGGGATTCATGTAATGACTTCGGAAGAGCATCCAACTATTTGACCTTGCCGCTCCCACACAAGCACTACGAGTCAACCTTTGTGCCTATTGGTACCCCATGTGGTCAATGGTTGATGCCTGGACGTAAATAGTATTCTCAACACTGTAGATGCATTTTGTTTCATGTCTGTTTTTTCCTGTTCACCAATAGTTGTGGCTGCAATCAAGCATCTATAATACCCAAGGAGGACTACTCACCTCACATTAAATTAATATGTTGCTCTCAACCGACATTGTGATGAAAGAGGGAAGGCAAAAATATTGACGGGGATCATTGAAAGGAAAGGAGCTTGGAAAAATTATACTGAGGGTGGGGTATGAAATGTCTCCTAAAGAGAAAATGCTGTGAAAAGTGCTGTTGGATTACGACTTCGTTCACCTTATTATTATAAAAAATCATACAAACAACATGCTTTAGCTACTTTATTTATCTTCAAATTTGAGAGTACTTTACTAAGCTAATGCCTCTGCCGTTGAGTTAATTGCTTCCTTAGTAATGTTTGCCTTTACTTGACTTTCACTGTGTTCTGGATTTCTTCTTCCAGATTCCGGATTCGGGGTTTACGTAAACCTGATGAGTAAAACTGTCTGGCAGCCAATGGGTTAAAGTAAAAGGGGTACTAGATACACGGCTGTGAAAACTGAAATATTTTGGTTCTTCTGTCATGTTGTGCCCACAATTTTAAACTGTCATTGATGTAATGAACTTGATGACATTTGACTCCAAAAGAATGTCAACAGACAAAGGAAAAAAATCTTGTTCTCTTGTCCTGTGTAGCGAACTACAGCTACAGCTGTATGAGCCTCATTTGAATCTTTTACTTAACTATCTGGGTCTGTTTGCAATTATATTTTTCTAAGGTTCTCCAAAAAAAAGATGTGTTACAAAAATTAACTTGTTTGAAGGTCACACTCTAGTATCATTCCTTCCATCTTGCTTTCCTTTGTTTCCTTTTGTTGTACATGTAATGACATGACTTGGTTTTTTGTAGATATACTTCATCTGGAAGTTCAATAGATTCAGCGCATTCAATTACATCAGCTCTTAGAGATCTGTACAAAATAATGGACAAGACATCAAACAGTTTACCCCCGATCATTTTTCTCCAGGTTTGTAAAAATTGCAGTAAGAAATAACCATCATTGCTATTTTTCCTTCCATTTGGGATGTATAAAGTAACCTTGCCAAGGCTGCTGCCTAAGAAAATTGTCTGGGAGCCCTTCAGGCTTCCAACATTAAAAGATAGTAGCCCAAGTCATTTTTCCAAGAGCCCAGAATTAATTAATTCCAGCTGGGATCATATTTACATGAAAGTGAGGATGAATCAAGTAAGGCGCCCATCCGGGCTATTTGTTCAAAAATTTGGTCGCCTGCGCTCGCAAATAATGCGCCCCAGGCGACTGGGCGACCGTTAGGCAGCAACCTTGTTGGCTCTGTTACTGTTTGTTTGATGTCACATGGATAAGATCCCCTTTTTTCTGAGTGGACAGGGCCCCCGGGTTTCTACATGTAGCAGGGATTGAACAATCTCACATCTTGCGAGGTAGAGTTGATGGAGATGATGACTATCTTGTGAGCTTCTACTCATTAGTGGGAGTGTTCTGTCTGCTCCTGTGTTGCCCTTTCTGACATTTAAGTAAGTTGGTGGATCCAGAGAGCAGGACAAATCAGGAGATAACATTCACTGATACAATTCTAGTAAAAATGATTTTGAGGAATTTGTTTGTTTTTCTAGATTCTTCACAACGTTTTCCCGCAATTTGCCGAGAAAACAGAACAAGGAATTTATGCACAACAGGTCAAGTTTATTAATTGATTATTAATTGTAGAAATAATAATAATTATCATTAATATTATTTATTGAGAACTAGCATTCAGCATATAGCATTCAACATGTAGAGTGTAAATGTAGAAGAATCAAAGAATGTAATCAATATTTTGTTTTACAAGGTTCTAACAATCAAGTTATCTTATTACTTGTTTTGGTATGTAGTATCGCTGAGTATTTTTATGAGTTATGCTGTACAAAATGTATTTTGATGAGCCCTCAAGGGCGAGTCAAAATTGAAATATTCAGTGATACTACGTATATACACCAAAACATCTGGGCCCGGTTGTTCAAAAGCCGATTAACATTAATCCCAGATTAAGAATTTACCAAGGATTTCTCTACTCCCAAATGCTGCTCAACGCTGATATTCGGCAAAACATTACATTACAAGAAGGCAATCTTGAAAAACATAAATAACCAAAAGAAATTTTCATCGAATTGTTAAAAACATGAAACCAAAGTTTATTCTAATCCTGCATTAAGTTAATCTGCTTTCGAACAACTGGGCCCTGATAAGCTATTTATTATCCAACTGTTTCACACTAAATTTTTAGAAAGTGAACTGTAAACAACTGAGAATGTTTGAAAGATTTGTGTGTTACAAGCGTAGGGCAAACGTCAGCATCTAAACTAGTCAACCCAAACCAGTTCTCTACTATACAATTATTTTATCCAAGTGTACAATAACTAAATGTACAATGTCATGCAATATTTGTACTCGTTCTGTGCATTTTCTGGACAATAACTAATACAGTTGGATAGTAAAAGAAAAAGATATAATTATGCAGTTTCTTGAAAAACCTTCTTGAGTAACTCACCTTTATTGTCAAGTCAAGGAATCTAACCAGTGACACGTTGGCAGGAAAAAAGTGAGTTGTCTCACTTACCTTATAAGCCCTGCCTCTCCCGGTCATTGTCTTTCTTAGGTTTTTTTCATCAACCATTATCACCATCTTTTGGGGGGGGGGGGGGGGGAGGGGGGAGGCAATGAAAATTTAAAGGCTCATTTCCACCCTTGATGCAATGCGATCATTTGTTATTGTTTTGAAAATGGCACTATTGTTGAATAGCGTATTCAGATTGGCTAACTGTTTTTGTCGTCCCAATTTCTGAAATTTCGTGATACGCAAAATTCATGTTTAGTACACAATGCATTCAGCGTGGAAATAGGCCTTTGAGTTGGTGGCTGGTTTGAGTATAGTAACTGACTCAGACTGTTGTCATTGTGGAAATGAATTTTTATCTTAACTTTGAAAGAATCGGTCTTTAATTACTTAACCCTTTCCCTCCTAAGGGTGACACTTATAGATTTTACTCTGTCTAACGCCAGACGATTTTACTCGTCAATGGGGAGCCCCTCAGGGGTAAAAGGGTTAAGGTTACTAAGCTCCCTAGAGTATTCGCAAATACCCTCACTACAGGGCACGAGTCACAAAAGGAAACCTAGTTAATTTCTCTCATAGTTTTCCCATGGCAACATCACATCTAATGACAGGCTGATATATTCCTACTTTTGGCCTAAATTCCTCAATATTCATATTTTCCTGCAATGAAATTTTTTTATTCTTTGCCACAATATGGAAATGATATTGCCTGACATTTTGAAGTGATAAAAAGTCAAGGTCGTTCAGACAGTTCTCCCAATATTCTGTAATTTGTCATTTTCCTTAATATATTCGATTAGCTCTGACAGATTTTAACAAATGTCAGGTAATTGATAGGAACTGAATGTGGTTAGAACTTTGTCAATTTTAACTTTTTTTTCCAAAGGGAATGCAAGAAAAATAGCAGTTAATTTTACAGATTTGGTTACACTGATGTCACAAAAATCAGAAAAACATGCACGATTAAGGCTTTACGTGCCATACTAGTGTTCAGCTTGCGTGCGGCCCAAAAATTCTAGGGAGCTTCCTTAAATGTAGGGGGAAAAGTAGCCAACTTCTCTGAGTGAAGTAGCAGATGCTGTCAATACTTATTGAAACCACTTCATCTTTGTTACGTGTTTGCAGGATGCTAATGAATGCTGGACACAAATCGTTCGTATGCTGCAACAAAAATTGCCAGGCATAAAATCCACAGAGAGAGAAGAGCAAATGGAAGGTGTTGCTACCGCTGCAGCTTCTTCCCCAGCCATCAAGGGATTCATGGATCAATATTTTGGTTAGTGAAACGTTTGCTCCGTTGCCTTGGCAAAGAAAGGTTTCTTGATTAATGGAACTTACTTCTTGAAAGAAACTGCACTAAGGTCATGTTTCATTTCTTTCGTCTCATTCTTTTAATATTTTGATGTTCTAAATGCAGCATTTTATTTCTTGATGTTAATCAGTTTCTTCCACTTTTTTTGTAGGAATCGAATCAGAGTCTGTGTATCCTTAAATACAATACAATACAATACATACAATACATACTTAATTGACCGCTCCCCATAGGGGCTTTTCAGGGCCAATGAAACAATCAACGAAACAACAGAACACAACGACAACAACTGTTAAGAATCCCAACTGGCCGGAGGCAAACCAGTTGGCTATTTACAAGTGCAGCTGGGAAGTTGAACCAGGGACTACCAGGAACAAATTCATTGAGTGGTCAGAGTGGGTCTTGAACCCGGGATCTCCGGATCTCAAGGCAAGCGCCCTAACCACTGGGCCACACTGCCTCAGTTTGTAGTAAATTTCTGTTCTGCTATCGCTCTCAACATGAAAATACAATATCATAGGTTAAGGCCTTGTTTTCATGGGATTACTGTACGTAAAACAGAAACAGGACCAGCTTTTCAGAGGTGGATTTTCAAAAGACCCAAAAAGCTACAGCTACAAGATCATATGCTATGAATTATTTTTGTTTTGCATTTTCGACCTTGACATGTTTTTAGTCTCAAATGTGCTGAGGCACCTGATGAACCAGAGACAAAGTCCAAGGAAACACTCTTTCAACTGAGCTGTTTTATTTCACAAGGTGACAAGGAGATATATTTATTCACTGTCATTAATGCCCTTGAACAATCCCAAATTTGTTTGGTTAGACAAGAGAACTCTGTATCAATTCAAATTAGATTACTTTGTTGGCTTTAGCATCCCCTGAATATGGCTGTACATGTTTCAATGTCCATGTTTCTTCTTCCCATGTGATGGGATGCCTATGGCATTTCTTTTACAGACTTGTTATGTTATTATGTCATGAAGAAAACTTAGTGTTACAGTCCCAACCAAAATAAACAACTTTGATTAAAATTAAAATTGAAACTAGTCATCCTCGTTCCTTTCAGATGTGAAATACATGCACACTGGTTTAAGAAGTGTAAGTATATTTCACTTTGATATTGTGGTTTTCAAAGTCCTTCTATCAACCTCAAGAAATTTAATCCTCCTTTTTGTGTTATCGTTTTATTGACTTAACAATTGTTAACTTTTTTTTTTTTACTTTAGCGCTTAGAGGAGAACATAGAAAAGCGTTCAGTAACTCTTGGAAGGGATGCTGTTTACACAAAGACTGTAAGTTTCATTAGTGAAAGTTCAAACAGATATATGTGGCAAGAATTCTCATTATGGCTTTCAACTGATACCCCATAAAGAGATGTCGTGGACAAAAGGTGTAAGAAACGATAGAAAAACTTACTAATAGTCGCCAATGGACTAGTGTCAGCAATGAGAGTTACTGATGTCCTAAGGGGCGTTCCTATTGAAGGAGTGGAAGGAGGTATGTGTATTCTAAGGAAATTTACATTTGGCACCGTACGAAAACAGGCGTAAAACGTAGACCTTTGTTGGGAAGTAACACTCGGTGTGACTTGGACAGCCTATTTGTCTGTCGTGTAGTGGTTTTTTAATTCATGTGTTACATTTTAGTTTCGGGTCAGTCAAATCGAAGTAGAGGCAGACAGTGTTTTCTCGGAAACATGTGGGGCTCTTTAGTATAAATCGATCTTTTTAGATTGTAAGTTTTCTTTTCCCATTTCAGGCCACGTATATAGTGTTACTCAAGGGAACAGTTTCTCTCAAATGTCGTCTCATATACGCGCGCCGCATAACTTATATAAAACAAAAGCAAAAATTTCCTTAAGAACATCATGTGGTCTGAAATAAGAAAACAAAATGTACACGGTAAAAAGGTCTGCTCTTTACCTTTTTCAGAGTTGTAAAATTTGCTTCTGCAGCAGGCAACATTCTCCTTGTTTGTCACTTAATGTGTAGGTCATTATTTTGCTCTGCTTTTTAGTCCAAGTTAAGCCGTCTCCCTGGATACCTTACAGTCCAGTTTGTCCGGTTTTATTTCAAGGAAAAGGATGCTATTAATGCCAAGATACTCAAGGTGGGCCCTTTTTTTTGCTCCAGTTCCTCTATAGGAAGCCTTTCTGTGGAGTTCTTGTAAGCAAATTTCCAAATTGTAAATGTTTTTTCAGAACCTCTTGGAAGAAGCCGTTGAAAATCATCAAGGGATGAGTTTCTTGCGTATTTCATTTAGTTTTTGCCTCTCCGTTTCACAGCGTATTGTTCCTGTGATCTCCAGAACTGTTCTTTGTTTCCTAAGATAATTTATTTTTCCTGCTGGACATGTACTCCAGTTATGATGCCTTGTTCATCTTAAAATTCATTGGATTTTATGAGGTAGCATACAATTTTATAAGCACTACATGTATTTCTTTTGCTTTGCTCAGTAAGTTGAAATTGATTTACTTTACTTTCAGGATGTTAAGTTTCCTTTAAGCCTGGATGTATTTGACCTTTGCACTGAAGAACTACAGCAGAAGTTGATGCCTATCAGAGCAAAGTTTAAGGAAATTGAGGACAAAAAAGTAGAAGAGGCTGTGGTAAGTCAAATACATGTAAGAGAGGTTTCAGTCATTGTCTGGAGGTCAACAGGCCACAGTTTCTGATCGAAACTAACCCCCTTGGTCTGTCCGTCAGACAAAAATTTGGTTTTATCAACGGGGTTGATAATGTAAATTGACCACCGTACAGATATTCTAAAAGCTGACGTTTCGAGCGTTAGCCCTTCGTCAGAACGAAACGTCAGCCTTTAGAATCTCTTTACGGTGGTCAATTTACATTATCAACTCCGTTGATAAAACCAAATTTTTGTATACTACTTCCCCACCGACGCAGCACCACAGTTTCTTTAGAAACTACCCCCTTCATTCATTTGTCCGTCAGACAGTCTGTCTAGCAGTCAGTTGACCAGTCAAAGTGCTTATGACGTACTCTTTTTGAATTTAACGCGAACAGCGTCAGTGAAAGAATTAAGCAATTCAGAGTAGCCTGCCAGCAGGCTCGCTTGTTTGGGACCAAGTATTTTGGCTGCGGAGCTGCTTAGCGCGAAGAGAAGAATGGGACAAGGAAAAAGATGCCTGCTTGCAGTCTCTTGCTCGACACCCCAATCAAGTGAGCCTGTTCGCGCACTACGATTTGAGCGAAACGCAGATAATTCAAACAATTTGAATCCTATAATTTTGCCGCCGGTTACACCTCTTCCGATGATCAAAAGATTCATCTGTTGTTGTCTTCGTGTCATGTCACGTGTTTCTCAATCTACGTCACGACTCCTTCCTGCACCGAGAAGAACCTGGTGAAGTCTAAAGCGGAAGCAGTTTTGGCATTTCTCTATCAGCAAGAAAGCTCAGTTACCAGCAACAAGAATAACTGAGCAAAATATATTGCTAACAAAGAGTAAGATCAATCGTACGGGTTATAAATTTTCTAAGTATTTTCGCTAAAAACGGGCAGTCAAAACTCGTACTCGTTCTCGTCCTCGTCCTAGAATCTAAAGGTCCCTATTGTTGTATTGCAAATACCAATCACAGTTAATTAAGGATCCAGTCTCCAATGTGAGAACCATGAGCAATACAAAATGGCGGAGGTAGACTAAAGTGACGTGTTTCCAACAATGTTATATGCGTATCCAACAACCTACTTGGAAATCGCCACTAGTTGAAATTGCAGAGGTTTTTCGCATCTGTGAAGATTAAGTAAGAAAAAAATATTGAAAAGGTTACAGTTCACGTTACGCAGAGAACGTGGTCAATCTGTCCGGCTGAATTTAGCTATGTTTTACGTATTTTGCAAAGCGGCATTCAGTTTAAAATCAAATGCTCAAACCAAACCAGCTACTGCAAAATTGTTTCGTAGAATACGTATCTTTGACTCAGCCCAAAACATCGTTGAAGTTGTAGTTACAGACTTCTGATCTGTTTCATCTTATTCTGACTAGCTACTTACAAGGATCTCTCAAATTTGCTATTTATCTTTCTTTACCAGAAACGGAAAAAAGAAGGTGGGAAAGAACCAATGGATGTTGACAAAAAGACAAGACTAGAGCCATTCTCGTTTCCTGACGGTGGGTAGCCTGTTATTTTGCAAGTTTGCTTACTTGTCAGGTCGCTAGTGGCGGACACCAAGCATATTACCTATATTCGCACACTTAACTCTGGAAATGGCTTATGTTCGGGTTGTCGAAACTTTAGTTAGCAACGACAGTCCTTCCTATGACTGTGAATTTGCCTATTCCTACCTTTTGCAGTAAGGACCGGCTGAATTACTGGTACAGTCAGCCGCAATATAAATACAATTATATCCTAAATCTGCCAATAAAATATACAGTTACACATAGTCAAGGCCTGATGATTTAAAATGGGTGTATTTGGCGGTTACAACTTGTTTAAATTGTTCGGTGTTGCGTGCCTTTAATACTTTGTCGCTAACTCCTCCAAGATTTTACTGTAAGTCCCTCGACGCAATTCTACTCATGATTTCGCTCCCCTCGGTTCAAACCATTCACAATTTTTTCCCTAACATTAACGTCACTAGTAAATGTCAAATTTCGTAGTCAAAATTTCACTTGTTTGCCTCCTGTGAGGATGGCTAGGTTGTTTTTGGTCCGGTCATGGTACTGATAAAGAAGAGAAAGCTATATCTTTAAATTTGGAGGTCGGGACAATTTCTCGTACTAATTCCTGGGTTTTAAAGTCACGTCAGTGTTTTTTCTTTGTTGTACGTTACCTTTCAGACATTGGCTCAAACAACAGCGGATATTACGAACTCGCAGCTGTATTAACTCATCAAGGAAGATCCTCGTCGTCTGGACATTACTTAGCTTGGATCAGAAGGAAAGGAGGTATCCGTATAAAAAGCAATCCGCCTTATTTTCCACCCAGGAAACTCTGCTTTTGCGCGCAGTCTGATAGAAAAGAAACTTTATCAAGGATGAGACGGATGAATACTGAATCAGGAAGAAACACCTTATTTATTGGGGGGCCTGTAGTTTGGAATATAGTTTAGAAAAACACATTAGGGAACTCCTTTAAGGCGAGTTTGAAGAAAGGAAAGAAACTTGAATTGGTGAGCTTTGAGAAAGGGAGAAAGATGCAGGTACTTTTATGTATTTTTCACTCATTTTACATTTAATTTCTGTAAATAGTCCTTTTGTATATCGTGTATTTCTAATTTCAATTTTAATAAATTTCAATGTATTTTGTAATGTCCTTTTAAGGTCCACATCAGCCTCTGGCTGCCTTTTTTTAGACCTTCCAATAGAGTATGTATGTCTGTATGCACCTCAACTTGTTGAGCTTGTTTAAAAAGAAAGCAAACCTGTGTCACAAAGACCTGCGTGACAAAGACCAGCGTTCCGCACCGGCAAGTTTTGAAGAGCCTCTGTTTTGATTTTGCGCAATCTTTTTTTCGCAGATGATTGGGTGAAATGTGACGACGACAACATGTCAAACGTGACTTCAGAAGATATTCTTAAGCTCTCTGGAGGCGGTGAGTTTTTTAGATGTTTTCTGTTTCTGGACGAGGGACTGGGCCTGCCTACCAAATATAAGTCTCTCCTGGGATATCCTGACAACGGGGTCACGTGATCTACATCACTGATGAACTTCAAGCGATGCAAACGAAGTTTTTGTAAGTTGTTTGCTCTAAATCTTGGAATTTCTTTCAACATTGTGTTTTTCGTAATTAGTTGCGTTTAATTGGAGCCCTACCTTACGCCTTCCCTGTTGACTCCAGCCCTTCCCCATTCCCCTTGAAGTTCGATACTTGCTTTCTATTTGCAAATAATTTTTTCTGTTTGCCCTTTCAGGTGACTGGCATTGCGCTTACGTTTTGCTTTACGGACCTCGTCGACTGGAAGTTGAATTTGACTAATTTCGGATATTTCAATGAATGAAACAGAAGAACTTTTGTTTCCCGTGCTAATTTTGAAGCATGATAGTGAACGAGCATTTATCAAAGAATAAATGGACTAAATGTGTTCTTCTTATCTGTGAATGCGGCTGTTGACAAACTTGCACAATTTTTGGCTTCCTTGGTCATTTTACATTATCTAACATCGGTGAAGAAAACAGGCCACGAATGTCAGCTACAATTTATTTGTTTCCGCCTCCCATTTGAACTACTGATTTATTAAATGCTTTGAACATGAATTGATTACACGTTTAATTACTAACTGCATGCGTTAATTAGCCCAAGCGAGTATTTCATTCAAACAACTGTAAAATTAGTGCATTTTTATTCAACAGCCATTCTTTTCTGAGCCCTTGTTCACGACTGACAAGCATTCAAGACCTTAGTAAAGGTCGCTAATTGAGAGATCGAAACTCCTTTCTGTTGAAGCAGTGAAGGAGATCCTTCTCTCCTTCGTGTCTCGAGTCGTCCCGCAAGCGGACCTCTGTAGTTTATTGGTCTCACTTTCTCCACGGGCGTCTTGTTCGTCGTTGTGAACAAGCAATGGAAGACACCTGAAAGCAGCGGTATACTGTTGAAGCGCTTGCGCATGAAAGCGCATTTCTGAGATAAGGAAGTTCGCCAAAATACGATTAAGGTCTGCTAGTTTTTGTTCCTCGAATTGTTTCATTTCCACGTCGACATCCTCACGGGAACGATCCGCCTCACATCGCGCCTTTTCATACTTTAGGTTTGCTTCGCTGATCTTTCTTGGATTAGCGGGGGTTCTGTTTTTTGCCTTTTGAAGTTCATAAGCCCGTTGATTCCTCTCCTGCAAGGCGTTTCCACAATGTTGTACCTTTTTCATGATTTCACCGCATTTCTCTTCGTAAGCTAAGATGTCTCTCGAGATGCTGTCGTGAAGAATTTCTTTAAGTTCTGCGCGCTTCTGTTGGACTTCTGACAAATGCTCAAGATATTGTGCGAACAGATTTTTCACTTCATCGTTGCATTTTAAGTGCGAACAACAGGCGTTAAGTGACGAGGAGATCCTTTCTCCTTTTTGTGCAAGTTTTTCTGTCCCGAAAGCGTATTTTTCTACCTTACGTCCCAATGCTATGAAACGATTTTCTGTTTCTTTTATTCGCTTCATAAATTGAAGCAGTTCAGGATCTTTTTCGCACCTTAAAGTGCGTCTCAGCTTCGCTGTCAAAGTTGTTGCCATCGCTTCGGGACTTTCTTGCGAATTTTCCATCTTTCGTTAAAATCCCTTTGTGACGTGGAAAACGGCACGCGCTCATTGAAATAGAGGGAACTTGAGACGTTAACACCACCGAAGAATGCGCGAACACAGCGAAATGAAAGTCACATGTAGATGAGTGTCCTCGTAGTCCAAGTGAACTCTTAAAGAAGAGATGTCAAAAGTGTCGTGGTTCCGGAAACTGTGCTAAAGTTGGAGCGACAAATAAAACTGGGCCAACAAACCAAAACCACCTGCTTCATGAATTCAAGTGAGTCCCAACCCCTGGACATTCTGCGCCAAGTAAGAGGCAGTGACAACGCTCTTAGTTTTGAGAAAGATGGCTCACGGGTATGGAAACCGTCAACTTTGTTAGCAAGTTTTAATGGTTTTGGACAAAGGCGTTATTGCATGGACAGAATATGCCTGTTTCAAACGAAGCGCATCTCCCCAGTCTTTCTGGTAATTAACCAGTCTTTTCTTGATACTGACGAATTGCCTCTTGACTGGAAGCATGCCTAGTCTCTCCGGTCTTCAAGAAGGGGTCTCGCTCAAATCCCTCCAATTACCGACCAATCTCATTGACTCGTGTTTTCTGTAAACTCTTGAGACATCATCATAATCACCTCTTCAGCATAGTCAGGGGCACCCAACGAAAATTATTTCCAACATGCATCAAACATATTAGGCAAAAAACTTGCAAGAAAACGCTAATGAAATATTTTTTTAGTTTTTTAGTTTTGCTCGAAAAAAAAAAGATGTTCGGTGCTCCTAGGATTATTATGAGCAAAATTCCAGCTCCCAGCTAGATAGTGAGGGAAACTCGCTTTTTCCCAGCCAGCAAAAAGAACCCCGTGAATCTAAACCGCTCGCTCGCCAAACCAGTCAAAACAGGTTTTTTTCTTCAACATACGATATAAAAGTTGAACCAGCCGTAAGCTTCTCGTGACGGAGTTCGCTATCTCAACAGTAATATCCAAATCAACTTGATTTGGAAGTTTCATTTGAATATCTAAATGAAATAACTGTGTTGTAAGAAATGGTTACAATGTAGGAAATCTGAAGGAAACTTGCATAAGTGAAAGTTCTGCTTACATTCAAATTGATGACTTCTGCACACAGATCATGCCTCGGGTAGCCGGATACACTTAAATTTAATAATAATGTCAGTAAGAAACTTTAGATTCCTCTTGGAGTTTTAATTTATCATTGAGCCTTTTTGATGTTATTTTCGTAGCTTCAATTTTATAATTACCCAATGGATGATTTCATGCGAAGCTCTTGAACATCATTTTCGCGCTATGTATCATCTCTTTTGCTCGAGAACACGCGCGCTCTACATTTCTGAAGCGTATGATACGTAGGTAATAGGAAATAAATGTTTCCCTTGCAAGACTCAAACTTTAAATAAAGTTGCCGGAGTTTTTGAGAAAATTCTTGTTGTACATCTTGCTTAGACATTCAGTTAGAACCCGAGATAGCCTGCAGACAGGCTCTCCATATGGGTTATTGAGAGAGAGAGAGAGGCCAGTCGATTTGCTTTGAAATGACGAGCGGTCAAAGCTTGGCTTCGACTAAGTCGAAATGACTATCTCTTGGAAAATTAATAACCAAAATGATCCATGGCTTTCAATTACTCTGAGCTTACATAAGTGAGGTTCCCTTAGTCTGTGGTTTAGTTCTCCCTTATCTCAAAAATTCCGGTATCAGGTATCCTTTATCCCTAAAATTACTGAGACTGTTATCCCTAAAACTATACTTTAAAGCTACCCGTTTTTAAACAGATAACGTTATACAAAACTCTACATAGTTGAATCTCCCGTAAGCGGACACCCTCGGGACCAAGGGCAAGTGTCCACTTCTGGGAGGTTAAAAAAAAAGTGCAAATAGAGGACATATGAAGGAACTTCCCCAGCGACGAAGAGCGAGGAGAAACGGATGTTTTCGCTCGTGGCTTTTTGAGGTGTAGACAGGCCAAAGGCGACTCTAATTGGTCAAGCGTGAGATAGAAAATTCAACTTCAGAGCTTTGCTCTAACAAGTACATCTTTCAAAGACCTCCCTTTTCTATATGAAATTAGGGGAAGATTTTAAAATATTTCTCGCAGTAAAGGCTGGTTTTGCATAAGATGCCATTTGTTCATTAGAATATTTCTGAGATGGGGTGACGAAGTTCCTGAAGCGTGCGTCTAACTCAGCAAAGATTCTTATTACGGGAAAGCGGATAAACCGTGAGAAGAGCAGGATATGGTATGGGATTGCCTTGCGAATTTAAATTTCAAGGAGACCAATTTTCGTGCCACTGGCTTGGAAAAACAGTTAATAAAGGGAAAAAAAGGATGTACTGTAATGAAAAAAAAAAAAGCTAATTGTAATCGAAAGACAAGGTTTTGTCTAGGAAAGTGTCATTCTCGTCACCAGGAGAACATGCGCCGTAGGGTTGTTGTAGCCAAAAATATCAGTTCCCTTTTACTGATTACGTAACTCAGAGTCCTGTAAAAGTGCTGCATGTAACATATTGAACATGGATGAGCAACACAACGAACCTTTATTTCTCTCAAAGCATCATGAGTATTAAACACAATAACTAAGGAATACAGTACACTGCACAAGTAATACTGGAAGACACTCACTTGGTTCGGCCAAGAAGCAATTAGATATCAAATTCATTCTTGGTTCGGGGAGGATTTTTGTAGACAACCCAATCACAGAGCACACACTTTTACCTCCTCCTCGACGTCATAAGGGTTACGTTGTACGCATCAGTCATAAGGATAACCTTTAACGTCCCAAATGCTTGCTAATATTTTAGTACTTTGTCGGCGACAAACGGTCTGCTGCACTTGACCTCACCGTACAAAATGCCCTCATTGAAACATCTGCGGTTTTAGGTCATTGTGGGCTCAACTTTAAGCACCACGTGACGAATCTCAAAAGTCTTCGTATTTGGGGAGTTAGCGATACGGCTAAAATCTGGTAGGTTTATTATATTATAAGTAATTTTTCCGGGCATCAACGTCTACAGAAGCCACCAAGCCGGCATCATTAAGCTGGAATGTGGGTAAAGGCAAGCCCCTGAAAGAAACCAGAGGTGAGAGATGATTTCATGGCGCTTGACGAGTGAAGTTGTTTCTCTGGCCTTTCTGTGGACGAATTCCAGCACCTATCGATACAATTTGGGCAAGTTTTGAAAGCTAAAAACTTCAATCGATGCGGTATTTTGCCGGTAGGACTGGGTGACCGGACACTTATAAACAATCTACGAAATGAGAATCGGGGATCTTCCCTTGTCATGGAATGGAAGAATTACCCAGAATTCTTTTTGGGCACGAACCAGGCAACTTGAGAAGCACGAGAGTGGCCTTCGTCAAATGGCTGAAGCGCGGCCGGAGAAAAAGTAGTGAGAAGAAGATTTCCATCCAGATACTAAGGAATAGCCCTGGTGTGTGCTGTTAACGTAGACTTTTGATCTCTGAACAAGGTTTTATTATAGAACATTCGCGACAAAGTAGTGCTGTTTTCGCTGTTATTCTCGTAGCCAATAAACTGGCCTTTCGTAATTTCTTGTCAAAGGAACGGTATAATGTAAATAAGTGAATATTGAGATTTATATTTGCAAATTACCTGTCCTTTTACCACTTAAGTCCAACTCTACATCTCTCTGCAATAAGCGCATTCAAAATCTCCTCATATTACTGTATAAAAGTATGTTGTTGTTTTATTACCTTAGGGGTTTTCCTGCTTATATGAAAGATACGTTTTCTTTCCAGTCCTCTTCTTATGCATGATTTTCGCGGAAATTACATTCTGTCCCTCAATAAACCTGGAAAACCCATTCATGGTCTTAGTTCTTTTTCTTACCTATCAGCTAAGTTGCGGAATGCGCTATCTGATTTTATCCGTACCACTGAGTTTACTGGCCTTAAAAAGAGAATCGAGGGTCACATTTTGTACAGCGGCTTTTCTTTTTAATTAATATATCTCTAAATAGTGTGTATTTAGTTATGTACCTGTATGTGCTATGTATTTTAGCTGTAAATGTAATGTCTCCACTAGGCATGCACGTCGTATGTGTGTTACCTTTCGTAGGGCGCATGCGTACACTTTGTAATCTGCGACTTCAGTGCTTACCATATGACAGGTAAAATGAATTTTTCATTGAATATTTAAGCCAGCGAATTCTTACGCTAAATTGACAAGGGCGGTCTGGAGCTGTGAGTAGGCGTGGGATTTGTCACATATGGTTTAGGGGCCGACATATCTCTCCCTCAATGCCGTACCGGGAGGCAAGGTCGGTAGCAGAAAGCAGCGAAGGGTCAACTGCGTCCAAAAGCGATCGCACGGGCCGAAATCCCGGGATGACTCGTTTGGTACGACGCTCCAGCGCCGGATGTCTGGAGGTACTGCGTTTTTCTCTCTTGTTCAAACATTCCGTCCGCGCATGCGTAAATGTTCTGGCTCTCCGATACCTAGCCTACCAAAAAAAAAAAAATAAGATGCTGGTTTTTACAAGGAATTGACACTTACGTCAGTTGAGCAGATTCTACAGGCATAAACGTTCGGCAAGAACCGCACGTGCCTGGTCTTCTAGTCGAGACAGAGGTCAGAGATGGTTTCACGCAGACTGGGACGCCTAAAACATGGCGCTTGACGAGTGAAGTTGTTTCTCTGGCCTTTCTGTGGACGAATTCCAGCACCTATCGATACAATTTGGGCAAGTTTTGAAAGCTAAAAACTTCAATCGATGCGGTATTTTGCCGGTAGGACTGGGTGACCGGACACTTATAAACAATCTACGAAATGAGAATCGGGGATCTTCCCTTGTCATGGAATGGAAGAATTACCCAGAATTCTTTTTGGGCACGAACCAGGCAACTTGAGAAGCACGAGAGTGGCCTTCGTCAAATGGCTGAAGCGCGGCCGGAGAAAAAGTAGTGAGAAGAAGATTTCCATCCAGATACTAAGGAATAGCCCTGGTGTGTGCTGTTAACGTAGACTTTTGATCTCTGAACAAGGTTTTATTATAGAACATTCGCGACAAAGTAGTGCTGTTTTCGCTGTTATTCTCGTAGCCAATAAACTGGCCTTTCGTAATTTCTTGTCAAAGGAACGGTATAATGTAAATAAGTGAATATTGAGATTTATATTTGCAAATTACCTGTCCTTTTACCACTTAAGTCCAACTCTACATCTCTCTGCAATAAGCGCATTCAAAATCTCCTCATATTACTGTATAAAAGTATGTTGTTGTTTTATTACCTTAGGGGTTTTCCTGCTTATATGAAAGATACGTTTTCTTTCCAGTCCTCTTCTTATGCATGATTTTCGCGGAAATTACATTCTGTCCCTCAATAAACCTGGAAAACCCATTCATGGTCTTAGTTCTTTTTCTTACCTATCAGCTAAGTTGCGGAATGCGCTATCTGATTTTATCCGTACCACTGAGTTTACTGGCCTTAAAAAGAGAATCGAGGGTCACATTTTGTACAGCGGCTTTTCTTTTTAATTAATATATCTCTAAATAGTGTGTATTTAGTTATGTACCTGTATGTGCTATGTATTTTAGCTGTAAATGTAATGTCTCCACTAGGCATGCACGTCGTATGTGTGTTACCTTTCGTAGGGCGCATGCGTACACTTTGTAATCTGCGACTTCAGTGCTTACCATATGACAGGTAAAATGAATTTTTCATTGAATATTTAAGCCAGCGAATTCTTACGCTAAATTGACAAGGGCGGTCTGGAGCTGTGAGTAGGCGTGGGATTTGTCACATATGGTTTAGGGGCCGACATATCTCTCCCTCAATGCCGTACCGGGAGGCAAGGTCGGTAGCAGAAAGCAGCGAAGGGTCAACTGCGTCCAAAAGCGATCGCACGGGCCGAAATCCCGGGATGACTCGTTTGGTACGACGCTCCAGCGCCGGATGTCTGGAGGTACTGCGTTTTTCTCTCTTGTTCAAACATTCCGTCCGCGCATGCGTAAATGTTCTGGCTCTCCGATACCTAGCCTACCAAAAAAAAAAAAATAAGATGCTGGTTTTTACAAGGAATTGACACTTACGTCAGTTGAGCAGATTCTACAGGCATAAACGTTCGGCAAGAACCGCACGTGCCTGGTCTTCTAGTCGAGACAGAGGTCAGAGATGGTTTCACGCAGACTGGGACGCCTAAAACATGGCGCTTGACGAGTGAAGTTGTTTCTCTGGCCTTTCTGTGGACGAATTCCAGCACCTATCGATACAATTTGGGCAAGTTTTGAAAGCTAAAAACTTCAATCGATGCGGTATTTTGCCGGTAGGACTGGGTGACCGGACACTTATAAACAATCTACGAAATGAGAATCGGGGATCTTCCCTTGTCATGGAATGGAAGAATTACCCAGAATTCTTTTTGGGCACGAACCAGGCAACTTGAGAAGCACGAGAGTGGCCTTCGTCAAATGGCTGAAGCGCGGCCGGAGAAAAAGTAGTGAGAAGAAGATTTCCATCCAGATACTAAGGAATAGCCCTGGTGTGTGCTGTTAACGTAGACTTTTGATCTCTGAACAAGGTTTTATTATAGAACATTCGCGACAAAGTAGTGCTGTTTTCGCTGTTATTCTCGTAGCCAATAAACTGGCCTTTCGTAATTTCTTGTCAAAGGAACGGTATAATGTAAATAAGTGAATATTGAGATTTATATTTGCAAATTACCTGTCCTTTTACCACTTAAGTCCAACTCTACATCTCTCTGCAATAAGCGCATTCAAAATCTCCTCATATTACTGTATAAAAGTATGTTGTTGTTTTATTACCTTAGGGGTTTTCCTGCTTATATGAAAGATACGTTTTCTTTCCAGTCCTCTTCTTATGCATGATTTTCGCGGAAATTACATTCTGTCCCTCAATAAACCTGGAAAACCCATTCATGGTCTTAGTTCTTTTTCTTACCTATCAGCTAAGTTGCGGAATGCGCTATCTGATTTTATCCGTACCACTGAGTTTACTGGCCTTAAAAAGAGAATCGAGGGTCACATTTTGTACAGCGGCTTTTCTTTTTAATTAATATATCTCTAAATAGTGTGTATTTAGTTATGTACCTGTATGTGCTATGTATTTTAGCTGTAAATGTAATGTCTCCACTAGGCATGCACGTCGTATGTGTGTTACCTTTCGTAGGGCGCATGCGTACACTTTGTAATCTGCGACTTCAGTGCTTACCATATGACAGGTAAAATGAATTTTTCATTGAATATTTAAGCCAGCGAATTCTTACGCTAAATTGACAAGGGCGGTCTGGAGCTGTGAGTAGGCGTGGGATTTGTCACATATGGTTTAGGGGCCGACATATCTCTCCCTCAATGCCGTACCGGGAGGCAAGGTCGGTAGCAGAAAGCAGCGAAGGGTCAACTGCGTCCAAAAGCGATCGCACGGGCCGAAATCCCGGGATGACTCGTTTGGTACGACGCTCCAGCGCCGGATGTCTGGAGGTACTGCGTTTTTCTCTCTTGTTCAAACATTCCGTCCGCGCATGCGTAAATGTTCTGGCTCTCCGATACCTAGCCTACCAAAAAAAAAAAAATAAGATGCTGGTTTTTACAAGGAATTGACACTTACGTCAGTTGAGCAGATTCTACAGGCATAAACGTTCGGCAAGAACCGCACGTGCCTGGTCTTCTAGTCGAGACAGAGGTCAGAGATGGTTTCACGCAGACTGGGACGCCTAAAACATGGCGCTTGACGAGTGAAGTTGTTTCTCTGGCCTTTCTGTGGACGAATTCCAGCACCTATCGATACAATTTGGGCAAGTTTTGAAAGCTAAAAACTTCAATCGATGCGGTATTTTGCCGGTAGGACTGGGTGACCGGACACTTATAAACAATCTACGAAATGAGAATCGGGGATCTTCCCTTGTCATGGAATGGAAGAATTACCCAGAATTCTTTTTGGGCACGAACCAGGCAACTTGAGAAGCACGAGAGTGGCCTTCGTCAAATGGCTGAAGCGCGGCCGGAGAAAAAGTAGTGAGAAGAAGATTTCCATCCAGATACTAAGGAATAGCCCTGGTGTGTGCTGTTAACGTAGACTTTTGATCTCTGAACAAGGTTTTATTATAGAACATTCGCGACAAAGTAGTGCTGTTTTCGCTGTTATTCTCGTAGCCAATAAACTGGCCTTTCGTAATTTCTTGTCAAAGGAACGGTATAATGTAAATAAGTGAATATTGAGATTTATATTTGCAAATTACCTGTCCTTTTACCACTTAAGTCCAACTCTACATCTCTCTGCAATAAGCGCATTCAAAATCTCCTCATATTACTGTATAAAAGTATGTTGTTGTTTTATTACCTTAGGGGTTTTCCTGCTTATATGAAAGATACGTTTTCTTTCCAGTCCTCTTCTTATGCATGATTTTCGCGGAAATTACATTCTGTCCCTCAATAAACCTGGAAAACCCATTCATGGTCTTAGTTCTTTTTCTTACCTATCAGCTAAGTTGCGGAATGCGCTATCTGATTTTATCCGTACCACTGAGTTTACTGGCCTTAAAAAGAGAATCGAGGGTCACATTTTGTACAGCGGCTTTTCTTTTTAATTAATATATCTCTAAATAGTGTGTATTTAGTTATGTACCTGTATGTGCTATGTATTTTAGCTGTAAATGTAATGTCTCCACTAGGCATGCACGTCGTATGTGTGTTACCTTTCGTAGGGCGCATGCGTACACTTTGTAATCTGCGACTTCAGTGCTTACCATATGACAGGTAAAATGAATTTTTCATTGAATATTTAAGCCAGCGAATTCTTACGCTAAATTGACAAGGGCGGTCTGGAGCTGTGAGTAGGCGTGGGATTTGTCACATATGGTTTAGGGGCCGACATATCTCTCCCTCAATGCCGTACCGGGAGGCAAGGTCGGTAGCAGAAAGCAGCGAAGGGTCAACTGCGTCCAAAAGCGATCGCACGGGCCGAAATCCCGGGATGACTCGTTTGGTACGACGCTCCAGCGCCGGATGTCTGGAGGTACTGCGTTTTTCTCTCTTGTTCAAACATTCCGTCCGCGCATGCGTAAATGTTCTGGCTCTCCGATACCTAGCCTACCAAAAAAAAAAAAATAAGATGCTGGTTTTTACAAGGAATTGACACTTACGTCAGTTGAGCAGATTCTACAGGCATAAACGTTCGGCAAGAACCGCACGTGCCTGGTCTTCTAGTCGAGACAGAGGTCAGAGATGGTTTCACGCAGACTGGGACGCCTAAAACATGGCGCTTGACGAGTGAAGTTGTTTCTCTGGCCTTTCTGTGGACGAATTCCAGCACCTATCGATACAATTTGGGCAAGTTTTGAAAGCTAAAAACTTCAATCGATGCGGTATTTTGCCGGTAGGACTGGGTGACCGGACACTTATAAACAATCTACGAAATGAGAATCGGGGATCTTCCCTTGTCATGGAATGGAAGAATTACCCAGAATTCTTTTTGGGCACGAACCAGGCAACTTGAGAAGCACGAGAGTGGCCTTCGTCAAATGGCTGAAGCGCGGCCGGAGAAAAAGTAGTGAGAAGAAGATTTCCATCCAGATACTAAGGAATAGCCCTGGTGTGTGCTGTTAACGTAGACTTTTGATCTCTGAACAAGGTTTTATTATAGAACATTCGCGACAAAGTAGTGCTGTTTTCGCTGTTATTCTCGTAGCCAATAAACTGGCCTTTCGTAATTTCTTGTCAAAGGAACGGTATAATGTAAATAAGTGAATATTGAGATTTATATTTGCAAATTACCTGTCCTTTTACCACTTAAGTCCAACTCTACATCTCTCTGCAATAAGCGCATTCAAAATCTCCTCATATTACTGTATAAAAGTATGTTGTTGTTTTATTACCTTAGGGGTTTTCCTGCTTATATGAAAGATACGTTTTCTTTCCAGTCCTCTTCTTATGCATGATTTTCGCGGAAATTACATTCTGTCCCTCAATAAACCTGGAAAACCCATTCATGGTCTTAGTTCTTTTTCTTACCTATCAGCTAAGTTGCGGAATGCGCTATCTGATTTTATCCGTACCACTGAGTTTACTGGCCTTAAAAAGAGAATCGAGGGTCACATTTTGTACAGCGGCTTTTCTTTTTAATTAATATATCTCTAAATAGTGTGTATTTAGTTATGTACCTGTATGTGCTATGTATTTTAGCTGTAAATGTAATGTCTCCACTAGGCATGCACGTCGTATGTGTGTTACCTTTCGTAGGGCGCATGCGTACACTTTGTAATCTGCGACTTCAGTGCTTACCATATGACAGGTAAAATGAATTTTTCATTGAATATTTAAGCCAGCGAATTCTTACGCTAAATTGACAAGGGCGGTCTGGAGCTGTGAGTAGGCGTGGGATTTGTCACATATGGTTTAGGGGCCGACATATCTCTCCCTCAATGCCGTACCGGGAGGCAAGGTCGGTAGCAGAAAGCAGCGAAGGGTCAACTGCGTCCAAAAGCGATCGCACGGGCCGAAATCCCGGGATGACTCGTTTGGTACGACGCTCCAGCGCCGGATGTCTGGAGGTACTGCGTTTTTCTCTCTTGTTCAAACATTCCGTCCGCGCATGCGTAAATGTTCTGGCTCTCCGATACCTAGCCTACCAAAAAAAAAAAAATAAGATGCTGGTTTTTACAAGGAATTGACACTTACGTCAGTTGAGCAGATTCTACAGGCATAAACGTTCGGCAAGAACCGCACGTGCCTGGTCTTCTAGTCGAGACAGAGGTCAGAGATGGTTTCACGCAGACTGGGACGCCTAAAACATGGCGCTTGACGAGTGAAGTTGTTTCTCTGGCCTTTCTGTGGACGAATTCCAGCACCTATCGATACAATTTGGGCAAGTTTTGAAAGCTAAAAACTTCAATCGATGCGGTATTTTGCCGGTAGGACTGGGTGACCGGACACTTATAAACAATCTACGAAATGAGAATCGGGGATCTTCCCTTGTCATGGAATGGAAGAATTACCCAGAATTCTTTTTGGGCACGAACCAGGCAACTTGAGAAGCACGAGAGTGGCCTTCGTCAAATGGCTGAAGCGCGGCCGGAGAAAAAGTAGTGAGAAGAAGATTTCCATCCAGATACTAAGGAATAGCCCTGGTGTGTGCTGTTAACGTAGACTTTTGATCTCTGAACAAGGTTTTATTATAGAACATTCGCGACAAAGTAGTGCTGTTTTCGCTGTTATTCTCGTAGCCAATAAACTGGCCTTTCGTAATTTCTTGTCAAAGGAACGGTATAATGTAAATAAGTGAATATTGAGATTTATATTTGCAAATTACCTGTCCTTTTACCACTTAAGTCCAACTCTACATCTCTCTGCAATAAGCGCATTCAAAATCTCCTCATATTACTGTATAAAAGTATGTTGTTGTTTTATTACCTTAGGGGTTTTCCTGCTTATATGAAAGATACGTTTTCTTTCCAGTCCTCTTCTTATGCATGATTTTCGCGGAAATTACATTCTGTCCCTCAATAAACCTGGAAAACCCATTCATGGTCTTAGTTCTTTTTCTTACCTATCAGCTAAGTTGCGGAATGCGCTATCTGATTTTATCCGTACCACTGAGTTTACTGGCCTTAAAAAGAGAATCGAGGGTCACATTTTGTACAGCGGCTTTTCTTTTTAATTAATATATCTCTAAATAGTGTGTATTTAGTTATGTACCTGTATGTGCTATGTATTTTAGCTGTAAATGTAATGTCTCCACTAGGCATGCACGTCGTATGTGTGTTACCTTTCGTAGGGCGCATGCGTACACTTTGTAATCTGCGACTTCAGTGCTTACCATATGACAGGTAAAATGAATTTTTCATTGAATATTTAAGCCAGCGAATTCTTACGCTAAATTGACAAGGGCGGTCTGGAGCTGTGAGTAGGCGTGGGATTTGTCACATATGGTTTAGGGGCCGACATATCTCTCCCTCAATGCCGTACCGGGAGGCAAGGTCGGTAGCAGAAAGCAGCGAAGGGTCAACTGCGTCCAAAAGCGATCGCACGGGCCGAAATCCCGGGATGACTCGTTTGGTACGACGCTCCAGCGCCGGATGTCTGGAGGTACTGCGTTTTTCTCTCTTGTTCAAACATTCCGTCCGCGCATGCGTAAATGTTCTGGCTCTCCGATACCTAGCCTACCAAAAAAAAAAAAATAAGATGCTGGTTTTTACAAGGAATTGACACTTACGTCAGTTGAGCAGATTCTACAGGCATAAACGTTCGGCAAGAACCGCACGTGCCTGGTCTTCTAGTCGAGACAGAGGTCAGAGATGGTTTCACGCAGACTGGGACGCCTAAAACATGGCGCTTGACGAGTGAAGTTGTTTCTCTGGCCTTTCTGTGGACGAATTCCAGCACCTATCGATACAATTTGGGCAAGTTTTGAAAGCTAAAAACTTCAATCGATGCGGTATTTTGCCGGTAGGACTGGGTGACCGGACACTTATAAACAATCTACGAAATGAGAATCGGGGATCTTCCCTTGTCATGGAATGGAAGAATTACCCAGAATTCTTTTTGGGCACGAACCAGGCAACTTGAGAAGCACGAGAGTGGCCTTCGTCAAATGGCTGAAGCGCGGCCGGAGAAAAAGTAGTGAGAAGAAGATTTCCATCCAGATACTAAGGAATAGCCCTGGTGTGTGCTGTTAACGTAGACTTTTGATCTCTGAACAAGGTTTTATTATAGAACATTCGCGACAAAGTAGTGCTGTTTTCGCTGTTATTCTCGTAGCCAATAAACTGGCCTTTCGTAATTTCTTGTCAAAGGAACGGTATAATGTAAATAAGTGAATATTGAGATTTATATTTGCAAATTACCTGTCCTTTTACCACTTAAGTCCAACTCTACATCTCTCTGCAATAAGCGCATTCAAAATCTCCTCATATTACTGTATAAAAGTATGTTGTTGTTTTATTACCTTAGGGGTTTTCCTGCTTATATGAAAGATACGTTTTCTTTCCAGTCCTCTTCTTATGCATGATTTTCGCGGAAATTACATTCTGTCCCTCAATAAACCTGGAAAACCCATTCATGGTCTTAGTTCTTTTTCTTACCTATCAGCTAAGTTGCGGAATGCGCTATCTGATTTTATCCGTACCACTGAGTTTACTGGCCTTAAAAAGAGAATCGAGGGTCACATTTTGTACAGCGGCTTTTCTTTTTAATTAATATATCTCTAAATAGTGTGTATTTAGTTATGTACCTGTATGTGCTATGTATTTTAGCTGTAAATGTAATGTCTCCACTAGGCATGCACGTCGTATGTGTGTTACCTTTCGTAGGGCGCATGCGTACACTTTGTAATCTGCGACTTCAGTGCTTACCATATGACAGGTAAAATGAATTTTTCATTGAATATTTAAGCCAGCGAATTCTTACGCTAAATTGACAAGGGCGGTCTGGAGCTGTGAGTAGGCGTGGGATTTGTCACATATGGTTTAGGGGCCGACATATCTCTCCCTCAATGCCGTACCGGGAGGCAAGGTCGGTAGCAGAAAGCAGCGAAGGGTCAACTGCGTCCAAAAGCGATCGCACGGGCCGAAATCCCGGGATGACTCGTTTGGTACGACGCTCCAGCGCCGGATGTCTGGAGGTACTGCGTTTTTCTCTCTTGTTCAAACATTCCGTCCGCGCATGCGTAAATGTTCTGGCTCTCCGATACCTAGCCTACCAAAAAAAAAAAAATAAGATGCTGGTTTTTACAAGGAATTGACACTTACGTCAGTTGAGCAGATTCTACAGGCATAAACGTTCGGCAAGAACCGCACGTGCCTGGTCTTCTAGTCGAGACAGAGGTCAGAGATGGTTTCACGCAGACTGGGACGCCTAAAACATGGCGCTTGACGAGTGAAGTTGTTTCTCTGGCCTTTCTGTGGACGAATTCCAGCACCTATCGATACAATTTGGGCAAGTTTTGAAAGCTAAAAACTTCAATCGATGCGGTATTTTGCCGGTAGGACTGGGTGACCGGACACTTATAAACAATCTACGAAATGAGAATCGGGGATCTTCCCTTGTCATGGAATGGAAGAATTACCCAGAATTCTTTTTGGGCACGAACCAGGCAACTTGAGAAGCACGAGAGTGGCCTTCGTCAAATGGCTGAAGCGCGGCCGGAGAAAAAGTAGTGAGAAGAAGATTTCCATCCAGATACTAAGGAATAGCCCTGGTGTGTGCTGTTAACGTAGACTTTTGATCTCTGAACAAGGTTTTATTATAGAACATTCGCGACAAAGTAGTGCTGTTTTCGCTGTTATTCTCGTAGCCAATAAACTGGCCTTTCGTAATTTCTTGTCAAAGGAACGGTATAATGTAAATAAGTGAATATTGAGATTTATATTTGCAAATTACCTGTCCTTTTACCACTTAAGTCCAACTCTACATCTCTCTGCAATAAGCGCATTCAAAATCTCCTCATATTACTGTATAAAAGTATGTTGTTGTTTTATTACCTTAGGGGTTTTCCTGCTTATATGAAAGATACGTTTTCTTTCCAGTCCTCTTCTTATGCATGATTTTCGCGGAAATTACATTCTGTCCCTCAATAAACCTGGAAAACCCATTCATGGTCTTAGTTCTTTTTCTTACCTATCAGCTAAGTTGCGGAATGCGCTATCTGATTTTATCCGTACCACTGAGTTTACTGGCCTTAAAAGAGAATCGAGGGTCACATTTTGTACAGCGGCTTTTCTTTTTAATTAATATATCTCTAAATAGTGTGTATTTAGTTATGTACCTGTATGTGCTATGTATTTTAGCTGTAAATGTAATGTCTCCACTAGGCATGCACGTCGTATGTGTGTTACCTTTCGTAGGGCGCATGCGTACACTTTGTAATCTGCGACTTCAGTGCTTACCATATGACAGGTAAAATGAATTTTTCATTGAATATTTAAGCCAGCGAATTCTTACGCTAAATTGACAAGGGCGGTCTGGAGCTGTGAGTAGGCGTGGGATTTGTCACATATGGTTTAGGGGCCGACATATCTCTCCCTCAATGCCGTACCGGGAGGCAAGGTCGGTAGCAGAAAGCAGCGAAGGGTCAACTGCGTCCAAAAGCGATCGCACGGGCCGAAATCCCGGGATGACTCGTTTGGTACGACGCTCCAGCGCCGGATGTCTGGAGGTACTGCGTTTTTCTCTCTTGTTCAAACATTCCGTCCGCGCATGCGTAAATGTTCTGGCTCTCCGATACCTAGCCTACCAAAAAAAAAAAAATAAGATGCTGGTTTTTACAAGGAATTGACACTTACGTCAGTTGAGCAGATTCTACAGGCATAAACGTTCGGCAAGAACCGCACGTGCCTGGTCTTCTAGTCGAGACAGAGGTCAGAGATGGTTTCACGCAGACTGGGACGCCTAAAACATGGCGCTTGACGAGTGAAGTTGTTTCTCTGGCCTTTCTGTGGACGAATTCCAGCACCTATCGATACAATTTGGGCAAGTTTTGAAAGCTAAAAACTTCAATCGATGCGGTATTTTGCCGGTAGGACTGGGTGACCGGACACTTATAAACAATCTACGAAATGAGAATCGGGGATCTTCCTTGTCATGGAATGGAAGAATTACCCAGAATTCTTTTTGGGCACGAACCAGGCAACTTGAGAAGCACGAGAGTGGCCTTCGTCAAATGGCTGAAGCGCGGCCGGAGAAAAAGTAGTGAGAAGAAGATTTCCATCCAGATACTAAGGAATAGCCCTGGTGTGTGCTGTTAACGTAGACTTTTGATCTCTGAACAAGGTTTTATTATAGAACATTCGCGACAAAGTAGTGCTGTTTTCGCTGTTATTCTCGTAGCCAATAAACTGGCCTTTCGTAATTTCTTGTCAAAGGAACGGTATAATGTAAATAAGTGAATATTGAGATTTATATTTGCAAATTACCTGTCCTTTTACCACTTAAGTCCAACTCTACATCTCTCTGCAATAAGCGCCATTCAAAATCTCCTCATATTACTGTATAAAAGTATGTTGTTGTTTTATTACCTTAGGGTTTTCCTGCTTATATGAAAGATACGTTTTCTTTCCAGTCCTCTTCTTATGC
>OX421449.1:2138094-2145594 GCA_949126865.1 Montipora capitata
TGGGGACAAGTGACCAATGCTAGGGACAGAAGATCATAGCTAGGGACAGTTGATAGGTATTACGGACAGTTGATAAGTGCTAGGGACAGTTGATCATGGCTAGGGAGAGATGATAATAGCTAGGGACAGTTGATCATAGCTGGGGACAGTCGATCATACCTAGAGACAGTTGATCAGTGTTACGGACAGATGATCATGGCTAGAGACAGTTGATCATGGCTAGGGGGAGATGATCATAGCTAGGGACAGTTGATCATAGTTAGGGACAGAAGATCATAGCTAGGGACAATTGATCCGTGTTAGGGACAATTGATCAGTGCTAGGGTTAGTTGATCTGTGGTAGAGACAATTGATCAGTGCTAGGGACAGTTGTTCAGTACTAGGGACAGTCGCTCGGTGCTAAAGACAAGTGGTCAGTGCTAGGGACAGTTGAACAGTGCTGGGGACAGTTTATCTGCGCTAGGGACAGTTGATCCGTGCTAAGGCCAATTGATCAGTGCTAGGGACAGTTGATCAGTGCTAAGGACAGGTGATCCGTGCTAGGGACAATTGATCAGTGCTAGGGACAGTTGTTCAGTGCTAGGGACAGTCGCTCGGTGCTAAAGACAAGTGGTCAGTGCTAGGGATAGTTGAACAGTGCTGGGGACAGTTTATCTGCGCCAGGGACAGTTGATCCGTGCTAAGGCCAATTGATCAGTGCTAGGGACAGTTGATCAGTGCTAAGGACAGGTGATCCGTGCTAGGGCCAATTGATCAGTGCTAGGGACAATTGAACAGTGCTAGTGACAGTTGATCAGCGCGAGGGACAGTTGATAAGTGCTAGGAAGAGATGATCAGTGGTAGGGACAGTTGATGAGTGGTAGGGACAGTTGATGAGTGGTAGGGACAGCTGGTCACGGCTAGGGAGAGATAATCATAGCTAGGGACAGTTGATCATAGCTTGGGACAGTTGATCAGGGTTATGGACAGTTGATTATGGCTAGGGACAGTTGATCATGGCTAGGGGGATATGATCATAGCTAGAGATAGTTGATCATAGTTAGGGACAGTAGATCATATCTGGGGACAGTTGATCCGTATTAGAGACAATTGATCAGTGCTAAGGACAGGTGATCAGTGCTAGGGACAACTGATCAGTGCGAGGGACAGTTGATCAGTGCTAGGGACAGTTGATTATGGCTAGGGACAGCTGATCATGGCTAGGGGGATATGATCATAGCTAGGGATAGTTGATCATAGTTAGGGACAGTAGATCATATCTGGGGACAGTTGATCCGTGTTAGGGACAATTGATCAGTGCTAAGGACTGTTGATCAAAGCTTGGGACAGTCGATCATAGCTAGGGACAGTTGATCAGTGTTATGGACAGTTCATTATGGATAGGGACAGTTGATCATGGCTAGGGGGACATGATCATAGCTAGGGATAGTTGATCATAGTTAGGGACAGTAGATCAAATCTGGGCACAGTTGATCCGTGTTAGGGACAATTGATCAGTGCTAAGGACAGGTGATCAGTGCTAGGGACAACTGATCAGTGCCAGGGACAGTTGATTATGGCTAGGGACAGTTGATCATGGCTAGGGGGATATGATCATAGCTAGGGATAGTTGATCATAGTTAGGGACAGTAGATCATATCTGGGGACAGTTGATCCGTGTTAGGGACAATTGTTCAGTGCTAAGGACAGGTGATCAGTGCTAGGGACAATTGATCAGTGCCAGGGACAGTTGATCAGTGCTAGGGACAGTTGATTATGGCTAGGGACAGTTGATCATGGCTAGGGGGATATGATCATAGCTAGGGATAGTTGATCATAGTTAGGGACAGTAGATCATATCTGGGGACAGTTGATCCGTGTTAGGGACAATTGATCAGTGCTAAGGACAGTTGATCATAGCTTGGGACAGTCGGTCATAGCTAGGGACAGTTGATCAGTGTTATGGACAGTTGATTATGGATAGGGACAGTTGATCATGGCTAGGGGGATATGATCATAGCTAGGGATAGTTGATCATAGTTAGGGACAGTAGATCATATCTGGGGACAATTGATCAGTGCTAAGGACAGGTGATCAGTGCTAGGGACAATTGATCAGTGCCAGGGACAGTTGATCAGTGCTAGGGACAATTGAACGGTGCTTAGGACAGGTGATCAGTGCAAGGAACAGTTGATCAGGGATAGGGACAGGTGATAAGTGGTAGGGACAGTTGATCATAGATAGGGACAGTGGTATGTACAGTTGATCAATAGTAATACGTACTTGGCGATATGGACGACTATATGCTAGGCGACTATATGGCATACTGGCACGAAGTATATACCAAAAATATAGACTTCGCCATCGTCACTGGTAGGTACGTCATGTAAGTACTACGGCGTCTACCGTTTCGGGTAGTTGGGCGAGGCGTAGGTCTGGTACCTATTCGGAAATTCAAATACTCAATTCGCGGCAGGTTCAAAGCACAGGTCACTGTTTAGGGCCGACCCTAAAAAGATGGAATGATGGATGACAGAAAATCGTCCCAAATCCCAAAGGACGGAATGACAGAAAAATTGCCCAAAATCCTTAAAGGCGAAATGGTGGAAAATCGCAAATGACAAACAATATAGAATTCAAAAAATTAATAATGGAATACTTCTGAAAAACTACACGTAGCTTATAAAATAGATGGTGTAGTTAATGGAAAATCACAGGAGGTGATTGTTAGTGTATCACCTAAAAAAATTGATGTTTGAAGGGTGGTCGCCACTTGAGGCCAAACACAAAAAAAGTACGAAACTTTTTAACGTTTGGTATTGACTAAACATTTTGGAATTTTACGAAAAAAAAAGTTCTAAATGTTTGAAAATGACGAGATTTGAACTTGTCGGCGCCACTGTTAGAGTAATTTAGTTCCTTTGACACCCATTTAAAAGGAAGAAAACTCGTTCATTTATAATTTCAATTATTAATTTTTTTTTTTGGCAAAGGTGGTTGAAGTTAGCATGTTTAATTGATGAACCATATCTGTTATTGACATGGCAGGCTTCAGACCGCTAGTGATTGGCTTCACCAAAGACGAAGCGAATCGAAGGCTACAGACTTCTTCAAAGCCATTTGAACTTTCTATTTCTGAAGTAGTACGTGCAAAGTGCTGTAAGCTGCAACATAGAAAACGTCACTTTGAGATACTGTACTCTACTGTATGTCACTAGAAACTATCGCCTTTCAAGAAACTGTAGGACGTTTCTCGGGTTTCGTTCAGTTGCAATGAACTAGGGTTATAAGGTTATAAATAACTGTGAAAAGGGTTGATTTATAGCAGCATTAAAGGACTGGTACAGCATTGCATTTATTTTTTCGAAGCATGCTTAGCCCGGGGGGTGTAATTCCTACTCAGTAATGGGCTAATGGGTATGTGCCGCTGGATGGGGTCGCATTTTCGCGACTGGATTGACTGTAATGGGGTTGTATTTTCAACAGAGTTCCGCACAGAGTTACTAGAAGGGGGTCGCAAATTGTCGGGATTTTGCGGGTAAGAAAATTCTGGCTAGTAGGATTTAAAAAATGGAAAGATTCGCGGTAAAAAAAAGTTGTTACAGAAAGAACTGTAGCACTGTCGATTTAATATTTACTAGTCGCATTTCATTCCGTCTTAAATTACAATTTAAAAGGCTATATGTGAGGTTTATGCATAAACAGAAAGTGACTAAGTTGGGGTCGATAAAACTTCTTTTACTCAAAAGTGACTAAGGTGGAGTCTATAGTTGGCCATAAAATGGACTATGAAGGGGAAGGGGTTCTGAGAGGCCAGCGGCGCATACCCAGCGAAAATTGATCCAAGTACCCCCCCCCCCCCCTCGGGATGCTTAGCCCTAACCAGCGTTAAATACCAACGGTTAGCGCGCTAACCAGACTTCGAGCAACCGGCCTCTGGTCTCCTGTTACACCGTAACCCTCCGTTATTTTGTTGCCCTATGACTTTGTAATCCTGTTACTCAATCTGCTATTTTGTTATGTTGTAACCATGTTATTTTGTTACTTGTTACTCTGTTACTTTGTAACCTCGTCGCTTTTTTACCCTGCGCTAGTTAGTAAGGTCAGCAAACTCAACAACTAAATCGGTTGCGAGGGCTTTAATCAACAGGAACGTAATATAACGAGCCAATACTTGAAGATGGCGATGCAAAACCACCGCGCACCAGTGGCTCATTTGGTTGAGTACCGGGCTGCCATGCGGGAGTGAGTTCGACTCCGACCAGACCAGTACTCAGGGTCTTAAAATAACTGAGGAGAAAGTGCTGTTTTTGTAATTACATCTTCTCGGACAGGGACTATAAACCGTAGGTACAAATATCTTCCAAATTCCCTGTGGGACGTTAAAAAATCCACACATTATTCGGAAGAGTAGGGGATGAAGTTCCCGGTGTTGTGCCAGTCCTGTGTTAGTGTATTCTCATCAGCAGAAGTGGGCAACTTGGCAATGATATCTCAAAAAATCTTGTGGTGTATGGGGCCACCTAACCAGAAACAGCCACAAATCAAAAGGGACTTTGCCGAGAGCTAGAACATATAGATGTATGAAAAAGATGAAGTAGGCCAAGAGAAAGAAAGGTTCGCGCATAACATAACCACGTCAGCTCCGCTTACTGGCGCTGTTATTTTGTTACTTTCAGTTTGTTACTCTATTACTTTGTTATTCTATTCCTCTGTTAACTTCTAACCATTTGCACGGAAGTGGCCTCAGCACCTCAAGGAACTGTGTTCTGCTCATCATGCAACTCCTCATTAGATGGTACAAAACATGGACCCCCAATCTGGACTTCCTTCTGGATCCTCATCTGGACCTCCTCAAAAATTAAAGAAAAAAAATGCAAATATCTGGTAAATCGTATGGGTTCATTAGGCGTTGATCATGAAAACTTCGTTCTTTCTAAGATGGATATTTTTATTTCTCACGTCCACTTCATTTGCTTCGTGCTGTGCCTTCGACAACTACCTCTGACCAAAACAATCCGAGTCATACACACACTCCAGGACTATCTTATACTTTCTAATTACATTGGGTGGCCATATCGTTTTATCCAGTGCATTTCAAATCATTCCAAATTATTTTCGACTTTTTTTCAGTATCCCAATAATTATTATTCCGTTGTTTAATCCAATGCGTCTATATCCTTACACACCTTAGGCCCGTTTCAAACGTCGCATTTTACATGTGCCAAATCTAGTGCAAATGAGCGAAAACAATAGATCTCATTTGCATTAGCTTCGGCACATGTAAAATGCGACGTTTAAAACAGGCCTTATTTTGCCTTGTGTAGTTGTATTATTCCCACACATTTCTCTCGCCTTATCTAAAGGAATCCGGATGGCCCTCGGATTCCAGATCCTAGCCCGTGGATTTCGGATCCCAAATGGTGGATCCCTGATCCCGAGTCGTGGATTCCGGATTCCAAACGTCACGGGTTCCACCAAAATGGATCCTGGATGCCATTGAAATCGGTGGCTTTTGGATTCCATACAATGGATTCCGGATTTCACGCTAAACCAAAATGAACATCAGTGAACATCAGTGAATTCGACATACCTTGGAAATACCTTGGAATACCCGAGTTTACTTTTTTTATTCCAGATTTTTGAAGCAAGCAACCGTGGACAATCTTCCTGTAGGTGTATCGTACGTTGGATCAGTAAATATTTTAAGCAAGAGCCGGTACAACGTAGATTTGATATTTTAGTGATGTACTGTATTTCGGCTGGCCAAACCAGCCTTCTTCAGGTACAAAGAGAGTTTACATTGAATTGCTTCTATGTACATATATATAGTAAATGGATGTTGACGTAATACTGGAAAAAATGTGATAAAACATGGCAGTTACAACGAATTTGAATTCAAATACCGTTTGTAAGAGTAATTGAAAAATTACTGAAATGACTCTAAATAATAAACTGAAATCTAATACATGAATGAAGGGGTAGTTTCTAAAGAAACTGTGGTGCTGCGTCGGTGGGGAAGTAGTATACAAAAATTTGGTTTTATCAACGGAGTTGATAATGTAAATTGGCCACCGTACAGAGATTCTAAAAGCTGACGTTTCGAGCGTTAGCCCTTCGTCAGAGCGAATCGAGGGATTATGGGTTACGTGTAGTTTTTATAGTAGAGTAGGAGCTACGCTATTGGTGGTAACATGGCAACGTGAAAATAGGAATATATTAGTTAAATGAAAAGCGTTCGTTAATACCGTGAGGATTAAGGGTGCCGATTTGAAAGATGAATTTTTGTTCCAGATTCTTGCGGCTTTCCGTCGTACCTAGATGTAGGGAAAGGCCGCAGACTGCCATGTGTTTTTTGGAGTGGTTAGGCAGATTAAAATGGCGAGCGACTGGCTTAGATGCATCCTTGTCATTCTTCTCAACATCGCGAAGGTGTTCGCGGAATCGGTCACCTAGTCGTCTACCTGTCTCACCAATGTATAATTTATTGCATAACGTACAGGTTATGCAATAAATGACATTTGCGGAGGTACATGTGAAACGATCGGTGATCTTAACAGATCGCTTAGGTCCCGATATCTTGCTAGTGTTAACAATGAAACGACAAGTATTGCATCGTGAGCGCGCGCATTTGAAAGTGCCGGGTTGCTCGTTAGTTTTGAGCGCGCTTCTAACTAAAAAGTTGCCTACGTTTTTGTCGCGCTTGAATGAAATAAGTGGAGGTTGCGAAAAGATTCTACCAGTCTCGGGATCATTTTGGAGTAATTTAAAATTACTAAGAATGATGCTTTTGACTGCGTGATTATGAGGATGGAAAGTGAGGGTGAATGGAATTCTGTCATTCTTATCTTTTTGTGACGTTTGTAGTGATGACTGTCGATCAAATTGTTGAGCGCGATGATGGCCCGCTTTGACCACAGAGACAGGATAGCCACGTTTTTCGAAGAACTGGCACATCTCCTCTGATTTGCTGGAAAAATCGGAGTCATCACTACATAGACGTCGAAGTCTAAGAAATTGAGAATAAGGAATGGAGTTCTTGACATGTGATGGATGTGACGATGAATACAACAAATAACTGTGTGAATCAGTAGGTTTGTAGTGCACACTAGTACATAGCGCGTTGCCTCTAATAGAAACTTTGATATCTAGGAAAGCCAATGAAGTTTCGGAAATTTCCCAGGTATATTTAAGAGCCGGATGAAAAGAGTTGACGGAGGTTATAAATTGATCGAGTTCTTCTCTGCTGGATGAAATAGCGCCGATGCAGTCGTCGATGTAGCGGCCGTAGAGTTCAGGTTTGGGGCCGTCGTACTGATTAAAAAATTGGTGTTCAACATATCCTACAAAAAGATTGGCATAGCTAGGTCCCATTCTTGTGCCCATCGCTACACCATTAATTTGTTTGTAATAGTTACCGGCGAATGAAAAACAGTTAAGCGTTAAAACTAGTTCGGCAAGGCGGAGGAGCGTTTCCGAGTTAGGTTCTTTGACAGTGGATGAAGGTTTCTTTGCGGCAAC
>OX421449.1:2150594-2170594 GCA_949126865.1 Montipora capitata
TTTGGATGCAAAACTAATATTTTCTGCAATTTATCTGCTTTCTTGGACATAAATTCGACCGAAAACTGATAAGGCATGAATATTTTTAGATTTTTAGGAATAATAGATAACGTGGTTCAATGCGTAATGTGATAATGCGATAAAAGTGTCAAATTTGCGACCTATTGCTAACGGCAACGGAAGCGATCGCATTACGAATAATTAACCTCTGTTGCCAAAAACCACCTAAATAACCGGTCAGTGTAAAAGGCAGACTGCAGACTGCAGACTGCAGACCAGGTATAAAATGCAGACTGAGGGTAAAATGCAGACTGCAGACTGCAGACTGCAGGTTAATAAAATAATAATGAAAAAAGAGTTATAAGAGTGTTAGTAGCCGTTTGTACTTTCACACTGAAACCCCAACACAGCTCCCATCGCTTTGGTTGCCCCACCGCATGTTTTAAATCCGGATTTTTATCGAACTCTGTAAGAATTGAAGCTGTTTGAATCCTTGTTGTTTGAAAAAGGACAGTTTCGTTAAGTGAGTTGCTTTTAGGCAAAGAAGTCACCACCCCGTAATTCAACTGTCCATTTTGCTGCACTGAACAAAGTAATCGAGTAATTACCCAATAACTCAATTTATTTTGACACGCATGGCTACAGTACCAATTAACAAAGACAGAGATAACGTGGATTTTGCAACCATTTAACGTTTCAATTCAGTCGACTTAAGCCAGTATGACTGGTGTAAAAATTTCTTATTAGGATCCTTTCATTCGCTTTCGTGTACGTTATGTTTATCCTTTAGTTCACAAGCTCGTTTGTTTTGCATCTGGAAGATGTAATTTTCAATTATAACCTCTCCCTAGGGGTTATCACGCATAGCTTAACCATTGAAATCCCCGTGTCCTAATTGCTCGGAATACATGAAATTCTTTGTGCATTTCGTTGCACCGAAAAAAGACAACCGAGATTATTCAGGTATTCGAAGTAATAATTGTTGGTTTTTCGATCGATTTCCCTCGATGTACCGGTGTGACAAATAATTTGGAACATTGCAATGCATCTGGAAGCGCAAAAACAAAGCACAGATGATTTCAACGCGTACGATCGCATCCCCAAAAGGTGCAGCGACCTGCAGTCATAATAATGTGAGTTGTTGACAGATGTAAAACAGGATTGTCTTTCAAACAATCTTTATTTTATCCTTATGACTCGTTTTTTTATTATTAATATTTATTTTACCCTCAGTCTGCATTTTACCCCCGGTCTGCAGTCTGCAGTCTGCAGTCTGCGTTTTACACTGACCGCCCAAATAACCGATTTTTCGACGGAAAATTCATCCCAGAGGATAAAACTATTCACTGGACATGTAATAAAGGTAGATATGTTCGAGCGAAAGTGAAAACAGGCGAATATTTTGACGGAAAACACAATAATGTGAGATCAAAGGAACATGTGGTGAAGACACGCAATTGAGGCATCGCTTCGACAATAATCTTACCTTTTCAGCGATTTTAACGCTTGAAATTCCATTCAATCCACCTTGTCTAGTCTTTGAATTCACTATTATCGCTGCCCTGCGAATCTTCAATGTTCTACATAACAGCACACTTGGTAAAAGACGGCTCGACGGGCGACAAATTGTTGTCGATGTTGTCGCCTGTCTTGTTCAGTATCCAATTGATTTGCCATTTTTGAGCTTCATAAGGGTATATTTTGTTCAAAGATCCACTAAAACGCCATTCGCGTCACATGACTTTCGACGCCATTACAGGTTAAGTTAATGATTCTACTGTGTCCACCAGAGAAATGTACGCATTTCCACTACCCTCTCGATCCTAAGAAAATACGCGCAGAAGGCTCTATGCACAAAGACACCACTTACCGGGGGAGTGACAGGCAAGACTTTTACCGACACGGAAAAAAATAAAACGGAGAAATTCTACCCATTTTCCAACTGGGATTGCCGTATTGCCATACGGCAACCCAGTAATAAAATCTACGTCGGCTATCGGCTCTTCTTATCTTTATGCGGAAACCGCTGACATGTTGTCTCGATCTTACGCATGCTCAGTAGTAATTGGTGGGATGACAGTGAAAAATACAATTTCTGGAGAACGGAGTGAAAAATTATGTCCCGCTCTCGGCCATGTGGGAAGATTTCTTCACAACAGATACCTATAATATGTGCAGGAATTCTCCTCATTGGAACTACAGCCCTATTTTTCGTATTTGTGTAAGTTAGTGAACTTTCTCTTTTCGTGTTTCAAGCTTTGGAATCATACCCACGCACTATGCTATGCTACGGAAGACACTTGGGAGATTTCGATGTTTGCGTGTGATTTTGTTCTTCTAGATGTCCGCATTTGACACGAGAGTATTCTGTCGTCATTCCTGTGTACGAAGGTATCTTGACGTTGATAGTGTTGGCCAGTTTTGCGAATGCTTCAGTCAAAGATCCTGGTATAATCCCTAGAGGTAGGGCAACCTCAAAACTTCTTGTGATTTAAAAGCTACAGCCTGTTCGTCCTCGCTATCTTTTCCAGAAATTCTTTCGAAAGCTTCCTCAATAGATCGTAGGTTGAAACTTAAGCATATCATTAACACTGAAGAGCATCAATTGAGAGACTGTTATTGGTGTAAAATTTGGTGTTAACATTCGTTTGGTTTAACTCGTAATGATCGCCGGTAGACTACAATTATGTTTGTGAATGTCAGAGGTATCAATGCTCTACAGCTGCTTCTTACACTTTTATCAAATCAGACATTGTGTATTCTTTCAGTTCTTCTGTCTGCTTGAAACAGGGTAAATAACTTTAAATGAATTGCAATTGTTTATAGATAAACTTATTCGTGGTGAAATGTAACGAAAACAACGAGTCTCTGAGAGTAAACATTCTAGAACGTTAATTATTCAATAATAATAATATGTGCAATACAGTGTAGATGTGACCGTGGCATTGATCAAGGACGGATTTCTCCCAACCATTTCTCAAAAAAAAAAACAAAAGAAAGTAGAATATTTTCGAATGTTAAGATTTCATCAACTCTGGGAAAATAATTTTAAGAGGATTTTAATTGTCCAGGAATGGAAGTCTTAAAGGGAGCTTTTTCTACACAATAAGTTGACTTTCAGCTGTCATTAAAAATGTAATAGTTTCAGGTTTTGTTTGAAAACAAAAAAAAGGGGGTCAATTTAATATTATTTTTAAATCAGTTGTAACCATCTAGTCAATCGTTTTGCTTGTTTTGCAACGAGCTTTATCTCTGATCAGATGTAACTGTTATCTTTTTAAGTTAAATATGTTTGGGAACATTGTTTCCTTATTTTTCATGATAGAATTATCATCAAGTGATCAAGACGATGATTTTAGAGTACCACTTTACCAGAATGTTGATATTAATGGCATTACAGTGCGCATGAAGTGGTGCGACACCTGCAAATTTTACAGACCACCACGGTGTTCACATTGTAGTATTTGTAATAATTGTATTGAGGTAGGTTTTCTGTTTTTCCATGGTTATTGTGGACGCTTTCCGTTTGACAGAACTGACCAGCCAGACTGGCATTTGGATGGACTAACTCTACAATGCCTTCAAATTATATATATTCCTCCAAAAGAGAGCGAGGATTATCATGAAAGTGTTCCTTCAGATTATTGCATTTTCTTTGAAAACTGACGGCTCTGGCCGGCCAGGTCTGACAAAAGGAAAGCATCCTGTGTATCTTTGACCATTTCACCCCTGAACCAACCCCACCCATCAACAAGTAAAATCATCACTCTGGGGAGGGAAAGGGTTAAAGCGCTACTATGAGCAAAAAAAAAACATTCTCCACAAAAAATAGGGTGCATTTCTTTGGGAGACTCCAAGATTGGATTTATGATATCAGACCACACAAATACTTCATTCCCAAAGAAATGAAGAATCGGAAAACGGATTTTTCTGGCATGACAGCCCACTTTCAACCAGTTGTGATTAATGTAATTATATGTATCAAATTGAAGTTGTGCAAAAAAGTTACGAATTTCTATAAATTTTGGGTACATTGAAGGAAAAAATAGCACTGAAAACTCACCTTGATTGCTTGCCATGATTCACACAAATGGCCAGAATGTGTACTTGCACAAGACTACTTCTGGCCAAACGAAGTTTTTTCGGATCCGTCCCCCAAAGAAATGCACAGATCAGGAATCCTAAAAATCTGGATTCAAAATCTGACCTAAGGAATGCACTCTGAGAGAGTAAAGAAGTTACGCAAAATCTGCTTTTGGATACAAGAATCCGGATTAGGTTTTGCCCTCAGGCGCCCTAGGGTGTCCCCAGTTGACGATTAAAATCGTGTGGCGTGAAACAGTAAAATCTGTTTAGTCTCACTCCCAGAGGTCAGTGGGTTAAGGATGCAATGCATGTGCTTGTTGCTTAATTAATATGCATCACGCGAGTTTCAGGCTTTCAGACTCTAAAACTCTTGTTTTGCATATACAATAAGCTGCATTTATAATTAAGCTAGTGAGTAAATGATGTCACTTTCCCTAGATCCAACCTTCTGAGGTCTAATCGGTCAGTTTTGAACGCTAGTAATGGTGGGCTATGAAATCCAAAACTTACATGTACAGTGTACACTCAAGGTAAACAAATCAAAGCTCAAAATCTTGCCAGTCCATTGTTGAGCAAACACACCTTTAAAATCTGAGGAAAAAAAAAATTATTTCTATTACAGTAGCACTTTAAGGAGAGTGCATGAGCATGACAATGCAGAGTACCTTGGTTTGAGTCTTGTAATGGCTATTTGCCTAAATTTTTCTTGACTAGTTGGTCCCCGTTCAACTTGGCTGCACATGCAGTGAATAACCAGCTGTGCTGCCTCCCAACAGTTTGTAATTTTAAAGATTTGTTGTGTCTGTTTCAATTCAATAAAAAGGTTTAAGTTTCTAAAGAATGTAATGTAATAACTTTATTTACATTGTAAAGAAGGTTTAAAAAAGTACATGTGTTTTACAAATACTACCAGTTTAGCCAAGGCTAGTCTTCAACTGGACCTTCTAAAAAAAATAATACTAATAACAGGAAACTGTGGTGCTGCGTCGGTGGGAGAGTAAAAAAATTTGGATTTTATCAAATGAGTTGATAAAGGTCAAATTTATAATATTAAATGTAGTATAATTACATAGATGATCATTGAAAATTCTCTGTGCTGATTGCCTGCACTTTAGGTGATTGTTATGCAGTATTTTTCAAAATGGCCACGATCCATTTTGTCCAGGTGACAGATGAAGAAATTGTTTTAAAGAAAATGCATATTTTTCAAATAATCACCTGTATAATTATACTAATATTGGTTAATAAAAACCTCTACTTTGTCTTGGTTTTACTTCACTGTTACAGTTTACCAGAGTGTTGAGAAAAATTCACAAACCTTGTGGAATTGCTTTGTGTAATCTTATAGTTTTCTTAATTTTGGAGAATGATTATAATGGTATCATCAGTCAACTGCTAATAAAATAGGCTTTTATAATCAGCCTATTTTGCAATAAGGATTTATTGAATCCCTCTTGATTTCCCAGTCAACAAATGCAAAATAATTATATTAATGCAATGTTTTTCTAGTAGCTTTAATAACTCCTTAAAACTGTTTTCTTTGTTCTCATGTCCAAGGATACAGTACCTCAAATAAAACATGACCTTAACCTTCTACTTTTTTGTGTACATCTATTTTGTCTGTTTTTTTTTTTTTTTAACTTCATTATTGCTTCTCTTTTGTTCTTCCAGAATTTTGATCATCACTGTCCATGGGTGGACAATTGTATTGGCAGAAGAAATTACAGATTTTTCTTTTTCTTTGTTCTCTCACTTTCTATTCATATCATTTCGGTCTTTATATTCTCTCTTCTTTTTGTGCTGGAAAAAAAGGATCACATCAAAGACGCAGCAGTCCCGTATCCTTTACCTCACCAAACAAAGTATTCTATTGTATTTCACCAGAAAATAAACTTCCTCCACCATTGAAAAAATAATGTTTTCAATGGTTGAGCAAGTGTATTTTATTTATTAGGGATTGGACCTGACCCCAATGCCCTTTGTGGACTTTCTAAAAAAATTATTTAGCTACTATAAGAAACTATTAAGCAGGAACTTACATTTTTGAAATCTTGTTTGATGGATTGGATGATGGTTTGAACATGATTTATACACCTTATTCCAAAATGGCCACCGTTTTAGTATTCTTTCGTTTGCTTGAAAATTAATCCTTGTTGCCTCGTTCTTGAACTTAGAATCCAAAAGAACATTTAACCTTGAATGAGGCAACAAAGGGTAATTTGCAAACGAATCAAAGAATACTGAAATGTGGCAATTTTGGTATAAGGTGTATGGAAAGAGTAAACAGTGAGAAAATAACTGGGCAGTTATCTATGATTTTTTAAGGTGTGGGTTGTGAGAGTTTGTATGATAGACTAACCAATAGTATTGTACGCTCATGGTTCAATCTCTTAACTTTCTCTGACAAATCTTCCTTTAGTTAGGAAGGTCATTTTCCCCTTGTGATTTCTGGTTACCTACCTTTGTTGAGGAAGCTATTGTTAAGTAGGACTTTCTGAGGGTTTTGTGGTTGTGGCTGTGTTTGAGGTGGTGTATGGTGGTTATGGCACTTGAATGGCATCCTGACAATCCAGTTTCAAGTCCAGCTCTGACCAGCAACTGAATTGGTCTTTTTGGATCCTGAATTCATTCTGGATTTCTAAGCAGCCACACTCCTGGACAAAATTCTGAGACCCTTTTTACTATTGTTACAGCTCCGTCTCCTCTTCTAACAATGTTTTGGGATAGTTGAGTTTTTTTTTTTTCATAAACAGCAGTTCATTGGGTGGGCAGGAGATAGGGGTTATTGTTGGGCTTTTCTAGGTATTGTGCAAAAAGACCAAAAAAATCTCAGGATTGTTCAGGATTACATGTACAACTGGCTGCTTCCCACCAGTTGGGATTTTTCAACATGATGTTCTTGATTTGTGGAGAAAGTTTTGATAACAATGTAGGTCATGCCTTAACTGAAGATTCAGAATAGGAATTATGGTGATATGTGGATTGGCATCCATTCCTGTTATTGGTTTAACAGTTTTTCATGTTGGTCTTGTGTCTATGGGACGTACCACCAATGAACAGGTATTAGTACAGGTATAGAAGGGAACAAAATGTTATTCCTATGAAAACCATGCTGCATAGCAATAAATTTAGGAGTTTGTATTTTTGCCATGATGAAAACTGATTTCTGTTGAGACATCTTATCAGTGCTGCTTTAATAATTATAATATTGGTACTTTAAACAAATCAGTGACATCTCAAGGTACTAACACAGTGCTCCAGTTAAACAAATTAATGACATCTCAAGGTACTAACAAAGTGCTCCAGATAAGTTCTAGAAGCAAGTTATCAATTCTCCGAGGAATCTGAAGGGATCCTGCTTGTGTCAGCATCAGTGGGTCCTGATCTGTCTTTCAAAAATTGTTGGTTTTTGACCCTAGACCTGCCTCTTACCTGGAACATTGTTGACAGTATCTAGTTTTACAGTCGTTTCGATAATTTACAGTACATTGTGTTGGGTTAGGCCCTTAAGATGTCTTGCCTTAGTTTGACGTCACCTTATATTTGGGGAGAATATTATGGAAGTTATGGTATAATCCGTATTTATATTGGGACTGGGAAAAGATCACTACAGTTGATGTAGCAATTTCTCCAGTTGTAAAGGAGCTTGAAAATCAAATCCAGACATTTAAATGGGACTTGAACCTATGACTGTGCAAGATTTAGGGTGGGGGGGGGGGGGGGGATTCCATTTCCCAAGTTTTCTTAGAAATTAAACTGTTGTTCTTGTTGTAAGCATTAGTCATCTTCAAAGATTCTGCAAATGAGGCATACTTTTGATGTTCTCTGCCTTTCCCATAATTTTGACACTAAAGTTGTCAATTGACAGACACCATTTGAATGCAAAATGTATGATTGATTTACTTTGCAGGTCACAGGGAAGTTTCGCAGTGGCCACAACCCTTTCGATCGAGGATGCAAAAACAACTGTGTAGTTACACTCTGTTCATCCCAATACACCAAGTAAGTTCCACCTTCCTGCTCTTTGCCTGGTCGCAGGTGGTAGATATTGTTGTTGCCACGAAACATGTATCAGATGTGGCATTTAAAGTGCGTGGGATAGGTCTGAGAGTCGGGTGACAAAACGACAAGTGAACGGGTAAGTTTTTCTTTCCCGCTCTTTCCCGCCTCCATCCGTCATTTTTGTCACCGGACCCAGACCTATCCCACGCGCTTCCAGCATGGTTCATACGTGTTTCGTGGTGCAACGTCTACCACAAACGAGCAGGCTATCCTGCTCCGAAAAAGATTACATTATTCCTGACATCATCATGGATTGCTGTTATTGTGTTTCTTGTTTAGGTATATAGGATTTTCAGAAAGGTTAAAAAAGGAAGATTCAAAGGTGAAACAAGGAAAAGAGAAAAACAAAGATAAAGGAGATAAAGTTAACAATCAAACAGATGGAGCAGAGTTAAGGGATATCAAAGTTGAAGTGACCTCTAATCATACAAATCAACAATTAAAGGTACATACATGTATAGTTTCAATTTTTACAGTTAAAGAAAAAATAATCTGGCTTTGCAAGAAAGATTGTTTTTTGTAGTATTGTATCCTGTTGTACAATGTGAATATGCATCCATGAAGCATAATGCTGAAACACATTTTTGTTTAACCATGTCAGAAAACTGTTCAGAAATAGAATTTAGAATGTTTCAATACCTAAATTTAGGTTCAAGTCAGGGCTGGAAATTAACGAAAAAATCCAGTCGCAATTTGCGACAAGATACGAAAATTTAGTCGCAATTTCGCAAATTTTAGTCGCAAAATCACCGCGCTGCATTGTGTTGTCGGCGGTTTAGCAAAAAAATATGAGCCCGCAATGCTTGTGTGTAAAGAAACCGCTGCAAATGGCGAATGATCGAAGGAATGGAGCTGTGCACGTAACATCCCAGCTAAATTACTCTACAATTACGCTACCTTCAGAGAAAATTCACAGCGAGAAAAAAAATAATTTTGTCATTTATTTATTTTAGCAAAAGTAGCAGCAAAGTGGTAACTGCTAACCCTTTTGTTTCAAAAGAGCGAAGGTGACAACAAGTCGCAAATTTGTGACTTCTCCAAATATCTTAGTTGCAAATGCGACTGTATTGGTTGCAATTTCGAGCCCTGCAATTGCCAGGTAAATTTGCCCTTTGATGCCTAAACCGGCCTAAACCTGCCAGACTTAGTATTTTACTCTGTTCAACGCCACGGTATTTTATTCGTCATTAACCCCATTAACCCATTCATCCCTGAAGTGGCCCCCATTGACGACTAAAATCGTGTGACGTTTGACGGAGTAAAATCTCACTTTCAGGACTTAAAGGGGCTAGGTCACGCAATTTTAGGCAATTTCAGCACTGATCGAATGGTCATAGAATTAACTAAAATATCAAAATAACTGTTCAAAAGTATAGAAGAACTCTAACAAAACACAGGGAAGCCAAGAAGGGACATGGATGGACAAAACTGGAGAGGATTGAAATGGATTGAATTTGGGAAAATTTGAAAAACGTCGGCCCACCTTTTTTCAAATTTATATCAGTCTATATCAAAATTTCATTTACAAAGCTGGAAAATCATTCTTAGTTGTTATGTGGCTGTGATTTTGCAAATGAAAGACTCTTGCTCTGCCAATTTGACGTTTAGAGCTCATAATTAACAAAATTACCTAAAATAGTGTGACCTAGCCCCTTTAAGGTTAAATAATATTGTTTAAGTGAGTTATGGCATTGGTGGACATCAATAAGCCTCACAGCTGGGCTTTTATGTACTGTTAACACTTACTGGTATTGATTTTACTTTTTTTTTTATTTTCAGGATGGGGTAACAAGCAAAAATAGCCATGAGACAAGGCAACAAGATGGCAGATCAGACTCACGTGTAACAGCAGTGGTTAGCACTGCCCCGCGTGCTTCAGCTTTTTATGTTAAATCAAGTGTAAATGGACAGACGATAAGTGGCAGTCGTGAAGTAACAGTCTGATTTTCTTGTTTCAATAATTATTACAAATTTGTGCACAGGATACCAAAAGAATCCTGTGACAGCAAGTCAAAGCAAACAGGGAATACTTTATTTGGTAATCATTACCACAAAACAGCTCTTTGAGTGAATCCTACATGTACGTTACTGTCTGATGCCTGTTAGTGTAGTTTCAAGAAAAATTTATTGCAAAGGTGGATCCTTTGTGTGAAAAACAAAATTATGTTTGTGGGTATATTAGAACATAAGGGTCTAAACTGCAAAATAAAATAATGAAGGGCGTCAAGTCCATCAGTTGTGTGGTTCCATGACAGCTCATAGTGACCATTTCCCTCATTAATTAATAACAAGTGGCAATGTGGGGTGGGTGGATATGCTGGTCTTAATTTGTAGAAAAACCCTGGCAATGTTAATATAACTAAGCCATAAAACTAAATAACGATGTAAATAGTCCACACTTTGTGTACATAGCTTAGCTGTATGCCATTTGTTCCCAGAGCATTACCACTAGTGTCAATTTTTTTTTCATTCTTGCAAAGGGAAGAAACTTATTTTGTCGTAAAGTAAGCAATCCAGGCAATATTAGTCATTGCTATTACACTGTCTTGTTTCAACAAGTTACTAGTTTGTTTAGTTGCTTATCCCAAGTGTCATGTCAGCAGGGCAAGATCTTCATGCCAGTTGCAAAGGTCCTCTTGATCCAAAAGTATTTCAGTTAAACAAAGTACAAGTACGTTTCTGTACATATAATAAAGGGTTGTCTTGTGTCTTTGTTCCTAATGACACTAGAGTATTCCCGATGGAGAAGGGTTTTGGTCTGAGTGCATTTTACCCACTAATATTCAATGAAAATATTTGGTTCAGTAACAACATTGTTATTATTGCTATTTTTTGCCATGTCCTGAACTGCCAGAATGTGTAAGGCTTTCTCAGCTATTTGTCATGTAGCTTTCTTGTTGGTAAACTGATCAATTCAGAAGGGAGAAAGGCCTGCAGTTTAAAATATCCTGCACTGCAGAGAGAAAAAGTTATCAGCCTTTTGGCTTGTAATAACCATCAATAAAATGTTAGAAAATGCCGAGGGATATAGAGTATTAAAATTTCATTTGAATAAATTAAAGGGCTTTGTGCATTGCAATTTGTGACAGTTTTTTGTAGTCCAGTTATTTTACCAAGTTGGGGCAGTGTTTCCAGCAATGAACTGTGGATAAAAGAAATGTGATGAAAAAAGAACAAACAGTTTTACTCACCATCTGTTTTGATCATAATTATTGTCTTCATTTTTGACATAAAAACTGCACTATGAAGTATTAAGTGCTTAAACATTTGCCCCCAATTTGAGGAAATAACTAAAATAGAAAAGTATCAACTAGTAATGTTTATGCATAAAGCCCATCAATTATTATGACATTTGTTGATGTCTGTCATGATCTCACATCATTACATGTGTAGGCTTTTTCTAGGAAGTATTAAAATTTAATGTTTAATTATAGACGTTTTTTATTCAGTTGTACACATGCTTCATGTCTAGTAATGTCAGCTATATTATTGTGTTAGTTGTTTGAAAGATGCACAGGAAATGATAAAGCAGGTGTGTTTGGGATTGCATATGTAAAATGAATGCTAATTTGGATGAAGTGCACATCCCTTGTGCTACACTAAGTTCAAGATCACTTGTCATTAAATAGAGGCAAAAAGGGACCCACACTCTTTTTGTCAACTGAATAAAGAGTTTTTTTAACTCTCACCCTCTTTTTGTATATAGATCAGGGTGCCCACTCACCTTGAAAAGTCAGGGAAATCTGAAAATTTCTCAAAACAGTCAGGGAATTTGAAAAAAGAGCTGATCCCCATTCTGGATAAATTTTCTTGATATTAAACCACTCATGTTGATATTAAACCACTCATGTTTCCTTGCTATCCATGTGCTTTGTTTGTTGGGGACAACAAGGCAAAATTTACTTATATTGAGCTGACTGAATATTAAAATAGTAATATTGGTCTTTCTTGTCCTCCTATTACTAGAAAATCCTAAAAGAATATGTCAGGGAAAATTGCCTTTGGTAAGGGAAAAGTCATGGAATTTTGTTTTCATGGTAGAGTGGTTACCCTGTAGATATTTGATGCTTTGGCACAATGGGACACTTTGTTAGGTTTACCAAAATAATAATTTTATTCATCATACATCTCATGTCAACGAGGTATCATTTTTGTGTAGGTTATCACAAAGTGCATCAGTATACACTAGACAATTCTGTGTAATATTGTTGTTTTAATATTTTTGCAATGGTCAGATAGAATTGTTTCTGGTGGACATGATACGAGAGCTGTTTTACTTGAATCTGGAAGAAATAAATGTGTTTGGATTCACTTCTGGTTAAATTTTCTGTTAAAATTAAACAAAAATATTTTGGTAACAATTAAAATGCTTTTGTTAGTATCTGACTCACTAATTTTGCTTCCCTTGTTATTTAAAAGTTGTGTTCTTTTATGTGGGAAAAAACTAATAACCTAAACCATGTTTGTTTACAAAATAATATTAATTTGTGAAAAAGGGCAAAGCACCAACAGTGTTAAAGTGCTACTATGACGAAATTCGCATGTTTCCTATCTAAGCCATTGAAAGACAAACATGTAGTCTGTATGAGAAGCAGAATGCTGTTTACTATTTTTGTTCCAGAGATATTCAAGTTTTCAAAATATGCAAATTAGCCAAGTGGTGACATCATAAACTCAACCGAATTGTGATCAAATATGGTAGAAAAAGATATCCCAGCCAATTTGTATCAGAAATGTTTGATTCTTTGCAGTAAGATTCTAGAAGATGTGCTCCACAATGTGAGCATACCAGTTTTGTTACAAGAGCAACATACTGGGTTCCAAACCTCCCTGATATTGAAGGCTTTGCTGGCCACCTTTGGCGTTCTATTTTGATATTTGCTAATGGTGCCTCATCTGCAGTGCATGATCCTGCAAGCATATAAATACATTAGGTCGAGTTTGTTGCCTGTGATCACCAAAAGTACTGAATCAGGTTGAAGGGGACTGGAAAAGAGTGAGTTGCCATGGGAACCAATTTCTTTACAAACGAAGGTGTGTTGCCTACTATTAGCCTACCAAGTCTCAATGGTCTCTGCTGCAAATTGATCGAGATGGCTGTATTAATTTATATATTTGATTTTATATTGGGTTGAGTGAATTACGTCATCAGTAATCTCGTATTTAAACCTAAAAATTCAAGGGATGAAAATTTGATCATAGTAGCACTTAAAATATTTACAATTGTCTTGATTTCATTGTAGAGCAGATATTCACCTTTCTGTTCCCCCGTAAAAGAGCAGGCGAGGTGCAGTGCAGCCCTCCCCTCCCCCCCTCAAGAGGTAATAATAATTGTTACATCTAGCGAACACATACCCTGCAAGCAGAGTCTCTTTCGATCTTCCTAGATAATTCGGGAAGAGGAAAGTAGACTCTGCTCGCAGCCTCCACATTTCGCATTGAGCATGCGTTAAAAATTTAAATGTATTCGGTGTCAGTCATGCGTAACCTGTAGCCACAAATGCACAAAACGAAAACAAACAGTCGGGATATTTTCCAACAACTCTGGCAAACACACGACAATCAAGGAATCATTTCATTGGAAACTCAAGATAGTCCATACTCTTAAAATACCATTTCATTTTTTTACTGAAAAATTTATAGGTTTGACAAGTCGAAACTGGACTGACTCATCCAATTCTTTGGATGAGCGGCAAATCAAAGAATGTGGAGGCGGCGAGCAGAGTCTACTTTCCTCTTCCCGACTTATCTAGGAAGATCGAAAGAGACTCTGCTCGCAGGGTAGCGAACACAAGACGCCCCTCTTTTTGTTGGTCACTCATCCTGATGATTATGGCGTTTCTGCGTCACTTAAGCGTTCGTTACGAGATAGCCAACGTTTTTTCGTCAGAAAATTTTCAGGACGTTTGCAGTTGCCTTGGTAAACAAAGGAAACGCGTTTTCAAGGGTCCCCAGTAGGGTTATCCCGACCAAATGTTACAGGCTACCAGATAGTCGGGAAAACGAAAACACTGCGTGTGACTCTACGTGTGACGATTTCCCGGTAACGCTAAATCCCGCGTCCCGTCCATAAATGCAATCCCGAATCCCGTCCCCTTCGTTCCCATATTTCTGTAGAATCCCGAATCCCGAATCCCGAAAACCTATTGGGGACCCTCGTTTTCTTTTTAAGAAAATTAAAAACTTTCAAGAATATTATAGATTATCAATGGTCAATCGGTATTAGTAAAAACACGAATGAATTGAACAAAGAACCGTGAATAATAATAAAAAGTTTGAAAATTTATTTTTTCCCTTACTTGTTTATTTAATTTTTCACTTCACGTTTTAGTGGATATAATTTTCATTGGTATTATTTTAATTTTTGTTACATTCTTAAACGTTGGTGTGATGTCTAACGATTTTACCGACATACCTAAATGTAGACGTAGAAAAAGAGAAATGAGTCAATCACTTTGGCAACCATTCTATTTAATACTTGTATAGTTTAAAAACTTAAATTGCTTCCGCATGACTCGTGGATAGGTAGCGTGGCCGAGTGGTCTAAGGCGCTGGTTTTAGGCACCAGTCATTTCGATGGCGTGGGTTCGAATCCCACCGCTGCCAAATACTTTTTTACAAATTCTTTTCCCTTGCATTATTCAATGCAATCCAAGACAAAACGTTAACCAAATGTGTCATAAAAATCAATCGAATGGTAAAAGACATATCCTTCGCAAATCCACCAAGCTCTAGGGCTAACAACCTCGGCTTGTTCAAATCTTAGAAGTAAAACCATGAACTCGAAATCGCGCGAAGTTCTTTTAATTTACATTTACAATTTTTTGCGTGGCAAAAAGTCTCGGTACAATTTATGAGTACATTTTTATGAATTTTATGAGGAAATTTCATCTTCTTCCTTCTGCTTGTCTCCATCGGTTTCGTCACGAATATCACTGTCTGGAAGTTTTGAAGCAATAATATCTAAGAGTTGCTCGATTTCTTGATCAGTTTTTAATCGCTCCTCACTGTCCTCAATGATCTGTGGAACAAGAAATCATAGAAAACAACAAAAGAACTCCTTTCGTACAAAGATTTCGCCCTCTTTATCATGTAAAAAGTTTTATGTTGAACAGAATTGCTTGTTTTGCTCAAATAACTAGATAAACTCTTGGAAGGGAAGGGTGGGGGGGGGGGGGGGGGGTGCACTGCATCTTTCTTTGCAATAATATTATTGTTATATTTAAGACATTCGTAACCGCTACAAAGAAATTTTTTGTTTTTGTTGAGGTGGAGGTGATGATGATGAATTCTAGAACGGTTATGTAGTATGGGTCCTTTGGTAGAATAGATTAGTTATAGTAGGTGTGCTCACCCTGCGAGCAGAGCCTCCTTTTGTCTTTTTCTTTACTGAGGAGGAGAAAACGCCAAAATCGAGCAAGCAAAAGAAAGGCTCTGCTTGCAGGGTGTAGGTGGCTATATCCAATGTTATATCTTGTGAGTGCAATTTTTTTCAAAATTTCAACTGATTTTAAACCTTTGGTAGTTGGAAAATTGTCTTTCGATTGCCACACATTTCTTAGCTTGGTAATACTTAATGCACATATGCGCTGAGAACTGAGGTTTTCTGAGCTAATCAAGATGCTTGGAAATCCCATTTCCAAGTTGTTGTTCATGTCCATTTCAAAGCAAGTTTTGGTAGAAAAGCATTCAAATGGAGATGAGTTTGATTTATGAGAAAATGCTCATTTTCATTTGAATGGTTTCACACCAAGACTGGCTCCAAAAACAAGGCACATTTGCTAATCATAACCAAGGGAGATGGACAGAATATTAAAGACAAAGTCCCTCACGGGGGGACACAGAATGCAGACTGTGCAGACCGTCTGTTGGTCTGCACAGTCTGCAGTCTGCGTTTTGGTGTGACCGCTCACAGGGGAGGGTGGTCATGTAACTTTATAGTCAAGTTATGTCACACATAACCAGTATCCGTGACACTGAAATGAACATCCGAATTCCTATTGGAGCTTCCGAGATTTGAATGGAATCTTGAAGATTTTTCTGAAAGTTGGTACGAAAAACACACAATAACTGAACATTAATTCACCAAATGCTTGAAATAGTTTTCACTGTTCATGCACTGTTTATTTTATAACAAAACGAAAATTCATAGCTAACTATTTGCGATATATCATGGAAATATTCATGGAAAATTCAGAATTTCAAGAGCAAAGTTCAAAACTGGTACACAGATTTTAATACTCAGCTCAAGTTTCAAAACTACTGGTCACGTGTCACACAGCTTGACTGTAAATATACATAATACAACAAACTCATCTGAAAAAAAATAATAATAAAGCAATAAAATGAATAACCCATGGATATAGTAATGTTAAAGGGGCTATGTCACATTATGTTAGGGTATTTAGTGGAAATCTTTAGTTTATCACAAGTTTAAAACTCAATAATGGCAATGTGGAACTCTTTTGCTAATAAAAAATTATCCTTACATCACAAACACAATGATTCTGAGCAAAAACAACCTTTATCCAGGTGATTTGCCATAGACTTAAGAAATGTTGTGTCAATTCTTTTTCAAGATTACCCAAATGCAATTTGTTTCAATCTTGTCCATTTGTATCCATCCATATGCATACTTCTCTTTCCTTTTGTTGTACATCTTTTATGTTGTTCAATGGTTTTAGGTGTTGAGTGCAATGTTTCATTCTAATTTTTGGGCATTTTGGGTGTCATGGAATTAGAAATTACATAATTTTGCATGACATAGCCCCTTTAAATATGGAGAGAAAAAAACAGGTCTTGTCCCATATTGAAGATTAAGGATACATGGCCTGACCTGGAATAGCCATATCTGAATCTACAGAGAAAATATCTTCGAACTCACCAGCTGAATTTCTACAGGTGTTGTTGGCCTCAAGTTCAACAACTGAAGCTTCTCCCCTCTGTTGCAAAATAATGTAACAAAAAACATAAAGTAAGAGTAAATGTTGTCTTGTTCGACATTCAATAGCAGTACTCTGTTAATTTAATATGGCCATTTTGCTGGGGGAAAGATACTTTGTGGGACAAGGGGTCAGCCCTTGGCCTTTTGCCCCAGTTCTTCCCCTTTTCACTTGCCCCCACCCCCCCCCCCCTCCCCCAAAGAAAGCATGCTAGCAGGCTGCCATCTTCAATTTTTGAAAAAAAAAAAAAAAAAAACATGAGAAAGTTCTGCCACATTCAAATAACATAAAAAAGCCCCTTTTAAATACAATCACATTCCCTTTCACAAGAGAGTTGTTTAACAAGAACATAAATGCAAATTTCTTCTCAAACCTTGTTAAATTAAATGGCTCCATAGCTTTAAGAAAGTCTTCAATTATTTCTGGGCTCTGAGCAAAAAATAACAAAGGTAAAGGCATAATAAATGAATAATATTCTTGGTGATTCTTATGCAAAGGACACTAAAACCTGGATCTTCGATTAGGGGCATTCACAATAACATCAGTTCCTTCTTGCAATTGACGCAAAAACTCCCACAAACCTGGCTTTTACATGGAGTTTTTTCCAAATGCTTTCGAGCCTGGAAAAAGAAGAAAGACAGTCAGCCAGATAAACAAACATTATCATCTGCCTCGGCTGAAATTCCTTGTACAACGTCTTGCCACCCTCCTATTGGCTGTATGGCTAATATGATAACCTAGTCATTCAGCTACATGGCTTGGAAATTATTGATGGGGGTACTGACCGTACCTCGTAACAAATTGTAGACAGGTTGACCAAATGTTTTGGCTGTTTCATCTTGGTTTTACCACCTTTGTTTTGCATTTCTGTCTCCAGCAATAACTGATACACCTCATAATTGCTTAGCATGGCAGCTTTTTCATTGAGGCTATAAATAAAATGAAACAAAGTTTTGTAAACATGTGAAAAGTTGAAGTGCTTTGTGAAGCCAAGGAGGGGTAGACTTTCAAAAAACGGACTAAAGTGACGGAGGACAAAAATATCCATTGTTATTCCGATTAGGTCTTGCTAATTAGGTCTTGTTATGTTTGCTTTGTGCTTTGGTTTTATGGACTAATTATTTCAGATCCGGTATATGAAAGTGGGGCAATGGTGACTGCTTTGGGGTGGAAGAAAAAAGGAAATTTTTGACAACCCTTTCAGGGGTGTATCATTATCTAGCCATAATTCAATAGTGGTCATGATTCTGTGTGTACCGGAGTACAGGGAAGAAAAACCTTTGCAAATGACATTCAAAAGATATAAGCTTAAACTTACAAGAAAAAGATAATTCTTATATTTATATTATACATTTTGTGCCGGTAATTTAGTCATCCCGTGCGCCTCAAAAACAAGTACACAAGAAAAAAAGGTTCTCTTACACTTCCATGTTTGTCACTTAGTCCACTCTTACAAATTATTATCAGCTCGCCTGCATTTCTCGGTTGCAGGAAGAAGGTTTTCATCTCGACAAACTACTCGGTTACCAAGCTTTCTCGTTGACAAATTTTGACAGGAAGTCACGTGCAGATTAACAACAACATAATGGCGGGTAAGATAAGGTACGGAGACTACCATGATTACATTTGGGGTCAAAAACCAGGCTGCTGTCATGCCAGCAGAGGTATGCAACACTTCATTTGCTTTGAATGATATGTTTGCGGTGCCTCACATCATTTATAGGGATGTAATAGTCTGCGCAAATTCTGATTTTTCGCAGGTCCTTTCCGCTTCGTTCTTCTCTTTTTCACTTGTATGTTAACATTTGGATCGTACTTTTGTTTTGACATGCCAAGGTAACACGTGTTTTCGTCTTAAAAATGTGAGTAGCACATTTTCTTGAAATAACAGATTTTGACGTTCAGCATTTTTTTCATTTGAAGAAACTGAATGCGTTGTTTATTTTCTCTTGCAGTGTTTTACAAAACATTTTTACTTCAGTAAGTATTTTGGAAAGTCGAGCTCCTTGTTTTTGGTTGGAAATTGCAGTTGTTCAGCTGAGGGCAAATGGTTCCAAAAGAAAACTAATTACATTCGGTTTCTGGCCAATCACAACAGAGTCATGCAACCAATGGCCTGCAAGCGAAATAGAGCAGTTTTCAAATGACTATTGAAAGTAATTACACGATTGCAATTGCTACGCTTAGTGATTGCTTTAAAAATCTCATGCCACTTTATGAACCAATGAGAAGGAAAAAACAAAACCAATCATGCCTTGCACGCTCGCTTCTTCCTGCACTTTGAGCATTATGCCCTACACTATCATTGGATTTGCTTGTCATACCCTACTAAACAATAGTCGTCGTCGGCTCCTGCCGACTGTAATAAGACGCCTTGAAGCCTTTTTTTTGTAAGCCAATCGCTCACAAATGCTACATCTCTTCCTTTCAACTCTTCCGTCTCATCCAAACATGTGTTTTATAGATGCTAGCGACTTCGGCGCCCAAAAAAAAAAAAGTGCAACCTGACACTTCCAGTTCAATTTTCCCCACCCTACGCAGGCAAAGGTCAAATTCCCCACTCCCTGGGCACAGAGGATAGTCAAATATTTATTATTATTGTAAAGCGTGTTTGAGCGTCAGAAATTCACGCTATGTAAATAAACTATTATATTATAAATGCCGATGATTTGCCCAGGAAGGGGGGGGGGGGGGATGTTGAAGTTTCGATTTGATCGGTGCATTAGTTACATGGAAGCGCTAGGAATTCGGATTGGTTCATTGTGCTGTAACTTGCAGCTGCCATGCGTGATTGGTCAAAGTAATTACTTTGGTATTTGTTTTATGACACTCAATATTGAAAACCCCTCTAAACCTACAAGGATGTAACTGGAATACACATTGGTGGTGATAGCAATACCTGCAAGTCAA
>OX421449.1:2183094-2195594 GCA_949126865.1 Montipora capitata
AATGGGACAGTTGGCTGTGGGATTCGTACATGTAAGTCACCCTGGTAACTAGTATCAGATCTCATGACACTTTCATGTGCTTTACATTTTTTAATATACCTGCTCAAAAAGGTCAATCAAATCTGATTAGATGAAAATGAAACAAAACAATAATTATTAATGATAGTACATACTAACCTAAGGGTATTTAAACCTTAATGAAAGTTTTTCATTATGGAAAACAGTCTATACCAGTAGGTCTATCATGTCTATTTGCCGTGATGAAGGGTTAAAACTTGAAACATGAGCTGGATAATAATTATATCTTACTTAATATGGTATTTACCTATAACAATTAATTTACCTTTATTTATCAAGTCGTGTGATAAAACCTGTATGTGATGTGCAGCACCTAGCAAAGTCCCCTTATTTTATGGCAGCTGCCGCTGTTTCTGCCAAGGTGACTTTTTTGAGTTATCCCCACCTGGTCAGCCATTTTTTGCTGGTTTAAATGGGACAGACCTGGCACTGGGAACTCCAGATCTGTGCCTACTCTTTGGAAAGAATCTGTGGGTTCTTTAACATTGAAGGGTTGTTAGACAGGGCCAAGGTTTTATAATAGTCCTTATCCGAGAACACTTGAAATTCAAACCATTTGCGGATGTAATTCCAAAGGCAGCATTTCCTCATCAGTTACAGGGTTTTTGACAGTTTTGTAAAGTAGCTGACATATTTCTGAAAGCAGTGGATGTAACATTTTTTGGCACATTTTTTTGGAGAACTCTTACAGAATCAATTTATTGCTCCTATCTGTTTTTGGTTACACTCAACACTCATGATGTGTTTTGAAAGCTCTCATATTGGACTTGCCTTTGAAGTGCTACTATGATCCAATGTTCATCCCTTAAATTTTTAGGTTTATCACATAGCTAGAATTCCATTAAAGATTAAAGGCGCCGTTTACCATTTGGAAATATCTGCATTGGTTCCGGAGGTATTTAAGTTTGAAAAATGTGTAAAATATGCAAATGAGATTACTGATGACATCATTCACTCAACCCAATACAATGCCAAGTATATAAATGGTGCTATCTCGATCAATTTGCAGAAGAGACGATTGAAACTTGGTAGACTAATAGTAATTGTTATACAGGCAACACACCTACAACTATAAAGAAATTGGTTCCCATGGCAAGTCACTCTTTTCCAGTCCCCTCCAACCTGATTCAATATTTTTGGTGATCTTAAGAAGGCCACAAACTCCACCTAACATATCTATATGCTTGCAGGATCATGCAGATGAGGCACCATTGGCAAATATCAAAATAGAACGCCAATTTGTCACTTAAGGTGGCCAGCAAAGCCTTTAATATCAGGAAGGTCTGGAACCCAGTATGTTGCCATGGTAACAAAACTGGTATACCTATATTGTGGAGCACATCTACTAGAATCTCACTGCAAAGAATCAAGCATTTCTAATACAAATTGGCTGAGATATCTTTTTTCAAAATTTGGTTGAATTTATGAGATCATCACTTGACTAATTTGCATATTTAAAAAACTTGAATATCTCTGGAACAAAAAGAGATATTTGAAAATAGTAAACAGCATTCTTCTCACACAGACTACATGTTTATGTCTTAAAATGGCTTAGATAGGAAAGATGCAAATTTCGTCATAGTGTAGCACTTTAAGTCTTAAGTTATCCAATTTTGAGAACTCTTACATAATCAATAATTTATTATTCCTATTTATTCCAAATATTATGCCAGAGATAACCTCAGATTGTTAATATCATATCTATTTTGTGATAGTGTGACAGTAATCCCAAAGGAAAAAATATGACTGTATTCCTGTTTCTTTCAGGCAGCTCTTTGGCCATCCATTCCTCTTATTGTGGAAGAGTCATCAGTTGGTAAATTTTTTGAAGAATTGAAACCAAACCTTTTAAATTCACTGAGTTAATTCTCACTTTCAAGACCTGTCTTTCACCAACATCTTTGAAATCCCCAATCAAAATTCTATACTCCAAAACTGTTACTAAATAAACAAACATGTGGTGCAGATTGAGGTTGCCTCCAAATATTGTAGTTGATTGTAGTTTTGACTACTGTATGGTGATTTTAGACCATTGAGATTATTATTATCTTTAGGTAACTTAATTTAATGGAGCAATTGACAGGTATATTTTTTCACCAGGGACTGCTCTGGGTGTCACAACTTCAATTCAGATGATAGGAATGGGAATAGCAAATATCATTGTCGGAAAAATACTTGATCTCATAGGGTGAGTGCAGACTGGCACTCAGTTACACAGTGGAAAATAATATTATTATTTTAATAAATATTATCAGTTTTTTAAGGTTTCAAGTTATTTTGGCAAATGGCATCCAAATTTCAATCAAGGGAGTACGTAAATTCAGCAAGCTCAACATGTATTAATATTTGCTGCAAGTTTGAAGTTTTGGCTTATGACTTTTAGGTTTGTTTGGAAATGTTGTGTGATCTTTAATGCTCAATATTAGGCAGCGCTTTGTTTGATGTTTTTTGAATCGGCATGTTCATTTCTTTGTAACAACCAAAATTCATCAACTTGCTTTTCACAAAGTAGTTTCTTCCTGCTACTGAATAATAATTGTTGCAGTTGCAGCTTTAATTTATGAATGTAATTTCCTTTCAGCTCTAAAGAAAAATGGAAGTATGTGATGATATTCCTTCTGGCCAACACTTTGGCTTGTTTGATATTTGCAATCTTGTTAAACATCAATGACAAAAGAAAGGTAAATGAAAATTGTATTTTGATTCTTTGTTTCTTTTTGTACATTGTTTTTTATGTATAGCTAGAGATGACAACTTGAGACATATATTATGTACTATTTGTATGTTTTGAAATTTGGCTATTTTGTTAGTTACAACCAGTAGTCTCCTTCACAGCTGTTGTTTGGGGATTCATGAAATGCTCATGATGCCCCAAACAGCTGTAGCAAAGGAGACTAGAAAGTAAGTGGCCAAACTGGCAAAAAATGATGTTTCTTTCTAGAATGGATCAGTATTTTCAAAGCTTAAAAAAGGATAACATTCCTGTAATAAAAAAATACCGATAGTTAGTGAGTCTGAGATTTCATAAATAAAGCCTTCAAATACTGGTAACAGTTTTCACTACATCTGCCCCAGCCTAAGATAGTATGAAAGGCATTTGAGATACTTATAAATTATATGCTGAACATGTCACCCCTGTTTCTGATTTGTGTCCAGACAAAATCAATTTCTGAGTCAAGCAACTCAATTTGCATCAGGTACAATACAATACAATATTCTTTATTTAACAAAGGTGACATAATTAACCCGATGAGTTATCTAACTTACAGCCTTCACAACGGTACAAAATACACATATAAAACAATGCCTAATCAGCAATATACAACTTATTACAAGAGAAACTAAAAGTAGACGAATATAAGGGTTAACATTGATATAACTTAGGTGATATAAAGTAATTACCTTCTATTATAAATAATTTTTTTTACTGTTACAAATTATAAAGAGAAAAACGACAATCATATAAACACACTAATTCTTCAAGATGAGAAACATTACCAGCAAACTTAAGGAATAGGGTAAAGAGTTATGCTTAAAATTATGTAATCTAGATGAAAAAATAATAGATGGAGGAGATACACATCAAGCTATTTGCTTAAGATCAGTGTCAAGGCAATTAAAAAGAGTGGCAGCAGAGTAAGCAAATTTATGTGCACTTTCCAGAATTAGACTGCAGGTAGTGAACTTAGTGAACTTGATTTGAAGATTAAAAGCGCAAACTGTGGTAAGCAAACCAGTTGAACAAACGGAAGACAAAAATTGAGTTTACGTTTAAGACAAAGAGGAGCATCAGGATTATTAAGAACAACTTGAATAAAAGTACAAGTTTTCTTAGTTTTATAAGGTCGAAAATAGGAAGCCATTTGAGTTTGAAATATAAGCTTACAGATGGTTGAGAGAAGTCAGGATCAAGGAGCAATCTACACTGTAGCTGCACGTTTTTGAAGGCGAAGAAGATGAGACAATAAATAACTAGTACAATTACCCCATGCACTCGAACAATAGATAAAATAGTTTAATATAAATACAAGAGTTGAAGAAACGTAGAGCACAGTGATGACTGAGAAATGGTTTGATCCTTCTTAATAGAGACAATCTACTGTTTACAATTGAGCATATATTATCGATGTACTGAACTTATTCAATTAATTCCCCTTTATAATCATGACATTAAAAGATCGAATGATCATTTAGACGATGAAGTGTTTGATGTTTGATTTTTCAATCTCTTAATAAACCCAAACACTTTGGTTCTCCTTAATTGCGAGTTTCTACTTCATGACTCCTAAAACACCTTGGTCATGTAGAACAATACATGAAATACGTCAAGCAATGCCGTGAAAAAACCGCTTTAATGCAAAAAAACGAATAAACAACATGTGATGGCGTGCTCAACACTTACGACACATGTGCAAGGTAAAATAAGGAATGGACTGGACATTACAAATACCAATATCAATTGCATGCCTGTTTCAAAGTAATACGGATACCATCAGTGACCTTGCGTGCCCGGTTGAGCAAATCGAGATTGATTCCTCCTACAGTATCAATCAATTTACTACATTAATTTTACCCTTTTAATTTAACGCAGGGACTTCTGGGTTGCCTCTTTGGCTTTTGGCCTTTGGGCCAAAACCGTGCGGGGATAATAACTTGACTAAATTATTTAGTCCTGGAAATCAGGACTATTCCATGAGCGTGTGTTGGATATGAGATGGTAAATAGCCGAGGTGCGTAGTGCCGAGTTGGCTATAACCAGTCTCATAAACAACAAGTGCGAATGGAATAATAATATTATTTTATTAAATTCCTTAAACTCCAAAAGTTTAGAAGCAAGAAATATGAGCGAAAAAAGCGAGAAAATCTGAGTGAAATCTTGATGAAGATGCAATGTTGTGTAATACTGGTGGCCAGACAGACACAGGCTCATTTCCTACCTTTTCGCGTACTTCTACGTTGGAATTGATCCAAACTTTCCACAAAAAAGTTTTTTTGCTTTATTAAGAGAGAAATTTTGCTTTTCGGCAAAAATAATTTTAGCTTAGCAACGCTTAGTGCAATCATTTGCCATTTAAGGTCAAACTAAGGTATATGAGCTGATAACCGAGATTGAGTAAACCAATCAGAGCATGAGAAATGCATTATTCGAGGTTGAGAATTTAATAAATACTGTTATCTCACTCACTTGATTCCAAGACTACTCTTCATTGTTGTCTTGGAGATATTAAATCTACATACCATATTGTGCCAAAGATTTATCTGCACTTGTTTGCGTTACAAAGTACATCATGCAGTTACTGTAATAGCTTCACTCGATTTCATATCCACAGTTCAAGATATGATTTGATCATTTCATATATCATTGTTTGTTGATTCATTTATCATGGGAACATTTGAACCCACAAATGACCACCTCCCAACACCAGTTACTGTAGCTTCAGAACAACCCTCCTATTCGGAAATCTTAAGGTGGCTCTCAATTTGCACCAGGGAGTTTTTTAAATTTGCAAAGAGTTTCAATGGGGTTTATTTTAACATATAAGCATTTAAAGACAAATATAGGGTGTCTTTCAATGACTTTCCTCTTACTGTGGTGACCTGGTATTATGACACAATAATGGGTGCATCTTGTTAAGCAATAATTGGCATAATTACCTATGGTACCATAACATTGTATGAGAGTGTTTTGTCAGTAGAGTTGATCCTTCAAAAAAATTGTTGAAACTGTGGTTTTTTTTCAGGGTGGTATTCTGAATCATTCACGGAGATCAAGAGGTAATGCTCTGGTGGATGGCCCAACAAACACTTATGGATCGATATCCACAGAAGGTTACACCAATAAGGATGCACTTCTCTACGACTCTTCAACATCCATTAATTAGTAGTGCTGTCTTTGCAGAGGAACAGTCAGTGTTTCTGATAACTTTTTAAAAAGGAAATAAATATTTAGATAATCTATGTTTAACGATGAAATTTAGTAGATTATTCTCATGACCAGCAGCCACGTTCATTTATTAAAACACTATTGTGGGTACTGATTCTCATTTTATTGTTCAGGGACAATAATTCAATATTTTTTCACAACTACCAAATAATTCACATCAAACAAAGCTGATGCAATACAATTATAATAGTTTAATATTATCACTCAGTCAGGCACTGAGCCTATATATAACAGCTCAGGCTGTTAAATAAATAAAAATGAGTCTGAGTCTGGCCCAAAACATCTTTGTGCCTACGAACATAAACTCTATTGTTTTATATTATTAAAAGCTAGGTCATTGGATAAAGCAATTCTACATGTAGAGTTTTGATTGGCTTAGCCATCATGTTATATGAGCTACATTGTAAAATAATTATACCATGCATGCTCTACAAAATTAATATCAGTAACTTTACACATTACTTTTTTTTGTGGGCGTTTTTAGTAAAACAATAAAATGTCACTCGCACTCGCAATTTCAGGTGTCTGTGAGAGACAATAGGGAGCTTAAGCAACGACAACGGTGACGACAATGAGAACGTCACAAATTTGCATCTTTGAGTTTTTATTGAAAACGTTAGCACTTGACGATAAATTTTCATTTTCTCCCCTAAATTAAGCGCCGTTCCGCCAGTGTCGTTTTTGAGCAACTACCACACCTTTGTCATATTAAAAAGGTTGAGATAGTCATGAAGTGATTACAATAACATGAATTTATATTTTTGAGATGAAGTTTTTGTTGCTGCTGCCGCCGTCATTGCTTAACCTCCTAATTAACTTGTCCAGGTAAGTGTAGTGATCACATCTACCTTTGGTCTATAACCAACTGGTACTTCAAATGTATACATGTACGATTATTTCATGTATCAGTTGATGACATGTTTATTACAGCTTCTACACTCCTCATCTTTTCTCATTCTCCAAACACAAATATCTGCAAATTCACATCTCTGGCATTTCCATGCCTCTTCTATTTCCACGCCTGCCGTAGTTCTTTCTCCTTTCCAATATGGTAACATTGTCCTCAACTTAGCTTTTGTCCATTCTTCATCTAAGTCCATACTTACTCTACTAACAACTTTATTTCTAACCTGTGAAAAGTACTCAACTACTATTGTTTTTATTTTTGGTGTGCTACATAACTGAAACCTTTTCAACATTAAATCAGCAATTTGAAAAAGCTTATCATGTGGTATTCTGTGTTGTCCAGCATAGTTTTTAATATCCTCAGAAAGAACAGCATCCCCATTTAATCTTAGTTTTGCCAAAAGACTGGTTGCATCTAGTTTTCCTGACAACAAGTCATTGAACATGATGTTGTAGAGCATTGCTTGTAGAAATGTCCTGTTTTGTTGTGCTTTAGAAGGAATACTGCATCTTCCAGCTCTGGTCTTAAGCTCGACCAGTTCAAGCTGACCCATTTCATTATAGTGCAGTTCATCGATAATGCCACATACTAATACTCCAAGGTCAAATGGTTCTCCAAGGACAGGAAATTCCCGGACTGTTTGACCTGCATCCAGTAAAGCTATCTTTGTAAGGCAGTCCATGAAGATGGATGCCCACTTGTCCTCGTTGCTTTCTATCTTGATGTCCACCATGTCGTGAAGTTCCATTTCTGGATAATCAAGCAAAAATGCAATTGTAACTCATTGGTTTCCATTAATATTAGTTAAGGAGAATTAGTGCTACCTTTCCTTCAAACAATACTTTATTCTGGCCTAACTTAAACTAATTATTGTTTTCTTTCTTTCCTGCTGCACAACTGACTGAAAACATATTGGCTGTCAATAAATTATAGCTTAATAATTAGCCTCTTGCCACTGTTCCTATGCCTTAAAGATGACCTCCATGTTACTGCAACAGAAGTGACGTTTTCGTTTTGTTTCCTGATGATTGACAATTTGCTTTTCCTGATAAGTCTTGTGATTTTAGTCGAATTTAGTTTTATTGGATTTGAGAACGTGATTGAATAGTGAAATGGAATTATGATTGTGAATGAAGGATTTAGAAAGGCACGTTGTAACCCGCCAACGTTGGTAAGTGATTTTTAAGTGATCATTGTACTCGTCGTAATGATGTGATTTAGTACGGAGATCATTGAAAGGTCAAGTGACTATTGTATGTATTCATGTGCCAGATCGACCGCATGACTGATGATCAATCTTGTATATCGCGTAAATCTCATGGAGCTATGATTGTAAATTAATTTCAGTTGACCATAATACTCAGATGAAGAAAAAACAGAACCAGTGAAAGTCTAGTTTTATGCGTACACAACAAGTGGTCGAATTCGTGCCGTGAAATTTCGTGAAACCATTACACTCCAGTTCATAAATTATACAGACTAATAGCAACCCAGTGTCAAAAATTGAAAAAAACATAATTGAATAATGTTAAACTAAGGGGGTATTTACATGAGACCAGGACGAACTCAGGCCGGTATGAACTTGTACTGGACTATGAAATTTTTTGGGCCACTTACTTGAAACTGGGAAGAAATGCTTGGTGCTTGGTTTCGGGATGAAATAATACGTTATGGCTAATAAATATATGGCTGACCCAAAAGCATACAGGCTTGAACTTGACCCGGTCTGAGATTTGTTGTCATTTACACGAGAATGGTTAGCAGCTGAACTCTGACTGGAACAAATCTTGTCTCAGTCCTGCAACCAAGACGAAGTCAGACCGGTCTGAGTTCGTTGTCAGGCCAGTCTCATGTAAACACATAAGAAATGTATAGAGGCCGATACAAACTCGTGCCGGCCTGAGTTCGTCCCGGGCTCATATAAATACCCCCTAAATGAACCACTTGTCTTTGGCATTTAATTTTTAATTAATAGTTGGCAATGGAAACACTTAAGACTGTTTAGTATATACAGACTGGATATCATCTTTAATCCCTGAGTTGGCCACTGCTGATGGGAAACATCGTTTGGCATTTGAGTAAAATCTTCAACTGTCACTCTTAGGAAGCTAAGAAACTGTTAACTTGGGCATAGTTCTTTAATAGTGTTCCTACATGTTGTGAACCCTTTCACCACTAAACCAGTCCCATTGTCAAGTGAAATCATCTGGTGTATCTACAGTAGAAGTGTCAGTCATGGGAGGGAAAGAGTCAACTCTGTGGCATAGTTACCTCTTGCTAAGTGGATACTCTTCCCGATCTGCATTTGCTCAGTTTTTGGTTTTGGTTCAGGAGCCAGGAAGCTGTATTCCATCTGCTGCTCACACCAGAACTGTGCAGCCAAATCACTTACACTCAAATATCCCTTTTTACCTCTGAATCTGTCCAAGGGAGTGAGAAACTCTGTTGAAGAAACACAACTCCTGTTGTGGTGATCTGTCTCCTTGCAGTTGGTAGTTTTGCTTTCTAAATGTAAATATTTGAAAAAAAAAACTGCTGTCACCAATTAAGGGTCTCAGTTGGTCCTTGAACTCTATACAATATCCACTGGTAAAACAGCTGATACCAAACCCATATGGTTTCGACCCCAAAAATGAAAATACATATAGTTACATAATCACATACATACATACTTAATAGACCGCTCCCCATAGGGGCTTTTCAGGGCCAATGAAACACAATTAACGAAACAACGGAACAGAACAACAACAACTGTTAAGAATCCCAACTGCCCGGAGGCAAACCAGTTGGCTATTTACAAGTGCAGCTGGGAAGTTGAACCAGGGACTACTAGGAACAAATTCAACGAGTGGTCAGAGCGGGTCTTGAACCCAGGAATTATGTAGACCAGGATACAATGAGAGTGTCTAATCGGCGTTGGTGGGTGGGTCATGGGTTGAGGGTCATGGGTCCCTAACCCTAACCCTTTTTTTTTATCAACAACTGGAAATTCTTGAAACAGACAGGACCTAAGACCAAAGACAAATTTGGACCGAGCACTGAGGGAGCTAATATATAATTATTACCAGTATCTTTTTTTATCTTCAAACAAACACGACCCACAACCCACGACCCACCCACCCACCTACGCGATTTAGCCTCACCCAAATACAATAATAAATTATTGCGTGCGCTGATATACAACAGCACATAATATATTTATAACAACACTTAGGGCCTGTTTACATGAAGGCGGGGTAACCCGCCTGTCCATTATAAACTCTTCTTTTTCAGACTCACATTTACATGATAGGTGAGGTAACCAGCCGAGGCAGGTTGCCCAGTCTGCTAGACCTGGTAACCTGCCCAGCCGGGGTCGCATTTCAAGCCATTTAAACGCTTGAAGTTGGGGTAACCCACCAACCTGGGGTGGGCTTGTGTCAAGATATACTGCCTTTGGCGGAGACATTGCAGCATTAAAAGTGATAATAAGAAGCAACAGTACTGAAAAGTTGAAGCAAGAGAAGTCAGTGGGCTCAATGAAAAGAGCATTAACCTCCAAAATGCATCCTTCACCCACCATTTTGCCTGTTTACATACTAAGCGACCACGCAGTAGTCTCGAGAATGGTCAACCAGGACCCTGGGGTGGTAAGATTGCATGTAAATATGAGCTACGTATTTTTCGACCCCATCTCTTACCTCCGCCTCCTTTTATCCCCTGGTTTCAGTTTTTTAAAAACAGTTTATTAAACTGTTTTATAGAGGGATTTTCCTTTTCTTGGGGGTGTAGTTAAAAAACAGGGGCTTGGTTTTTTGGGGGTCTCAAAAAGAACGAGACATTCCTTTCCTCCGTTCTACTTCTCTTACCCCTCCCTCATCTTCCCCATTATCTCTATCCTACCCCACCCTTCCGTCAGAGATCTATTTCCCTTTACCTTCCAACTAGCCCTCTCCTTGAATACCCCTTATACCCACTCCCTCTTAGACACTTCTCACAGACATTTCACAATTCAATTCAATTCAATTTTTATTTAACTAACACAGACTATTATGTACATGAAGTTAGGACAATTTGTACAATATTGTTTGAGCAAAGTAATGAATACAATACACATTGTAGAACAGAAAAGAATCAGAATAATTTCCTTTTTAATAATATGAAAAATAAAAGGGCAAAAGTACATACTAGGAGAAGAAAGAACAATAAGCTTCTTCGATATTTTATCACGGTGTAGAGTTTAAGACGCCTAAATAACCAATATCTGATTTGATTTTGATGAGTTAATTCATTAGTGTCCCCAATTAGTTTTACAATAATAATAATAATTATTATTATTATTATTAGTAGTAGTAGTAGTAGTAGTAGTAGTAGTAGTAGTAGTAGTAGTAGTAGTAGTAGTAGTAGTAGTAGTAGTAAACTAATCAAATATATATAGGTGTCCCTCCTAGCAGTGATAAAATGGTAGAGTCACGCAAATGCAGTAGGCAAGCGTAAATGAAATACATTTCTCTAGTCTAAGAAAAATAGAGGAATTGAAAATACTCAAATAAATTATTGTTATTTAGATGATTTTTACAACAAGGCCAAACATGCATTTCTTGAAAGAAATAAACAGAGAAGCAACTTGGCCTTTTAGGAAACGAGGTTGATCTGAGCCGAAACAAGTAACAAAATGGAAACGTCAGATGAAAAAAGAAATGGGCTTACAGTAACGGCAAACTCATCACAGGAAACAACAAGAAAGTGGTTTCAAAACGGGAACTGTTTCAAATCTTGTCCCAAGTGCACAGTCAAATTTCTCATGGAGGACACAAGTATGAAAAAGTGGCTTCAACAAATTATGCAGAAATCAGCCAGAAAATTGTTAACACACTCGTCAAAATGTGCTTTAATTCCATGCGTAGAAAATGCCCACTAATCAACGGCAGCTCCAACATTCCTCTCTTTGATAGAGATAGACTGAATGATAAAAGCTAGGTCACCATTGCACCCCAGCAATACTTGCTTTTAGGACAAATAACTGATATTGAAAAACCATTCTGCTCAAGTATTGACCAAGTTTGGAAAAATCCAATTACTTATTTTTCCTACAAAATTAGATCTGTGCACTGCTACTAATGTTACTTTCGATTATTCCAAAGAAATTTCCTTTACATCAGCTTGTAAACAGGCCATTTCGCAAAATTGAGTAATTTTGTTTCAACATAAATATTGTTGAAGTTTATTAATATCATAACAGTACATAAATTAATAATACATTACATTACATTACATTATTGTAATGTAGTTACTTTCTGGTAGTTGTATACTACTCTTGTTAATTGAAAATATGAGAGACAAATATTTATAAATCTTGCATTACACAGTATTACACAGGGAGGCAATGTGGTCCAGTGGTTAGGGCATTGGGTTTGGATGCGGCTGCTCTGGGTTCAAATTCCGTTCTAACCTCTGGCTTGGATTTGTTTCCGGTTGTCCCTGATTCAACTCCACCACGCTTTGTAAATAGCCAACTGGTTGCCTCCCGCCAGTTGGGGTTCTTAATAATGTTCCTGTTAAGTTTGAATTGTTACTTTCACCTTGTTAACA
>OX421449.1:2205594-2213094 GCA_949126865.1 Montipora capitata
CATCATCGTTATTATTATTATTATTATTATTATTATATTATTGTTACATAATATTATTGTCGCTTGTTAGCACTGGCAGCTATTCAATTACACCTAGGGGTGGAAATATATACATAGTAGTGGCATCCTCATCTCGGAGAGGCGATGGTTAGCGCTGGGGATTTGGGCAGGATCTTGTATGACTGTGTAGCCCAATCCTGGAGTGGCAGTCTCTGTTGCAGGTGGTGCAGACGTGCCTTGTGGAATCGTGCGCAGAGGCTGCGCGTTCTTTCCTCGCCACTCTCTTGCATGTAGCCTGGACTCTAGCATTCGCTTCCGCCTTTAAAACCCCCGCTTTGACACTTTGCGGCCATGTATCTCGGTGTTTGGCAATGTCCTCCCATGCACTGGTGTCGATGAGTGCAGATCGCAAGTCTTGCTTGATGACGTCCTTGTAGCACAGCAGCGGTCGACCCATGCGACGGACGCCCTCCTGCAGTTCTCCATAAAGGATTTCTCTTGGCAGGCGATCAGGCTCCATGCGATGTGCATGGCCGAGCCATCGAAGGCCTCTCTGAATGAGCAGTGATGGCATGCTCAGTGAGCTCCAGGACCTCGGTGTTGGTGACTCCTGATGTGCAGCAGGCGCTGAAGACAGCGGAGGTGGAATCGGTTGAGTCGCCACTCTTGTCTGGCATAGGTCTTCCACAACTCGCTGCCCTAAAGGAGAGTCGACGGGACACAAGCTTGGTAGTCGCACATCTTGGTCCTTTTGCTTAACAGGTCATTGCCCCACACTCCCTTGTTGAGTTTGGCCACGACAGCAGCTGCTTTGGCAATCCTGAAGCTGATCTCAGCATCGAGCAAAGTCGAGCTTGACACGGTAAAGCCCAAGTAGGTGAAGGTGTCCACAACCTTCAGCTCCATGTTGTCCATGGTGATGACTGAGGAGGGACTCAGCATCTTGCGCCAGGATGTTGGTCTTCCTGAGGCTGATTGTTAGCCCAAACTCCTTGCAGGGGTGGGACAGCTTGTCTATGAGATGTTGGAGGCCCTCCTCACTGTGGGATGTTAAAGCAGCATCATCTGCAAACAGCAGCTCCCGTAAGCTTTGGTTTTGGCGCGGAGTCTGGCGATGTTGAAGAGATGGCTGTCTGACCTCATCCGGACGTAGACACCTTCTGTACAGTCTACAAGGGCATACTTGGAGAAGCATCGAGAAGAAAATCCCGAACAGGGTTGGAGCAAGGACACAGCCCTGCTTTACTCCACTGCTTACTGGGAAGGCATTGGAGGTGGCCCCATCGAAGCAGACCGTACTCTGCATGTCCTGGTGAAAGGAGGTGATAATCGCCCGGAGTTTTGGAGGGCAGCCAATCTTCTGGAGGATCTTGAAGAGCCTGTTTCTGCTCACTTAGTCAACAGTTTTGGTGAGGTCCACTAAGGCGAGGAACAATGGCTGCTGCTGCTGCTCTCGACACTTCTCCTGCAGCTGACAGAGGGAGAAGATCATGTCTACTTTGGACCTCCCGGCTCTGAAGCCACACTGTGACTCGGGGTGGACTGCGAAGCAAGGCTCTGCAGGGGGGTCAAGGTGACCCGAGTTAAGACTTTGCCAACGATGCTCAGAAGAGAGATGCCGCGATAGTTCTTGCAATCACTTCGGTCACCGTTGTTCTTGTACAGGGTGACTATCTTGGCATCTCTCATGTCTTGGGGGATGTGACCTTGCTCCCAGCACAGGCAGAGGAGCTCATGAAGCGGTTGCAGGATGGTTTGCTTCCATTGCTTCAAAACTTCTGCCGGGATACCGTCATTCCCTGGTGCCTTGCCACAGGCGAGACTGTCAATGGCTATGCTGAGCTCTTCCAGTATCGGCGTGTTGTCAAGCTCCTCTATGACTGGCAACCCAGGCAGGGCATTGAGAGCAGTGTCTGTGACAATGCTCTGGGTTGAGTAGAGCTCGAGATAATGCTCCACCCAATGCTGCAGCCGCATGCTCTGATCAGTGATGACCTCGCCAGTCTTTGATTTGAGCGGGGCTGTTTTGACACTCGTAGGGCCAGTGGCAGTTTTGATGCCCTCATACATCACCTTTGCGTGGCCACAGTCCGCTGCTAGCTGGATTTTGGCGCATAAGTTCTGCCAGTACTCGTTGGCAGAAGAAGGTGTAGTCTCTTTCCATAAGTGACCCACTGTCGGTCAGCCAGGTTTCCTGGAGACAGGCGACGTCAATGTTGAGTCGTGCCAGGTCCTTGTTGATGATGGCGATCTTGCGGGAGTCACTCCCACTCGAACTATATTCCACGTAGCCGGCTACGCGGTACGCGGTACCCAGAAATAGGAATGCACAATACTGTAGAATACCCGCCACTTGGACTAAATTCCAAATGAACTAAATTTCAAAATGGCGCAGCGATGTTATATGTGCTGGCTACGCGGTACGCCGTGACATTCCTCGTTCTTAAAGCGTCAAAGCCTAAGTAATTCCACAGACAAGAGACTGTGGAACTGTGGACTCGGAAGAGCGTTATATAAACAAATGAATTCAAAATGGCGCAGCAATGTTATTTGTGCTGGCTACGCGGTACGCTGTGATAATTAATAAAGACACAGTATTGTGCATTCCTCGTTCTTTAAGCGTCAAAGCCTAAGTAATTCGACAGACAAGAGACTGGAACTGTGGACTCTGAAGAGCGCGCGTCACCAGTATTAACAACGTGAAAACCTGACAACAGAGATCTTGTGCTGAATATAGCACTCGCTTGAACTTGACCCGGTCTGAGATTTGTTGTCATTTACACGAGAATGGTTAGCAGCTGAACTCTGACTGGTACAATTTCTTGTCTCAGTCCTGCAACCAAGACGAAGTCAGACCGGTCTGAGTTCGTTGTCAGGCCAGTGTCGTGTAAACACATAAGAAATGTATAGAGGCCGATGCAAACTCGTGCCGGCCTGAGTTCGTCCCGGACTCATGTAAATACCCGCTAAATGAACCACTTGTCTTTGGCAATTAATTTTAATAGTTGGCAATGGAAACACTTAAGACTGTATAGTACAGACTGGATATCATCTTTAATCCCTGAGTTGGCCCCTGCTGATGGGAAAAATCGTTCGGCATTTGAGTAAAATCTTCAACTGTCACTCTTAGGAAGGAAACTGTTAAAGTGGGTATAGTTTTTTTAGTAGTGGTTCTGCATGTTGTGAACCCTTTCATCGCTAAACCAGCCCCATTGACAAGTGAAATCATCTGGTGTATCTAGAAGTGTCATGCATGGGAGGCAAATTAGAGTCAACTCTTAGAGTCTATCTGTGGCATAGATACCTTTTGCTAAGTGGATACTCTTCCCGATCTGCATTTGTTCAGTTTCTGGTTTTGGTTCAGAAGCCAGGAAGCTCTATTCCATCTGCTGCTCACACCAGAACTGTGCAGCCAAATCACTTACACTCAAATATCCCTTTTTACCTCTGAACCTGTCCAAGGGGGTGAGACACTCTGTTGAAGAAACACAACTCCTGTTGTGGCGATCTGTCTCTTTGCTGTTGGTAGTTTTGCTTTCTAAATGTAAATATTTGAAAAAAAAACCAAGATACTACTGTCACCACTTAAGGGTCTCAATTGGTCCTTGAACTCTATACAATATCCACTGGTAAAACAACTGATATCAAACCCATATGGTTTCGAACCCAAAAATGAAAATACATATAGTTACATACATATTTTTTTTCCTACATACATACATACATACATACATACGTACACATATTCTAATATACAATTTGAAGGGCTAGAATGTGTATCTGTTCTTATAAGTTCACAACCGAATGAAGCACCTCAGGTATGGGTTTTCATCAGAGTGTTTTTTTCCGAAATCGTGAGCTTCTAAACTCGGGATGCGGTTTTTCTACGAGTCCGGCTTATCTGCCGGTGTTTACGGTAGAAGTTTTGCATGAAGTTGTTAAGTAGGAACTAAGATGGTCTAAGATACATACATTATAGAGTAATTTATTGCAATATTAAATCCCACTGTTTTAACTGAATAAATTCTGTTCGAATCTTTATTAGTGTTCATATTTTCTATTATCCGGAGTATTCGACTCCGGGTAATCGGGGGTCGACTGTATTATGCCCCCTTCTTAAAGAACCATATTGACCCATATTCTCCCAAAAGATATTGCGCCCTTGTGTTGCTGTTTTGAAATAGTTCCCACGTTTGATTGGCTGGCACTCGGATTTCCCGTATGTATGAAATTCAACGCGGCGCTCGATGTCTTTTGGGTGAATTCGAACATGGGGATTTGAAAGTCTTCCCATCAGTTGTTTAACAAATCGAACGCGGTTCAGCGTTGTCTGCATGTACTCTTATCGACAATGATATTCGTCATCACAGTGGTCAACATTTGCGCCAACATTTTGACCCCTGTGATGACGAATATCATTGTCGATAAGAGTACAGACAACGCTGAAGCACTTCCGATTTGTTTTTTACCACAATATTCAACGCTAAAGAAAGTTTTTATGTCAGAGCGTGAGCAAAATCATGACACAAAGAAAGAGCAAGCGTTGTCTATAACTTTCTCGCAATATGATTGGTTTATTTCCCAAAATGGGCGTTCCTGATTGGCCATTACATTGCGTGACAAATTGACGCGAGGAGACTCTTATCGACAACGGCAAATTAGCCAATCAGATTGCGAGATTACAAGCAGTTCTGGTAAAATGTTGTTTTGCAACTACAGTCATTCAGTGCCGGCCTAACACATACAGAATGGGAATCGTACTTGGGGTAGAAGCTGCTGTCGGGATTGCTGAAGCCGGCGAAGCAGCTGCTGGAGCATCAGAAATTGGTTCCGCTGTCGAAGCTGGAGACGCGATTTCAAGCGCGGCTGATGCTGCAGGCGACGTGGGTGCTTCAGAGGGTACTGATGCCGCAGGGGCAGCTCAATCTGGAGGAGACGCTCTAGCATCAGCTCTTAAAACATTGAAGAATGCACTGGCAGAAATTGGCAAAATGGTAGAGGAGTACATTCGAGTTGATGCAGTTTTTAAAACAGCCAAGGGGATCTTGGAGGCGCTTTTAACAGATCCATCGGCTCTTGCCCGAGCAAGAAAGCTAGGTAAACTAATCAAGGTGACGAATCAAAGTTCCAATCTCCTGATAAAACTCGCGGATTGGCTCAAGGTGCATTCGCAAGACACTACCGATATAAATGACATCACTGTTACAATACAAGGAGTGCTATCAAAGTTTATCCCTCAACTTGGAGCGGTGAGTAAATAATTGATGAAGACGCCTGTTCATGTCGCACGCATACTTGATCATGATAAATACAGAAACATTTGCGATTGTCCTGTTTCTCAGTTACTCAGTTATTTATTAATATCTCCTTGTCAAGCATGGTGTCCCTGGAAAATGTAAATGTAACGATTTGTGTTCATTAGTTAAGTTTGATTGCGAATATTAAGTTTAAGTGAGACATGATCAATTCGTTCCTTTGACATTTACAGGCTGTAAAGATTCTAGGACGCCTTTCAAGTCAAATTTCCGAGAAGAACCAAAAGAAAGAGCCCGTGACAAGCTGGGAGGTAGATGCTATTGAACGCAGCTTGCAGACAGTCCTTAACAGTTTCAAGTCCCTGGCTGAGTTCAAGGCAGAACACCAAGCCAAAGTTCCAAATCTAAGTGGATTGCCCATTGATCAGAGCAAAGTTGCCTCACTTCAAGCTGAAATGCCTTAAAGAAAGTTTGAATATATATACAGTGCGTAAGGTAGCTATGGCTGAAAGTTCCAGGCGTCCTTTAGTATCTCAGCTTTTACTGACTTTGAAGGGTAGCTGATCAGCTATGAACAATTACCTTTGCATAATACCTTTGAGATCATTTTGTTGACTGCTGACATTATTTTCACTTGAAGTTAATCAAAGATGCCATAAACGAGTTCTATTCATTTGATGAATGGGTGAAGTGTGAAGCATAATAGCTGAAATCTAGATATCATCAGGCTTAAGCATTAAGCGGTTTAACGAATATGACTTCTGATTGTAGCGCTGCTTCGAAAACGGCAATTGTCTTGTTTAACCATCAGATGAATGGCAATAAATGCTATTGAAATATTCAAACTGCCTTGCTGTAATTGGTTTTACTGCAAAACTAATAAGCCACTAAGTGGCGGAGTAAATTTCTGGGCAGCCTATTTTCTTGCCCTTGTTACGAATGCAGCTCAGTCACTACGGCAGTATACGCGGATCAATGAATGACGCGGCAAAGAAAAATGAGATCAGTGATTATTCACATTATTCGCCGATGTTTCGGTCATTACTGATGGCGATTCCAGGCCTAGTTGGTATACTGAGGGTGACTATTGAACTGTATGTAGAAAATAATCCATTTAATCATGAACATGATGGGTTTCAAAACTGTACAATGCAATCCAAGAAAGCACGGATGGAGCATCCATAATTTGAAGATCATGCAGACAAAGTTTTACTAAGACAAATATGGAAATTAATTAACATTCTTACTTGACAAAGCTCCATGTTATATATTGTATAGGTTTATTGAACATGAAGTTCAAAACTGAGTTTAACTGTATCATTGAAGAATTATACCCGAGTTGAACAGTATTATCAAATAGCAAACTAGTTTAAGAATTACAAATAAGATTGTTGCCACACTGATGTGTCCAGGAGCAGCAATTGGGCTTTTCAACTGTTTTAAGTTTGTTTCATGTTTTATTGTCTTTTTGCCTCCAATATCATCTGTTGTTATTCTTTTGGTTTTAATATCGAGTCTTAGTATGTTATTACTCATATCTGGTTCAGTTCATCCAAATCCTGGGCCCAACAGCATTAATTTTTCAATCGCTCATTTGCTTCATGGTTCATTTATTTCACACTATTTACATAACATTAACATAGAAAGAAAAGTATAGTCACAACACATGGTTACAAGATAAAATAATTACAGTACAGGTTATAAAATGTGTCTGGTGGTCAAAGTAGCGAAGGCTTTCTAGTTGACCACCACCTACTTTTAAGTAAACGAAGAAATGATTGCAGTATGGCAATCCCAGTCGGAAAGTGGGTGGCATTTGTTGGGTGCTTTTTACTGGGTTGCCTATGGCAAACCCAGTCGAGGTCTGCGTTTTGTTTGTTTGTTTTCTTTTTTTTCTTTTTTTTTGTTTTTTTTTTCCGTGTCGGTAAAAGTCTTGCCTGTCACTCCCCTGGTAAGTGGTGTCTTTGTGCATAGAGCCTTCTGCGCGTGTTTTCTTAGGATCGAGAGGGTAGTGGAACTGCGCAGATTTCTCTGGTGGACACAGTAGAATCATTAACTTAGCCTGCAATGGCGTCGAAAGTCATGTAACGCGAATGGCGTTTTAGTGGATCCTTAAACAAAATATACCCTTATGGAGCTCAATAATGGAAAGTCAGTTGGATAAACTACGCAGGAATCTCAAAAGCGACGAGTACTGGACTTCGACAACAATCTATCGGCCGTCGAGACGAATCAAAGTGAGCTG
>OX421449.1:2218094-2223094 GCA_949126865.1 Montipora capitata
TTCCTATGCCTTAAAGATGATCTCCAGTTCATAAATTATACAGACTAATAGCAACCCAGTGTCAAAAATTGTAAAAAAAATTTCTTTGATTTTTAGCCCACGACAAGAGATTATGAAGGTATAATCTCTTGCCCACGATCATAAAATTAACCAGCAGCAGCTATTTTTCCGTTGTCATTTACCTTCGATTAACTGATATCTGACCATCGGTTTTAATTACCAAAAGAATTTTTATTTCCTCTTGTCTTCTCAGTCGAAACAAAACGAAAACGAAATTAAAGCGCTTACCTAGACTATTCAAGTAAGAAATTGCCTCTGATAGCAGATTTTGTCGGTCAAATCCGGGCTCAGGTTTAGAATCCGTTTTTACCTGTTGTAGGTTAAATTGGTGATCCTCGTCTTTCCAAGGTTGAATATGCGCTCTACCTAGTTTAAAGCAGCCATTAACCTCCCATAAAGGATTGAAAACACCAGTTTTTTTTCTGTATTGTAAACCGGCCTTTAATTTAGGCTCCAAAAAAAAGTTTCTTCAATTCATCTGAGTACATTGGGATCAAGAACGGCTTTTACCGGCATTTTATATCAAATTTGACTGAGGCTGGGAAAAAAGTTGTCAATGTGAACCAGGTGTACAACGCTGTGATGACCTGTTAATTTTACAACTACATGTTACATGCTTGAAACATCAGGTGCAGAGATTGCATATCTTGCAGAACAGAAATCTCAAATACGTAATTAAAATGTTGTTCACTTCTTAGTTCTTGCATCCTTCAGCATATTGTGCAATTACAAAATTAAATATTTCCTAAACGTGGGAATAACCAAGAACTTAGAGATAATAACGAAGCCAGTAACTAGGATTATCATTCGATGGATTTTTTCCTTCCTTTTCATTGGCCGAGAGCCCACCGCGTGACCTGCAAATAACTAGGGAGCTTAAGCACGCGCGTTTTTGAGGCGCGAACGGCAACCGGAAGAGAAAATTTCGAGTGCCAGGACAGAGTTGTCTCCCAGATTTCTATACTAATCATCTCTAATGGAGAAAAGATACTTGATAATGTAAATGTGGTTGTGTGAAGAGAAGTTAAAAGCCTTCGGCTTCGGCAAATAATTGATCTGCTCTGCTTCAGTTTTTCCTAGTTTAATTAGTTTTGGAAACGAAGGGACGGCCTAAGCCGTCTTCTAGTAACACTATGAGCGAATTCCAAACAGCAATTGCTGTTTAAGGGCCCAGTTCGGGGCGCCTGCTATGCCCGGTCACGGCATGGTTTCAGGGGCTCTGATTAGGAATTTTGTTTTACCTCTCGCCCTTTCATTTTTAACGCTAGCTCCTTTACATTCTCAGTGGACTCGACAGCCTTTTCTTTTCTCTTTTCATTTTATTTGTATGTTTGTATTCTTTTATTTTCTTTCGATTTGGTTTTCCCCGTGGGTTTGTTTCGTATTGTCATCAGTTTCACGCGTACGTAATTACCGCTTGTTCATCACTTGTTAATTTTTTGCGAATATGTGTTATCACGCCCTGTTATATAATCATCTTTGTAATGTTTTGTTATCTTTTATACTGTAAACTTATTTAAGGAAATTGTAATTTACTATTCACTTGCACTGCAACTGATGAAGGTCACAGACCGAAACGTTTTTTATTAATTTTTTTATCATTTTTAGAATTTTTACTGTATATATTTTCCTTCGCTCGAAGTTGTCCGTCCTCGTTCTCTATAAAAATTATATATATATATATATATATATATAACAACTGTTAGTGAGTCTCTCAGGCCAACAAAGGTGTCACCCCGCCAGGAGGATCTGCAAGATTCCCAGTCCAAACCTCACGACATGAACGACTGTAGTAAGTAAAAAGGAAGCGAGGACGGACAACTTCTGACGTAAAAAAGCCTAAAAATTAAAAATTTAGTAAAACGTTTCGGTCAAAGACCTTCTTCAGTTATGACAACTTTTGAATAAAAACGAAACTTAAATGAGATTTAGTATATATATATATATATATATATATATATATATATATATATATATATATATATATATACATAGAAACATAACAACAATTAAGATGAGGGGGGGGGGGGGTTAGTATCAAACAGAAGAGCAGTTTTCAAGTTTCCATTGCCATTCAATTTTCCTCTGTAATTCTACAAAGTTGGGCGTCTTAGAAAGTGTTTTACAAGTGTATAAATAATATTTGGTGTATAGAAGGAGAATATCTAGTCTGCGTTCTTGGGCGTTCGTCAGTTTGCATTTTTCCCCTTTATATGGAATAGAATCTGTTCATTCGGGGGAGTAAGTTTTAAGTTGCTCACATTATTGAACCGTTTCACAATATCAGTGTAGATTGAGGACGTAGTGGAGCAGTCCAAAAATGTATGAAGTATTGAATCTTGACTTGAACATAGAGAGCACTGATCATCGACTGTAATTTTAAATCTTTTCAGTTCTCGCTTAGTAACAGTTATCCTATGCAGAAGCTTAAATAAGAATTGCCTTAGTTTATTATCTTTAGTTATTTTATATATCTTTTGAAAGTTAGCTTTCCAGGAAACAAATGAATCAGGAAAGAGTTGTTCCCAAGCTTTCACACCAGTAGGCACAATGATACAGTTTTCATTAAAAAGTTTGTAATAATGTTTGCAACTCATTTTGACCAAGGAGAGCGAAAGGTTTTTAGTTAACTGAAATATATCCTCCATTTTGAAGAGATCATCAGGCGTAATTTGCGCTTTATATGCACTACATTTAATCTCGCTGGGAATAGCAGCAATCATTTGAAAATATTGAAGAAAATTAATTTCTAAATCAAATTTATCCTGAAATTCTTGGAGAGACAAGAACTTTCCGTCTTCATTAAGCAAATCTTGCACCAAAAAGATTCCTTTTTCAAACCACGTAGTTACAGTAAAAAGGTTAGGCCACCATGTCCATTAAAATAGTAATTTGGAATTGTCTTCCAGTTAGCATCGCTCCCATCTAGCAGTCTGCCAATCCAGCTCAGACGAAGGGACTTTGGCATAGTTCTGAAATTAATAAAATTTAATCCTCCATCTACAAGTGGTTGATAAATCACTTTTCTCTTGATTTTGTCTTTCTTATTTCTCCACAGAAAAGCAAAGAGTTCAGCTTGCGTTTTGTGAATAACATTTTCAGGGACAGTAAGCATCGAAGCAGTGTATATCAACTGAGATACTCCAATTGTTTTCGCTAAGAGCGTTCGGCCATAAAGAGAAAGGTCACGCGTCTGCCACATATTCTGCTTCGTCTTCATTTTTTGAATTTCTGCTAAAAAAATTGGCCCCATTAGTTTTTTGTTGATCGTATGATATATATGTACCAAGGATTTTTATAGGTTCTCTTATCGATGTGAAATTCAATATCCTATTCTTGCACTCTTTCTTCGATCCAATCCACATAGCTTTTGTCTTTGTCGCATTTAATTTGAGACCTGATATTTCACCAAAGATGTTAATACAATGCAAAGAAGCCTTAAAAGGGAGTCTATATCACTTAAAATGAGTGTTGTGCCATCGGCAAATTGAGATAGCTTGACTTCTTGAGAGTTTGGAAGAGAGATACCTCTGCACTCTGGAATATAACGGAGTTTCAGTGCTAACAATTCAACAGAAAGAATAAATAAGTATGGGCTAAGCGGACAGCCTTGCCGTACCCCTCTTGATATTTTAAAGTAATTAGTCATATAGCCTCCATTCCCCTGGGTCACGCTGGGACTTTAGGGAGTGTACAGTGGCCTATTTAAGCTTTTGTGCGTGTATTCCCCAGGTGAGAACAGCGTTTTATTTTACTCAATTACACTTCAAAGCCTACTACACTTGTTCGTTCGTCATTTAACCTGGCCTAAAATCCTTTACATCAATAGCTTTATGCAATATCGAAATACATAACACTGCGGTTACCCTTATCTCATGCTATCATAATACAACCACTAAAGCTTATACCCGGTTTCATTAACAGGAGTTTGTTTTCTATTATTCACTAAATACATGTCTCACTTTGGCTTGTGTTGCTTTACAATGACTATTATCAGACAGTATCGTTCATATATGCTAAAACTAATCTATATTTTTGGTCACTTTCTTGTAGTAAACAGTCGTTGCTATGGCCGTTACTACGTGAAAAAACTTATACCACTGAGCATTTTCCTTAAATTTCACACTCATCTAGAAGAAAATTTGGTAAGATCGTTCCAAAATGTTTTTGACAAGTCCTCAAGGGTCTTAATTCTTGTATGTCCAAGAAATTTAATTTTTCATGAACATCGCCATATTTTAGGGTACCATACCCCCTTAAGGTAATTCCATAGTATTGCCATGATTGCATTGCGCATCTCTAATGTGCACGATTTTCGCGTCATTAGCGCGCGCACGCGTACAAAACCTAAGAGATTTCCCTCAAACTAAGCTCAATAACGAAATAAATGCTCCTCTTCTCTTAAAGTGCCCCTGTGATCAAAAAAACCACTTCCTTTTTTCCTTCAGATTTTGAAAGTGTGTTTGCTTAACACCTGACTGGCAAAATTTTGAGCTTTGATTTTTATCCAAAGGCCGTTTACTTTGAGTGTAAGTTTTCGATTTCACGGTCCGCCATTACTCACGTTCAAAACTGACCGATTGGACCTCAGACGGTTGGATCCAGGGAAAAGTGACGTCAGAGGCTCACTAGCTTAAAATTTCAGCGTATGAACGCAGCTTATTATATATGCAAAGCGTGAGTTTATAAGTCTGAAAGCCCAAAACCCCCGTGCTGCATATTAATTCTGCGGCGTACACATGTATTGCATTCTTAAACTAGTGAGCCTTTGACGTCATTTTCTCCTCGATCCAGCTCTCTCAAGAACATAATGTTAGTAATGGCGGACCACTAAATAGGAAATTACAGTTAAAATAATGAGGTGTCTTTTTGAAATCAAGGCTTAAAACGTGGGTCACTTAGTGTTTTGTTAACATAGTTTTGAAATCCAAAGAAAAATA
>OX421449.1:2230594-2233094 GCA_949126865.1 Montipora capitata
TCAAAGTCCCCATAATGTGAATGTATGTTTGTTGTAAAAGCGGTGTGTAAACAAAAGAAAAGGCTACTATGAGAAATCTACCAACCACTTCATCAACAGCTTGTCCCATGTGACAGCCTCATATAACTTTCATAAGCCTTGGATCAAAAATTGTTTACCCACATTTGTGACACTGTGGGGACTTGCTGAATACACTTACACTTGTGGGGACGTCTCTGTTTCGATGTTAAAAATGCGTTTTTGGCCTTTTTAGAGCATTTGGAGGCATTGTAGTTGTGGGGACCCAGTTTTGGTCCCCATAGTGTCAACCGTCCCCACAGTGCTGGTGTGTTATGGAGGTCCACACAACTAGGTAATGGTCAGAACATACATACATACATACATACATACATACATACATACATACATACATACATAGATACGTAGACTTGAACTAGGTCAAAAACATTTATTTGCTACTCCGAGTTTCATGCTTCTCACGAAGCAATCATCAGGCAACTGCCAAAAAGAAGGAATACATGGTGTTTTACAGTGATTTTGGAAATAACGGTAGCAATTCACTATAGGCTGGGGTGCATACATACATACATACATACATACATACATACATACATACATACATACATACATACATACATACATACATACATACTTAATAGACCGCTCCCCATAGGGGCTTTTCAGGGCCAATGAAACACAATTAACGAAACAATGGAACAGAACAACAACAACAACAACAACTGTTAAGAATCCCAACTGGCTGGAGGCAAACCAATCGGCTATTTACAAGTGCAGCTGGGAAGTTGAACCAGGGACTACCAAACAAATTCAACGAGTGGGCCGAGCATCCTCAACCCAGGACCCCTGGATCCGGGATCCCCGGATCTCAAGGCAAGCACCACTGGGCCACACTGCCTCCACAAACACGGAAAGACATTGCAAGACAAATATCATTGCTATTCACCTAGAAGTTCACTCAACAAAACAATTAAGCACTGTGTTACGAGTTTCAATGTTTTGAGGAAAGGTAGTTTGCAAACTAAACTGAACGCAGGGTTGTCGGAACAACAACAAGAAGATTTATTCCAAAGTGAACGTAGTTTCCACGAGGTAAAACTCTTAACAACACGTACTCGATAAACTTACACGGCCTCCGCCAACTTGAATAAACACTGCTTATGTCACACTTGACTAAACAAGGCTAATGCCAACTCTCTTCGCTTGTGAAAAACTAGTTAAAAAAACTTCACTAGGACTCGCCCACTTATATACTCTCACGATAAGCTTCTAGAACTTTCTAAAATAGTAATCAATCTAATTATAGAAAGATTACAAAACACACCGATTTAGAAACGCTTACGCATGGACCTAAAAATAAACAAACTACGAACTCTCGCGAAGCCTCCAAAAAGTAACGCTTGTCACGCAATGCTATTTTTCGTAACACTGTTATTGGTTGATTCTTGTTCACATGCCCCTGATCAATTTTGAATTATGTACCAGGATACAGTGAGAGTGTCTAATCGGCGTTGGTGGGTGGGTCGTTGGTCGTGGGTCCCTAACCGGAACCCTTTTTTAAATCAACAACTGGAAATTCTCAAAGCAGACAAGACCTAAGACCTAAGACAAATTTGGACCGAGCACTGAGGGAGCTGATATATAATTATCTCTTTTTATCTTCAAACAAACACGACCCACAACCCATGACCCACCCACGCGATTTAGCCTCACCCAGATACAATGATAAATTATTGCGCGTGCTGAATACAACAGCACATAATACATAACACTTAGGGCCTGTTTACATGAAGGAGGGGTAACCCACCTGTCCATTATAAACTCTTCTTTTTCAGACTCACATTTACACGATATGTGAGGTAACCAGCCAAGGCGGGTTGCCCAGACCTAGTAACCCGCCCAGCCGGGGTCGCATTTCAAGCCATTTTAACCCCTGAAGTTGGGGTAACCCACCAACCTGGGGTGGGCTCGTGTCATGATATACTGCCTTTAGCGGAGACATTGCAGCATTAAAAGTGATAATAAGAAGCAGCAGTACTGAAAAGTTGAAGCAAGAGAAGTCAGTGAGCTTAAAAGAGCATTAACCTCCAAAATGCATCCTTCACCCACCATTTTGCCTGTTTACATACTAAGCGATCACGCAGTAGTCTCCGGAATGGTCACCCAGGACCCTGGGGTGGTAAGATTGCGTGTAAATGCGAGCTATTTTTCGACCCCATTTCTTACCTCCGCCTCCTTACCCCACCTCCATGTAAATGTTGTAGTTCAATTTTATCCCCTGGTTTCATTTTTTTAAAACCAGTTTACCAAACTGTTTTAAAGAGGGATTTTCCTTTTCTTGGGGGTGTTCTTAAAAAACAGGGGCTTGGTTTTTTTGGGGGTCTAAAAAAGAACGAGACATTCCTTTCCTCCGTTCTACTTCTCTTACCCCTCTCTCATCTTCCCCATTGTCTCTATCCTACCCCCAGGGGGGAGGTACTGC
>OX421449.1:2243094-2255594 GCA_949126865.1 Montipora capitata
TGGCTGCTGCTGCTCTCGACACTTCTCCTGTAGCTGACAGAGGGAGAAGATCATGTCCACTGTGGACCTCCTGGCTCTGAAGCCACACTGTGACTCGGGGTAGACTGCGAAGCAAGGCTCTGCAGGGGGGTCAAGGTGACCCGAGCGAAGACTTTGCCAACGATGCTCAGAAGAGAGATGCCGCGATAGTTCTTGCAATCACTTCGGTCACCGTTGTTCTTGTACAGGGTGACTATGCTGGCATCTCTCATGTCTTAGGGGATGTGACCTTGCTCTCAGCACAGGCAGAGGACCTCATGAAGCGGTTGCAGGATGGTTTGCTTCCCATGCTTCAAAACTTCTGCTGGGATACCGTCATTCCCTGGTGCCTTGCCACAGGCGAGACTGTCAATGGCTATGCTGAGTTCTTCCAGTGTCGGCGTGTTGTCAAGCTCCTCTATGACTGGCAACCCAGGCAGGGCATTGAGAGCAGTGTCTGTGACAATGCTCTGGGTTGAGTAGAGCTCGAGATAATGCTCCACCCAATGCTGCAGCCGCATGCTCTGATCAGTGATGACCTCGCCAGTCTTTGATTTGAGCGGGGCTGTTTTGACACTCGTAGGGCCAGTGGCAGTTTTGATGCCCTCATACATCACCTTTGCGTGGCCACAGTCCGCTGCTAGCTGGATTTTGGCGCATAGGTTCTGCCAGTACTCGTTGGCAGAAGAAGGTGTAGTCTCTTTCCATAAGTGACCCACTGTTGGCCAGCCAGGTTTCCTGGAGACAGGCGATGTCAATGTTGAGTCGTGCCAGGTCCTTGTTGATGATGGCGATCTTGCGGGAGTCATCCATTAACTGAAGGTCAGCAGAGAGACCAGGGCAAATGTTCCAGCTTGCGATTCGAAGAGCTGGAGTCTTCGTAGTTTTTTGCTTTTGACTGCTTGGTGCAAGTACTTGCCGCTTGTCGGGAGGGTCCCCTAAGCTCTACATACCCAGTAAAGCAGGCAAGCAATGATGGGGCGGCACTTTACTGGGTGGGGGCTGCCCAGCTTGAGGCAGGCGGCAGCCACCCAATGAAGCTGCGAGGGCTTCTCCCACCGTCGGACGAGACCCCTGGCCCTCCTTCTTATGCCAATCAGTCGGAGCTGAGAACCGGTAAACTGCGTCATGATGTGTTGTTCCGGAGTCTTGCGACACCGCTGGAGTGCCCTCTCCAGTTTGCGTTAAGGCCTGACGACAGTGTCCCCCTCTCGGTGTCACTGGCTGGGTCCAAGGGAAAGGAAGAACCAATACAACTTGGGGCTAGTTCCACTTCAGAAGCTGCCAGAAGGAAGTGCTGAGCACCTGCCATCCGCCTTAGGGGCTCCACTCCGGATTTGTCCTCGAGGTTTACTCCTGAAGCCTTCCTGAGATCAGGTATAGCCGCAATGCAGCAGAGGTTTGAAATCAGGGTTTACCTTCCCCTAGATGGGCTGCCATCACAGGCTTAGAGCCCCTTCTACCCTGGGAAACTGGTTTTAAGCCGCCAGTGGCTTCGCCTTCGCCCCTTTTCCTGTTGGTGGTGCCAGTTTGCTGTGCGGAGGCCAGAAGTTGGACTTAGCTGACAGAGGCTCTTAGAGTTGCACGCCATTGGAAGCATTTCGAGAGGTTGTGAGAGCCCAGCCTCACAACCCACTCCCGGGCTATAACAGTCTTACAGAACTAAATATATACATATTATAATATGTAAATATATACATATAATTGACAATAAACAAAATATTATCATAGGTAGAAAAGAATGCTTTGCTGCTGAGCTAAAAAAAATTTATTGTAAAATTTGGTGGATAATAATTGTTTTTCCTTTTGAAGGTCCTTGTGCAGGGAAAACAACAGTTCAGGCAATGATGTCCACTTTCTTTGAAAATCTTGGCTGGAAGGTGATGACATTGAATACTCACATTAACTCACTGACAAGTAAAATCATCTGGCATTAGACAGAAGTCTCACTCCAAGGAGTCAATGGGTTTATAAAAATAATAATATTGTTTCTTTATATTTGACTACGAGCATATCTGTTTCAACTGAGAACATTTTCAAAAAGATAATGTGCCACATCATTAGTCCAGCAAGTCCAGTCCATTATTTTTGCCCAGGCAGTCATTTATAGAAAAGCAAGTGTTCTGTTTACTTCTTTGACACTAATACTGATGTATAAATAAAATAAAACAAAACATGACAACCAATGAATATATTAAAATGAATCTGAGACACATTTTTAATAGCATATTACTCATGCCTTCACCAGTTCAATATTGGTTAAGTTTCCTTGTAGCCAGGTGAGCAGGCTCTTTCTTTGTGGGGAGAATGAGGAAGATGCAGGATGCATGCAAAGAGAGAGCCTTCTCACACTGACTAGTTACATTGCAAGTGAATGGATAGTTGCAAGATAGCAACTTTTATAACTTGTACTTGAATATCTTGGCTAGCGGTTTTTGTGGTAGTGCACTGTAAGTGCACTACACACTATGTCACCGGGTTGTGAGAGTGTCTGTGGTGCCAGTAGGCCCGCAGTGCGTGCATTATAAAGTCACGAAAATAAACAGGTCTGTTGGAAGCGTGCTCGAGTTTCAACAAAATGAGCCCCAAAATCGGGAAGAATTTGTGACGCTGCTATTTCCAAAACGATGGAATTACCTGGTGATATATTCCTCGTCTAGGAGAGTGAATTTTAGGCTTTGCAGAAACAATGGTCAACCACAAGAGTTGGGCGATTGTGATCTTTGTGTTGAATTCACACATTTCTTGTCAATCTGTAAAACACTTGAAAGAAAAAAAAAAGCCAAAGTAACAAAAAATAAAACCGGGTGTCTTGCCATCCTTTTTTCCTCAGATGTATCCTTTGTTTCACGAGTAAACATGCAAGGTAACTTGATCATGGCGCCTGCTGAATTCAATGTCACTTTCAATTTTGTGATTTACTTGTGCAGCCAAAAGTACAATAGAAAAATTGAACGTAGCAAAAACCTCCCAAAGTGTTTTTCGCTGGTGGTAATTTTTTATATTCTTGGTTCAAAATTTACAGTAAGTTGTTTTCATGTCGCAAATTTTGTTGCTGATGGCATAATACTTTATTCTTGATTGACACTTCCTGACAACTTCCTTCTGCTCTTCCCAAAAACTGTGTATCAATATTTATTGACTTTTGCATCAATATTTGTTTTGCATAAGGCAGGCTAACAAAATCTGTGCCTTGCTTAGTTCACATTTTCGAGCATTAAAATAGAATTTTCAGTCCTATGTTTCTGACGGCAAGTCATGTATTTTGATGTCTCCCATCCAATACTAACCCCACCGGACAGGGGTTAACTTCAGTGAACTTTTGTCTTAGAAAGCTGTCAGGTGCTCAGAGTGCATGCTTAAACTTGTGGTAAAAAAGAAGTTGTGAGGGAACTTGAAAATGATCAACATGTCAGCCTCAAAGCCAATGTTTCTCGATTCCCTTTTATTTTCTTCAATCTTTCTGGGTTTAGTATTTTACTAGTAACCACATGTCTTCTCAGGGGGCTATTTTAAACAGACCTCCATTTAAATCTGTACTTCTCCATTTAAATCTGTACTTTTTGAAAGTGATCATTTTTCACGAAACATTCTGCTTGTAAACCAATCAGGAGGGTCTATTTTAATTGTGGTTTTCCCAACGGAATGATTCCGCCTTTCGACCAATCATGAAATTGTTTACAGAAATCAAATCAACCACAAACGGAACAGTCCGCAAGTTAACCAATGAGAAGAGGTCTTTCTGTTCTATTTCAATTAACAGGTCCTCTGGCGTTTATTTTAAGCACAGCTTTACCTCGTCACGCACTTAACAAAACGTACAACCATACCGTCGAATTCTCTTCGATTATACTGTAGTCGTTTATTTCAAACTGCAATTCATCTCCTTTGCTTGCGTTGTCTCATTGGTATGTTTGCTTTGATTGTGCGAAAGAGAACTTCATTCGATTTCGTTAAACACATGCCGAGATTTTATAAAACGCAGCTATTCTCTTGGGAATATTATAATCCGTTTTTGACTCGAAACATTCCGATAGTTAGCCGATAAGTACATATCTCGTGTACATATCAAGCGTGACTTGTAAATCTACGCTCACCAGGCTTGGAAAAGTTGAAGACCTCAAATGTCTAAACCTTCAAGTTTAGTCTACAATTTCCTATTCTTCCTCTTGTGTGTGTATTTTGTATGTTTTATTTGTAGTTTCCTCTTTGGCGGAATGATTCTGCCTTTCGGCCAATCATGAAATCATATCAACCACAGACGGAATAGTCCGCAAGTTAACCAATGAAAAGAGGTCTTTCTGATCAATTTCAACTAACACCACTGGTGTAATAAACTTCTAATCCTACAATCGGGTTTTCAAATTTGTTCAATTCCATGTATACCGTCGAATTTTCTTCGATTGTAGTCGTTTATTTCAAACTGCAATTCATCTCCTTTTCTTGCACTTTTTCTCATTGATATGTTTGCTGTGATGGTCCGAAAGATCATTCGATTTCGCTAAACACATGCAGAGATTTTCATCAAACGCACATATTCTCTTGGGAATATAATATGAAGCATTCCGTCCGATAAGACATCTACAGTATTTACGTATCTCGTGTACCTATGAAGCTTGTGTAATTAGCAGGTTTGGAAAAGTCAAAGACCCCAAATGTCTAAAATTTCAAGTTTAGAGTACAATTTCCTAAACTTCCACTTGTGTATGTGTTTTACTCGTAATTTTTTTATATTTTATTTGTAGTTTCCTCTTCCGCGGAATGATTCCGCTTTTCGGCCAATCATCAAATTGTTTTCAGAGATCATATCAACCACAGAACAGTACGCAAGTTAACCAATGACAAGAAGTCTTTCTTATCTATTCAATTACATGTAACACCTCCTCGGATGTTCACTTTGCACAGTCCAACCTACCCGAAAAAGGAGTACCGGCAAATTCGTCACATCCTCTGATAGAATTTCAAAGTCACTCACGATCTTTTCATGTCGTATTGTATGGTTTTCAATTTGTTCGATTCTGTCTGCTATCAGTGTCGTTTAATTTTCGTCAATTTTTTCGAACAAATTCCTAACTAAATTTGCAAATTCATCTCGTTTACTTTGTCTGTTGTATTCACGCGATGTGATGGTCCAAAGCAGCATTTTATGCGACGCAAAGAGGGTTACGTGATATTGAATGATATTTAATGAACGCAGTGGTTTTCTTCGTTTTCACCCGAAACTTCCCGCTAGCTAATTTGGCCTAAAGATTTTCTCACTGACACCTACTTACGTATTGATATCCGATGTCTACATATCAAGCGGAAATTTCCACTCACCAGGTCAGGGAAGGTCAAACAGCTCAAAGGTTCATCTTCTCTTGAGAGTGCGTTTATGTTTGATTGTTTCCAACAACCCTATGAATTCGCCAGAGACACTGTCTTTTAAAAAATGTCTTAAGTAGTAGGCTTCAAAAGGATGGTTGTTACTAACCCGAGTCACTTTTTCCTGCCTTTCCTACCACAATCCTCTGCTCGTTTGAAGTAAATAGGCGTCCTTTACGTCGCATCTCGTTGCGTTTGCGAGGTAACTGGTGTTTCAGCAGCTACAGCAATTTACACTAGGTTGCTGTTAATATTTGCCGCACTTCGAGTTCATTTGGTGCTTAAAATACACGCATCGAAAGCCCTGTACTAAATCGTTCAGTGCAATCTGATTTGCCTTCATGGTGCAAAGATTGAGGGCCGGACAGGATCTATTGTTCGCGCTGGCGCGAAATGTGGCGCGAAAATGTATGATATAACAAATGCAAGGGCGTAGCCAGGGGGGGGGGGGGGGTCCTGGGGTGCCCGTGACCCCCCCTTTGTAAGCCATTTTTTACTCAAAAAACCTACAATATTCAGGTTGCGAAAACGCGAGTACCCTCTGTTTGACACAGTGTGACCCCCGTTTGAAAAATCCTGGCTACGCCCATGAAATGTATCACAAAGCCATGTAATATGATATATTTATTCATAGCCAGTTGTTAACACAGCCCGGTGGAGAATACTAAAGCTTACCATATTTTACACACTCTGACAATGACAAACAGGAAGCTCCTATTCAGACCTATTTGCAGTAATGAGGGCAAAAATACTCGCGCCGCGCTTCATAGCATTCTTCGGTGCATTCTTTTTTTCTGGTACGTCACATACACCTTAAAGTAGGGCAATGTCACTAATCGACGGCCTGTTATCGCCTGAGGAAAAATTTCTCCTTTTTCATTTACCGGGCGATTGCAGAGAAAGGCAGCTGAGATGCTGTCTAACAATGCATTATTGTAGGATTGATTTGCGTTTTCTGTTGTCATATTTGCGATGTAAATGAAATTTTAAGTTTTTGCAACCTTTACTAGTCCTTCCCTAAAGGTTTTGAAGTTGCTTGGAATTGAATTTGCCGTTATTTACAGCAAAAACTAGATCCGGGTTCTGGGCGTGCCATCTCAGAATTGCTGAAGCTGTCAACTGACGTCACGAGAGAACGAAAAGTCTGAACCTGGCAAAGTAGAATGTCGTGGGAACGCCGATTTCATGAAGTTTGCGTTAAAGCAAATGTCGGTTCTTTTTACTTTTTATTTCAGGGATAAAAGATTGTCCGATGAGTAAATGTAAAGGCCTGTATTTTGCATTTGCCGTACACCAGCTTTAAGGACGCCGCCTTTTCGAAGGCAGTCGGCATGCATACACACACACAACCACACACTAAAACAAATTGACAAGTTCCTGATTAGTTAAACTCTTTAAAAATTCCCTTTTCTTTGGTCTTATTTCTTTGCGCTCCTTTTTGATGGACGGGCTTCTTTCCTCCGCTTTATTGTTTTGCTTCTTTTACCAGTTTAGCCTATAGAAAAGTAACACTGGTTAGTGGTGACATTTGATGACCGTGGGTGTGAACTTCGGAACATCAGAAAGACAAATCATGACGAATCCTTGTTTCACCTGGCTCGATCATGGAGATTGCTGTATGATAGGTTTGCCTTCATTTGCAGGCTCACACATAGTTATACTCCACAGCTTCCACTGCAAGTCTGCTATCTGATGTGGTCAACCAGTTAACTGATCGTCAAGGGGAAATTTCCACTCACTGGTTGGATGTTTTCTTTCTTTTCTAACAGAGCAAGTTTTTGTCAATGCTACAGTTAGAGCATCAAGCATTATACCCGCACAATGGGAATTTTTTAAGCATAATGTAAAAAACGTATCTTTCATTGATTTCGATGAAACGTCTAGTAAAATGTCTCTACAGGACTATATTGAGGGCTCAGCCAATAGAGAGATGAAAATTGAAATATGTTCTAGAGAGCAAACTGATAAGAGAGGGATCTAAGAAACGAGTTTGGAGGTGTAAACTGATATGACTGTTATATAATTCCTTGACATTCGGAAATAATCTCCGTTACGATTTCTGTTACTTGCTGCAGTTTTTGGTCATTATAGTGAAAGATTGCAACCCGGTAAATCTTAGGGATTGTTCATAAAGTAACACAAAACGTTTCTGTTTCAATGAAAGCTGCTTGCAACGTTTTCGTCAGGGAAAGAAACAACTGAACAGAGACAGAAGCTCCTTGACAATGCCTTATCAGTGGAGTTGGGGTTGGTTGTACCATCTTTATCAATAAGACGTAGGGAGGAGAAACATGTTGAAATTGAAGTGTGACTGAATTCCGTTAAGGTGTGATGAGCGGATATTAAACAACGATGTGCCTGGAGAGTAGTAACCAAAGCTTTATTTAACACGTGTATTTACAACCCTCAATTGCTGCTCTTCATTCCATTTTCACCGCCTTTTCCTTTCTGGTCTGTCAAAAATCAAATAAAACATTCAGTGCATTTCTCAGTGATGAAAATAAAAAAAAAATGATTTTTGAGTGGACATAATGGCGTCTGGCATGTGTAGACACGAGGAATATAATGGGAAGTTACCTGTTGTACTAGAAGGCGTTTCTGAGTTGTTTGTCGATGCCTGGTTCACAATCAGGCTGTCCGTGATGGCTGGCTGTTGTCTTATGAAATCCACTGCCATGACCACTATGTAGTCCCTTACTAGTTGACAGATAACATTCAATAAGTCGCCACCACACCAAATGGCCGCCATTTTGGGAAAATTGCTTAATCACTACTTACAATCTGGTGAGGTAATCCATCTGTGGTCTGGCCTAAACGTAGGTACAAAATGGAAAGGATTGAGTACATCGATTATAAAAATTGCCTAGAATAGATCATTAGCTTAAAAGTAATGCATTTCGTAAAAAGAACTCACCCCCTTCTCCGCAAACACGTGAGATATTAGGGCCGTTTTTACGAGAGAAAATAAGCCGCGGCTTACGTAAGACGCGAACAGCCCGTAGAAATGGTACAAAATCTACGTTCACCGCTTTCGCAAGCCGCGCTTTGTCCTGGCCTGGGAGTTAATACTCGTTTAAATAGTTCCCTTCGCGTATTATGTACGCCGTGGCCAGAGTAAGCCGCGGCCTATTTTCACCCGTATAAACGGCCCTATTAAGTTATCATGTAAAAGTATAATTACACATTCATGAGAATTCTACTTACAGTATCTAGTAGGGCCAAGTGCCTTTCCGATATACGCTCCCATTTCTTCCAAGAAGGAAGCCACTTGCTCGTCTGAGAATGTAAGCTGCATGATGATAAAAATTCATGAACCCCAAAAGAAAAAAACTGTTTCATGTTTGAACGCCGATGAAAAACAGTTCTTCGATCATTGCCGGATATTTGTAGGGAAAATTAACCTGCCTTACTGATAATCTGACGTGATTCCTCTTGCTCTAGTCAGATTCCTGAAACTTGATACTCAACATTGCGGTTATAGGTAACTCTTTTTGGTAACGGAGGTTATTTACATATTTACCACACCACCAAATTATTTCTCCACTGAACTCAAGTATCATTAGGATCACCAACTCAGTATATTATTACAATCAATAAGCGCTCATAATGCAGTATTTGCTATTCAATTTTTTTTTCAGTGAAGAAATAGATATGCCAATCTAATCGAGTTAACGTGTGCGGGAATTAATTAAACCACTAGCCGAAAACGCAACCCACAGGGTTTTGCACTTCCCGTTATTTTGTGTTTCTTAAAACATCAGAGAAGTGATCAGTTAACTCTAAATAGAAGGTAAATAAAACGTTAATCCTCGACCTCTGCCACAGTCTATAGCTACAATGTAGATACCAGAGATTCGGGCAGATGTCATCTTTACAAAAATTACTCATTGTAGAAACTGCTTCTTCACATTTTAGATATACCTTCAACATGCAAGTTACGACGAAAGACTTACGAGCAAAATACTGCAGAGCAGGAACCGCTCGCTTGCGATCATTTCGTCTAGGATACACGGAACCGTAGAATTTGTTTTAGTTGAGTTTGGCTGCATCACGTGCAAAATGTGGCGAATGGCGCTGCCACGCTTATTTTCAAGCGGGGCTTTTTTAAAACCATGGAAAAGGGGGTGGTTTTAGTTATTTATTTTGTATATTACAGACGACAAACTTAGCCATTAATTTACGGCTAAATAAGCCTGGGCCTTGAAAATTACAGACGACAAAATTAGCCGTTAATTTATGACTAAATTGAATGTCAGTATATAAGTTTTAAGGTATTTAATCGTAAATTTTAACTTTTGGCCAAAACCTTTGCATGTATGTAGAGTAAATTTAATGCAAATTTTTTACTTTGATTTGTCCAATCTCTGATCTCCTTTCTGGAATATTTTTTAAATAGGCGCCACCGTTTGGAAAAAAATATTACATTCACGCAATGGCCCTTTCGTCTAACAAGGAATAATTCCTTTAATGTCTTCGGTTCATTGCGGAAGAAGAGCACCCTAAGATTAAGATTCTAGATTCATTAATGCAAACCGGTCAGTGTCACTGGTTTTCGTTGTTTTCAACTTCATTATAAAGGAAAAGGAAAAGAAAAGAGCAAGCATTCTTCGTGGCGGACGCACGAAAGATACACATAATTATAAAGATCGGTCGAAAAGCGGAATGATTCAGCCGAAGAGGAAACCACAAATAAAATAGACAAAATTACAAGTAAAACATACACACAAGACATTTGAGGTCTTTGACTTTTCCAAACCTGGTGAGCGTAGATTTATAACACGAGATATGTAAATACAATAACTGTAGATCCTGATGTTTAACTATTTTGAGTCAAAAGCGAGATATTCCCAAGAGAATATCTGCGTTTGATGAAATCTCTGCATGTGTTTAGCGAAATCGAATGAAGTGTTCTTTCGGACCATCACAGCAAACACATCAATAAGTAAATGTGCAAGCAAAGGAAACGAATTGCAGTTTGAAATAAACGACTACAATCTAATTCGACGGTATACATGGAATTGAACAAATTGAAACCCGAGTTCATATCACCAGAGGACTGAGGACGTGTTAATTGAAATTGATCAGAAAGACCTCTTTTCATTGGTTAACTTGCGGACTATTCCGTCTGTGGTTGATATGATCTCTGTAAACAATTTCATGATTGGCCGAAAGGCAGAATCATTCCGCCAAAGAGGAAACTACAAATAAAACATACAAAATACACACACAAGAGGAAGAATAGGAAATTGTAGACTAAACTTGAAGGTTTAGACATTTGAGGTCTTCAACTTTTCCAAGCCTGGTGAGCGTAGATTTACAAGTCACGCTTGATATGTACACGAGATATGTACTTATCGGCTAACTATCGGAATGTTTCGAGTCAAAAACGGATTATAATATTCCCAAGAGAATAGCTGCGTTTTATAAAATCTCGGCATGTGTTTAACGAAATCGAATGAAGTTCTCTTTCGCACAATCAAAGCAAACATACCAATGAGACAACGCAAGCAAAGGAGATGAATTGCAGTTTGAAATAAACGACTACAGTATAATCGAAGAGAATTCGACGGTATGGTTGTACGTTTTGTTAAGTGCGTGACGAGGTAAAGCTGTGCTTAAAATAAACGCCAGAGGACCTGTTAATTGAAATAGAACAGAAAGACCTCTTCTCATTGGTTAACTTGCGGACTGTTCCGTTTGTGGTTGATTTGATTTCTGTAAACAATTTCATGATTGGTCGAAAGGCGGAATCATTCCGTTGGGAAAACCACAATTAAAATAGACCCTCCTGATTGGTTTACAAGCGGAATGTTTCGTGAAAAATGATCACTTTCAAAAAGTACAGATTTAAATGGAGAAGTACAGATTTAAATGGAGGTCTGTTTTTAATACCTAAGACATCTACCATGGCACTATGATGACATATGGTACCAAAACAATATCGTGTACTATTAGAGCTACATATTATGCAAAGATAACATGAATCTCCTGGAAGACAAAACGTAGCTCAGTTGACGGTTATGGAATACAGTGCTGTGTTACTGCACTACCACACATATGCAATGTCTGTTTATTTTTTACATACATGTGGTCCTGCACAGTTGAAATTGTAAGTGCATTTTAAAATTCAAATTTCTTAAGTTATCTGAATGTCAATGTAGATATTGTAACAAGTCGGATCTGACCAACGCATTTGTCAACGCATTCAACACGTCAGCTGATATGTCACTGACGTGTGACCGACACATCACCTACATGTAGTACACATTCGCTAAACAACAAGTGAAAACTAAACTTATTGATCATTTGCAGGTTTACAGGGTTCCAGAAGCAGCAACTATGCTACTGGGGTAAAGTTTTTTTCCGTGTACTACAATTTTCACAATTCTAGGGTCATCCGTAGGGTGGTTATGGATAATCATTGTTCCATTTTTGTTTCTTCTTCAGAGGGGGTGTAAAGTTTGCTGATCTTGATGAACATGATGGTAAGCTTTAAATTTTAAAGTTTTTTTTAATTTTTTCTTCTTTGAAAGTAGACTGAAATTGGCGGCCTGCAAGTTAAGCAGGCTCTTGCGTTGAAAATGGCACAAGGTCAAAACATAGTGGCTTGGTGACTAGTCTCGAAACCAGTCACCAATCCCCTATATTTCGATTGCATGCCCTTTTTAACAGAAGATCTGGCTTGCAGGCTATGAAACTGATGGTAAACAAATACCTTTAAGACTTTTTATCCTATGTGTAGTAAACATAAAGCTATTTTAGTCTGGGAAGTTGGTAGGTTACTTCTCCTGCCAACCCTCGCTATTCCCCCACTTCTTTTCTGACTCTAAGGTATTTGGTGTACTTCATACAATGACCATGTTCTTACACAGGCAAAATTTAGATTTTCATTAAGTTCTTTTTCCTGTTTTCCATAGAAAACATCAATTTAGAATACAGCAGAATTAAAAATATGTATTTCAGTAAAATAATGATAAATTTGAGTGGTCCCTAGGGTGAAATGGTGACGATAATGCAGTTCTGTTAAAACTAATGTCATTTTGCAGTTTTCACGTTTCAGCAAAATCTGTTGAAGACGTTGTTGCAGTTAGAACAGACATTTTTTGACATGGCAGCCA
>OX421449.1:2265594-2273094 GCA_949126865.1 Montipora capitata
GGAAAAAAAAAAAGGAAAAAGGGGAGGAGGCAGGTGTACACAGGCTAAGTAAATGGCTGGTTTTGTGAGCTAGGTGGCTGTGGCAAGAAAGGGGCCGTAAGGCCCTTTTTCCTAGGGGTGTCTGGGGGTAGACTCCCTCAGAACATTTTGAAATCTAGGGGCTTGGAAATGGCATTTCCAGCAATCTGGGCATTAACATCAGTCACAAATATTTACTAACACGAAAAAAGTTAGAGGCCAATTTTTTTTGCACTCTCGATCTCGTTGAAATATGACAAAGTATTGCCTCTAGCTGCTCGCTTTCTAGTTGTCTCTTTCATTTTTAATAAACAACATGTGGAAAACCAGAATGGCTCAGTGAATGTGGTAATGTGTCATTTAGACAAAGACTCTGGATGCTTATGATTTCAATGTACTCTCAAAACATCGAGCACGTGGACATAAGGTGAAGGAAATCTAATCCAAACATCTCTAGCGGGATAAACATAAATTCCCAATATCCGGTTACTAAACTTCTGGTTTGTAATATGAACACGAGGCAACATTTGGCACCAGTCTTTCTCCTCTATTCATCCAACATGGCAGACTGCAAAGGTAAATGCATATAACTAGGAATTCATAAATAATATCCAACATCCAAAAGGAGCAGAACATACAGCAAAAGGTTTCTTGATATTCTAGTTGTTTTATTGAATGGATCAAAGTGAAACGGTGAGAATCGTGTAATTCAAGGTTCTCAAAAAAGTAGGCGGCGATAACTTAGGGAGTAGCCGGCGGAATTTGCCAGTTGCCGGCTTCTAATGAAACCTCTGTTTTTGGGGTGTGATGGGAGAGAATACAGATATGCCACCACATTAAATATTTGAGATGAAACTCTCAGAAACAGTTCCCCAGGTAAAATAAATGTAAGTGTATACTTTTCTCACTAATAAACATGGTGTCCAATTAGTCCTAATTTTCTTTAATTCCATAAAGCCTTTTTGATCAAGTGATGTATTAAATTGCTAATCTTTTTTGCCTTCTTTTAGCCATTTTCTGGTTGACGGAAAGTGCAGCATGCTTTGTTAAGGGTGTGAAAAGTGGACGCAAATGAAAAGCAAGACAAGATCTCAAATAAATTTGTAGAAACACTTTATTTTAACTTAAAAATTTCACAAATTGTTTGCATGTTTACAAGCTGACCGTTTTCCAAGAAGCAAAATCTTCCAAAGCCTAGGATTAAAAAAAAAAAGGTTTGATCACCAACAAGTCCTTTATGGGCCAATATGTAACTACCGGTAGACTTTCAACAAACAGGTGCAACATGTTTGGTTTTTAGATCGTTGTATCCCATTTTACACCTAGTTCTGCGGTGTTAGGCCAATTTTTGAGCGAACAAGATACATGTACCAACAGCTCTTTCATTCTGTTATGGCCAAAGTATGAACACAACAATTTTAAATAAGCTTGCAAACTATCTAAACAATGTCGGTCACTGTTCTGCATGCACATTACACATGACCTCCAAAGGATTTACATAAACCATCAATAACATTATTGCAAGTTGTAGGATACATTTGCACACACCATTCATCACTTGCTCATTTTCAGACAGCCTTGTTATTAAACAGTAGCTGCTAATACATAGATGTTATTGAACTAGTGTTAGGTCCATACTGGGAAAATATTGGTCGAGTTCCTTCTTTGGACAAGTTTATGGCGAGGTCCATAAACTTGCAAAAAAGGAACAAAGACCAATATTTTCCTGGACAGACTGAACAAGCTAGTTCAATGAGGTTTTTATTATATTGGCTCTCTTGCGCTGGGTTTTCTATTTATCGAGTCTTGCCTCTTCACCTACTTCCGTTAACGGTTCTGGACAGTAATATTTGTACTGGAACTCTGACTTCATTAAATAAAAAAAACATTTCTTGCATTTTTCTTTTTTATGTCTGAGAAAAAGGAAACAGAAAATGGAAAAAGTTTGGCAACCTATGTATGCTGCTTCGTGACCGCTCCATCTTAGCAGTCTATATTGCAAAATTCTAACTGCTTAGAGAAAAAATCTGAATTCTTCTTTTCATTTCAGACCATTTTGCCTATATAATAAATGAAAATAACTGTCAGGTGTTGATTGTTAAAAGCAAATAACCAAGAGACTGCTCAACTCTCAGTTTGCAAAGAGTAACTTAGCCATGAAAAGTTTTGTAAATGCTGGCATCTGCTTGTTTTACTAACTTTTCAGAACTTTGACCTCTTGTTGAAATTACTGGCCAGGAGCTGAGAGACTTTTGTCCATAAACTTCCTCTTAACAAAGCACATCCACCACTGAAAATACAACAAAAACAATGAAATGGTCTCAATGATAATTATTATTAACATCACCAAATTTTGAATGGAACATCACCAAAGTGCAACAAGAAACAGTAGTTTGTTGAATCAGCACCTTGATGTCAAGGTCAATCCAGACTCTTTAACAAACGTTGCATGATAAGTAAGCTCCACGATACCCTTTATTACACTTATTACACAAACTAATTATTGTTTTATTAATTAAGTTAACCCTTTGACTCCCAAACTGGCCTGAACAGGCCACACTTTGTATTTTCCTCTGTCTTACGCCAGACGATTTTACTCGTCAATGGGGAACCTTCAGGAGTCAATGGGTTAAACTTTGACAGATTCTTAGAGTACCACACCCACCTTTGAGGGTTTATCTGTTTCTGGATCAAAGACAGCTTCAACCAGTCTCAGGCCAAGCTCTTGTCTTAACTGAGTGAGATATGACCTCATAGAGTCTGAATGAAACAGGGAAACATTTACAGAGAACAATAGTTTTAATTAGGTTTATGAAATGAGGGCTAAATCACACTCTAGGTTTAATACGAAACCTGAGTGTACAAAAATTCAACCCATGAATAAAATGGGAGGTCACAGGTTTGAGGTCCGGCTGAGAAGAAAGTGCTGCTTTTGAGATAACAATTATTCTTTCACCTTCAAATAATTACATCTGCAAATGGTTCTACTTTCATGTCTGTTGGAACAAGGACTATAAACCGTTCGTCCCCTCTCATAGCCACTGTCAGAAACCCACTCACTGGTTGAAAGGAGTAGGGGATGGAGTCCTTAATGTTTTGGTATGGAGGGCATCTTTTCACTTCCTATTCAAGTCCAGCCACCCCCTCCCCCCAGAAAAAAACCAGGAGAGTTGGCTGTACACTGAGGCTATTCACTTCCCTATTCAAGCAACAATAAACCTGTCCCCCCCCCCCAAAAAAAAACAGTATTATGAATACGGTAATTAGTAGTCCTAAAAGTTTAAGACCTAAAGGGGAGAAGCTAAAAGATGTAGTTCACATGATTGAAGTTCAGTGCTCTTTCTGTGACAAAAAACTTGTATTTATCAAACACATTTGCCAGTAAGTGTGATCTTTATAATAATAATAATTACTAGTGGCAGAGTAGCATTACAACGGAGCATTCATCTTGACCTGCTTCAGCCTTGCTTGCTGGTTTTTGGTACATGGCATTTAGTGGAAACCCACTATCTCCTGGGAGAGTAAAATTAGCAACTGCTAATGTCTGCATTTCTTTTTTACCATCTGTTTTGGACTGACACTGAAATAAAGCATATCAAAACTTTTTAATCCTGTGAGCACTCCCTCTCGCTTACTCTGTAGAGTGTGCAACACAAAAATGCTTGTCCAGATTTTGCACCACTGTTTCTTTATTTTGCTTTTCTTTATGCATCATGCACTCTGTGGATTATGCAGAAGCAGAACTGCTCTTAGTCAACATACTGTTTGGTACAAGCCTGACTGGTAGACTGAGGGAATTTTCTGAACTTACTAGTACTCAAATTTTTCTCTCAACTGATGGAAGGATTAGCCTTTTCAATGAGACACCTGCACGTCAATATGTCTTGCCTCCACAAATTATTGTAATGTGTAGGACACTAATTCTTATTTTATTTTGTTACAATAATTCAAGTTTAAAGTCACTTGTGTAACCCTTGCCTCACTTAGATATTTGCATTCTGTGAATTATACTATATATTTATAGTAAATAATCAGTTTGTAATTTTACCCTTTGAAGTTTCTTTAAACATTCAGAGATGTACAGTGTGAGATAAATCAAAACACGATCAGCTGGGCTCTGAAAAAAAAACCATTGCTGTTCATAAGTTTACCATAAATAGCAAGAGGCTTGCACAAGATTCTGTGATGCCAAATTCAATAACAATCACTATTTGACGAAGTCCAGTCCCCTACTGATCCCTCCCATGCCCCATGCTTCCCCGGTATGATTATGGGGTGGGTCCATTGACAGGTATATTCTGCCCTGTGCACAGTAGTATTAGTGGTGTTTGCTTCTAGACAGCATGCGTGTTGGTATCTCTGAACAGTTGTCCATTGTTTCACTTACACATACTAAATCAACTCTCAGCAGGTAGTACACCTTGACCCATCCAAACCCCCAATCTAAACCTGGCACGAACTGAAAATGTTTGCAAAACAGGTCTACGTTGCAAAACAAAATCTGTCACCATATTGGTTTACCGAGGCAATCCTTGCAGACTTTGTCTCATTGACTCAATGTGGCATCTGAACGCCACAAAGCGGTGTGAAGGCGTTATAGGAACTGAGTCCGAAGTCAACATGTAATTTGAGCTAACCTTCATAACTAAGTTGTGACACAGTTTCACCAATACAAACCTTGATTTCATAACTTTTAAAAAATACGTTGGCTTTGAAATAGTAGATCGCTTCGTAAATTATATCGTTGCTTCCATCTGAAAAACACAAATGGGTGCGAAAATGTAATTGATCGTTTTACATATTATGATCAAGCTGTTCACAAAAGATATACAGATAAACGATCAACAGTTGTAGCTTTTAGGCTAACAATAACAATTATACCTCCAGGTGGAGCTGGTCCTTTGCACTTTGTGTTGATGGGCAGCAGGGCCATGTTGCCGATGGTACTAGCCGCTTGCAGCGATGAATGATAGGCCTGCAAGTTTCAACGATAAGTGTCAATAAATGCACAGGAAATTTTTACTGCACATTTACGTACTTTGAAGTCCTAAAAGAACGCTTACTGGCATAACTGAAGCAAGAAGTTAAAGACAAATTTCTCGAAAAGAATCACACTGCAACGGAAGTTAACCTCCTCCAACGGCATACCATATATGGATATTTTTCCTTTATTGTAACCAAGACCTTCTCCAAGAACCAAATTGAAATAGACTGGAATAGAGTTTTAACAAACTTGTTCCCAGGGTCTTTCCGACCGTCCTTTCCCGCCAAAAGGGAGTGTACAGCGTTGGCCGTCAACTTCATCATGTAGAAGACGTTGATGCTTTGATATTTTGAAATGCATAGAAGTAGAATTTTTGGTACTCCGCCAGAACCTGTCTTCAACATGAAGTCGGCATGTTTGCCGCCAGAGTTATTAGAGGAGTCACTGTATGTTTTAGCTGATAAAAATGAAAAAAATATGGATGATGCCAGTAGAATACAGGGATTTTTTAAAGGAGGAAACACCGCTGGTAATTATCAAAATTAAAAAAACCATAACCCCAACACATTTGAATTACCACTCCAACTAAGCTGAAGTTATTGTTTTCCAGAGTACGTTTTTCTTTTATGTGAAGAAATGGGTCTACCGTCACAAACACGTTTTTTGGCGATAGAAATTTTTGATAGGTAGGCCAAATGTTTTGCCTCCTTTTTGTTCCCTGTCTATTTTGATGAAAGCTGAAGTGTATGAAATTCCTCACAGGTTCATGGCCAAACATGTATGTGGCCTCTATGAACTAATACGTTCAAATTCAGAAACAAACCAGCAAAGGAACTGGAAGGAAGTGGAAAACAGAGTAAAAACACAGCTTCCCCTGAGAGTGATGTCCTGTGTGCAGCTTGCAAGCAAGTTGACCTCACATTACAAGGTAAAGAAGTGAAAGGATATCACATAAAGTTAACAAATCATTATATATTAACAGCAATTGAACATGACTTGCTGAATGCCTATTGAATAGAGTTCTGAAGTGCTGATGTCATAAAAATTAAATTGAAATTATGGGATTTGTTGGGGTATTTTGAAAGAATAACACCTGAAAGGCCCACTTGCCAAAAAACTAGCATTATGGGGAAAAAAGGTACTAGTCCCGTTTTGTTCTGATGACTCCATACAAATCCTTCTAAATTTGACTCCATCCCTAACATTATGAACTGAGTCAAATTTAGAGTCATCAGAGCATAACTGGGCTAATATCGAACACATTTTGCCTTGAAATTCAAATTTTTGGTAAGTAGGCCTTTTGGATGTTCTTCTTTCATGATACCCAGAACAATCCCATAATTTCACAAATGCAATTTTTATGACATCACACTTAGGGACTGTGTGAGCGAACAAAATGAACAATCAAGCAAGTGAATGATTGAATACATGAATGGATGAATGAAATAGAAGGACAAGTTATTCAACAAATTATTAACTCTTGAATCCAGAACAAAGAATGTACAGATTTATGAAAAATGGTTTGAGGGCCTAACCAGGGAATTGGAGCTTCTTGTTTTCAGGATTAAGCTTTCGTCAGGAATCCCCCACCCTGACCTCCCCTTGAAGTGTGCACCATCTCTTATGGTACTTACATGAATTTTTCAGGCAGTTACAGCGAGCAAAGGTCAGAGATTCCTCAATTCCATTGGCCATTGCTACACTATTGCAAGTATAGTAAAGTCAGAGCTACGAATCCTTAAGACATTGGACTATCATATCCTCATAACAACACCTCTTACATTTCTGGAAACAATTTTGGAGATATTGGGTAAGTGAAAATTTTGACTTTGTCTGAAGTCTAATAATGCCAGTCGATTTTTCACAAGAATAAACTGTCATTTCTGGTTTGGTTTTTCAAATGAGTTGTTAAAGAAATATTTGTGAGCTGTCATTTTGAGGATTAGCCCTTTTTGTCAGCGGGAGGTTGCTCATTGTCATTTTTATTCTTACTACTTACTAGCTCTGATCATTACTGTTTGCTAACATTCAATTTTGTTAGCTATTGGTTTTAACAATTATTCCTTTCCATTTCATTTTTCCACTAAGGACACAATGATTCCCGCTCACAGGTTAAACTCCTACACGAATCCAGTGTGAAACTCCTTGACATAGTCTACCTCAAGTTTGACGAAATCTACAACAAGCTGTGCATGGCTGCGACAGGAGAGAATTGCATAAATGACAGGCAAAAGCTCTCTGTTTTAGCAAATGACCTCATGTTGCTTGCTGTGTCAGTAATTGGAGCAGCATCATATGTTGTAAACCAGGCCACAAGTGATATGGTTTGTTTAAAATAATCTTGTGTTAAATTTTTTTGCTTCTAATTTTTGGTATTTAAGATGAAACAAGCCTGTACCTAAGCTTTAAAGATAAAAAAAGGTAGTGACATTATTGCACTCTTCCAGATTTACCATTATCATGGGCTAATGAAGACTGTTTTTCTGGTTGTGTAGGTT
>OX421449.1:2280594-2312159 GCA_949126865.1 Montipora capitata
CTTGCCCCAGACTATCTTCAATGTCTCTTCACTGAACGCCACGTTAATGATTATAACCTAAGAAATCTTGAAGGAAAGCTTTCGCTGCCCAAGCCAAATACTAATTACTTAAAACGAAGTTTTTGCTACAGCGGGGCCTGTTTGTGGAACAACTTGCCACAAGATTTAAAAAGCGTTTGTTCTATTAGGCAGTTTAAACGGGGTATTAAGAAAGTATCTGAGATATCGGATTCCCACACGGCAATCATGTAAAGCAGTTGTACAAGTTTTAATTTTTAATTATTAACTTAACTGATGATTCTCCGTGTCTAAATAAAGATTTACATTACATTACACATTATTGGTTAATACATATGTAGACTGTCGGAGCGCTTTTCGCGGGAAACATCAAATAATTGTCTTTGCCTGCATCTCAAACGCCACTTTTTGTGGCATTAAATCGTATTTTAAGAGAGTATTAATTAAGCAATGACGACCCACAAGCCACGTGAATATCCGAGGTCTGGTGCTAGCAATATGAAAAGGAGAATAAAGCGGAAGGATCACAGAAAAATATGATTGATGCGAAGCAGGGAAGGTTAGCGGAATTAAGACAAAGAATCAGATTATAAGAACTGGCCCTCAGACACCTTTGACGAAGCCTGTCGGCGAATAAATTATCGTAGCATCTGAAGAAATATCACGGGAATTCAAGAGGTGCTAAATCAGGCTCTTTCAGTACACTACCAATGAAGGAGAACAAACACACTTGTAGCGAAAAATAAATAGAACCAAGGGTATTTACGGCTATAGTCTTCTTACAACATGAAAAGGAAAATACTAAGTAACGATTCACGTAACCAGCCCGCGAAGGGGTCAAAATTTTCTTAAGCCACGCCCAGATTGGTCTCCTTTAGGAGTCACAAAAAGCTTAAGCCACGCCCAGATGGTCTCCTTTAGGGGTTAAATTCAAAATTTCCGACGAGCATCCCCGTCTGTGCCATATGGGAGTCCCCCCACCCGCCGGGATTACAACTCAAAGGCGCTTCCAATTTTGACAGTAGCTAGATAAACATATTTCCTACAAACCGGTTTTGGGGAATTTTTACAGTTCCAAATATTTTTTCCATGAGTGACTTTTCCATGCGGTTGCTCAAAGTTACAATTATTTGTGGATACAAGGAAAAACAAACGGTCCCCATTTTATAACATCTGCCCTGCAGGGGGCATCCCACGTAATCAGCTGTACTGCTCGTATCTATCAACACTCAACGTGTAAAACCCTGTTCCAGCCCAAGTAGGCTTGATATTCAGCTGTTCACTCCCTTTTTATCCTCCTCCTCCTATAGCCCCAAGCATCTTGTGGAAAAAAAGAGGGGCAAACAACGCAACCTCGTTCCCAGGCTCTCTCTCTTTTCCTCCCCGGCCCCTGGCCAAGAAAAAGCCGTGACGTCATTTCAAACATTGAAGATATATAACATGGCGTCACAGATTGGGTCAACTATTCCTGGATCGTTTTCACGTTTCAACTTTTGTGTGTTTCATTCTCCACTTTCTGGTAGTTTTAAGATATTCTTTAGAATGTTTTCTTCAACTCCACCAGGAAGGTTTTCTTCAAACTTTAACGGAGTGACGTCGCAGAATGGAACAGTTACGAATTGTTGTCTCGATGCAAGATACACGAGACAGCTTGAGAGTGCATGGAAACGAAAGTTCCTTAACACAAAGTATCGCTGTGATGCAATTTTTGTCTTGGGTCCAATGGGTGCAGGCAAAACTACAACGATTGATAGCGAATTTAAAAATCATCCGGTTTTTGGAAACTATGCATACGTGGACACAGATGAAATTATGGGGATGTTGAAGGGATTTGAATCAAACAAAGTTGAAGATTACTATCCAATAGCAAGAAACATCTCCATAACTCTCACTGATTGGATTTTGGAGCAGAAAATTAGCTTTGTTGCAGAGGGGACATGTGTCAAATATATGGAACTTAGAGACTACATGCATCGTTTAAAGACAGTCGGATATCATGTGCGTGTTAAACGCTTACCTCCAGTTTCACTTGGTACAGTAATTGAGAGATCAAAACGAAGGAAAAATAGGATTGTACCCGATCACGTTGTGAAATCAATTTTGGAAGGTTCAAACCTTGGACTGGATCAATTGTACGAGTTTAACAAAAGAGAATCGCTTTTTGAGGACATGGATGCGCACGACAAGAATGAAGAATTTGGACGAAGACCCTCTTTTGAAATTACAACACCAAACGTGTGAAACCCACGCAGTTTGTTTAAATCATATTAGGGGCTCAGCCAGTCCAAAGCTTGAGTTTTGAAAATACAAAGCAATTAGGCTGATTTTTACTTTCAAAGGACCACATTATCAGAATTTCCATACAAGCCCATAGTAAGAGTTGCCACCCTTAAATTTAGTTTAACTCAACACTCTTGGTCACAAAAATCATTGTTTTTCAGTGATAAGATATTGTGGCCTCCAACTATCGCTGTGTCATTTCAGCAAATGAAAAAAGAAATGAAAACTTTCTTTGGAAAGGATACGTTATGGCACTGCCACACGTAATTGTCAGCTTCCTTATTGGATTTCCTTTTCATTCTTTCCTCAAGCTGTTTTAGCACCATTGGGACAGATTGACAGACTCAGAGGCATTACTTAGCATAAGTAAGATGTGACTCAATAACATTTGCTTACTTAATCATCACATTAGTATTTTATTGTACGAACATAGTTTTTGTTTCTAAGACAATCACCCCTCACAAATTATCTTTCTTATGCCAATCTTGTGTGCAGTAAATTATTCCTGTATCTTGGAAATGCTATGTAAACCTAGGGTTTCTATCATTGGTTCTTTAACTAGCACCAGACCACATGGTTTTCACTTCTATGGGTTGAAACACTCATGTTTCGTCACATGTTGAGATTTGTATGCTAACTTTTAAGGCTGGTTTCCTTTTCAACACAACCACAAGCAACATGTACAGACACATTAACTTGTCATTGATTTGTATTTCTTGTCTTAACGAAGTCAGTGCCTCTGAGTTTGCATATATTGCCTGTGCTTGTGCATGCATAATTTGCTAATTATGCAAAATTATGGTTTCCTTTAATGGAGGGAACATAGTTTTTAACTGATTAATCAATTGACCCCTCAGTTGCCCTAGGACACCCCTGGTTGACAAGTGAAATTGTATGATGTCATCATAAAGTCTCACTCCCAGGAGTCAATGGGTTAACAAGAGTTATAGAGGGGACTCTCTTTCTGGTGAAAAACCTCAGAGGATCTTTGAAGATCTTCAAGGAGCCCTAACCAAGTGATCTGGTGACATACTTCAGAGGACTGGGGAGAAAAATTTTAACGCCGTATCCCCCACACGTGCGTGGCCTTATTTTCGAATTCAACATGGCAGAGGTGAGATTAGAGCTCAGGGAGTTTGGAAACAACACCAAAGGCCGTGCGCGGTTGTGGGATACGGCGTTAAAATTTTTCTTCCCAGTCCTCCAAATTACGTCACCAGATCACCTGGAAAGATTGTCAAGGACATGAAAAAGATCTTTGAAGGTGAAGATCTTTCAAGGATCCTCAAAGGATCTTTGAAAGTTCTTTAAAGATCTTCAATTGCAATTAGGAGTTGTAAAGATCCTCAAAGAGTCAGTGAGGATCCCGTAAGGGTCTTGTGAAGATCTGGTAAGAATAAGTTTCAAAATCTTGGTTAACTCTGTTAACTAGATGCACCAGACAATATAGTGATCACTTCCATTGGTTCAAAACTCTTGGCTCAATACTAATCTTAAGTTGAGTGCTGAGTTTCACAAACTACTGGTACTAATTTCACTGTTTGTACAAGCAACACGTGCAGCATGCGGTTGCATTAACATATCCCTGGTTAACCTAAAAGGGTCTTATGAACAGGATGCTATATAGAGCTTGTGTTTATGCTTGCATCACCAATGAAAACCAGGCTTAAAGCCTCAAACTTAACGTTGGGTCAACAATAGATCCGTTTTGAAATTTTCCTTTCATTGTCAAAGTTCATGAGAACATGAATGAAGGCAGTGCTATTAGAGACAATAATAAAATGTGAGAAAAGTATCTTGTTTGCAGTTACTAAATCGACACTGACAGACATTCCAACCTCCTGATTTGACTCCTGGTCTCCCGATTTTTATCAGATTCTCCTGATTTATCATTGTCTGATTTCAAGCCGAAAAGGACTAGGTACGAGTCTGTAAATTATGAGATTAGCAACTACTGATCCACATAGTCAGAAAGTGCACACCAAGCTTTACAAAATCCCCAAGTTTGGTGTAAATAGACCCAATATTAAGCGAGATACAGTCATTTAAAAACATCAAAATCCGGACCAAAAATTACTTTGCTATACAGAGGGGCCCCAAAGCCCGGAATCCGGGATTCAAAAATGAGAGCGGGATTCGGGATAGCATATGTGGCGGGACGCGGGATTTAACGTTATTACGAAGCGGGATCCGGGAAATCGTCACTTTGAAGCTCCGAGATCCGGGATTTCTGATGGCGAGAAATTTAAGATAAACTCAACTTTCGCCTTCGGCAACGACGGAAACGACCGGAAATTTAAGCTGAGCATTCACCAAGCTGACACGTGCCTTTTGTGACCCCTATGGCGTGCTCTTTGTCTTGAACTTTGGCCGTAATAAGATCAGAGGCCCGCCGGACCTTTGTTACTTGTAACCACATTACGTTTTTTTACAAAAAGTGTCTCGTTTATGCTGTAAACGCAAAGGCTAAAATTATACCAGTTATACTCCGGTTCATGAAAATTTTGTTCGCGACGTAGATGATACCATTGGTTGAGTGGCTCATTTTTACGAGAAGGGAAAGAGCGGAAATAAGAAAGAGTACAAATGAAAGAAGAAAAAACAATAGACTGCAAAACAGTCGTTTTCTTCCATTTTCGGAAGGCGCGAAGCGCCGTAAGCGTGACCCTCGCGTGTGAAGCGCGCGAGCCTCACACGCCCGTAGGGTCTCTCCCCATTCTCCCTCGCCGTTTATACACTCGCTCCAGACCTTTCGGACCTTTCGTTTGAATATTATTTTACCGTGTCGCTTGCGTTCGCAAAAAATACGACTGTTTTGCAGTCTAAAAAAACAAAAGAAGTACAAACAGAAAGGAGATAATGCAGTTCGTTGAACAAGCAAACAAACACCACCCCACAGTTAAATTTACGGCTGAAATTTCAGATGCAGAAACGACATTCTGGATACAAACACTGGCATTTACAAAGGCGAAAGGTTCAAGAGTAATTCTGTCCTTGATATGCGCACGCACTTCAAACCTACTGAAACATTTCAACACAGGTACTTCTCCTCGTGCCACCCACCAGAAGTCAAAAAACGCTTCGTTAAAGGCGAAGCTCTGAGACTTCTCAGAACAAACTCTTCTAAACAAATATTTGAAGAGCTAATCCAAAAGTTTAAATCACGCCTACGTGAAAGAGGTTATCCCAAGAATCTTGTTCAAAGAAAGGACCCTCTCAGCGCAATTTAAAAACAGGAAACTGGCACTCCTTCAAAAACCACAGGAGAGCAAACGAATCTTGCTTTTCATCATGACACAATACCAGAAACCCATAAGGGTTAAAACGTGTAACGCGCGTTTACAGCTTCCGAATATTCAGTGCTAAGTACCATATTTGGAAACCCCTCACTCCAGTTAAAAGGCTGATTTAGCAACGAAACGGGAAGGTCAGTGGCGACGTCGCGCGCAGCAAAACGACCAATGAGAATTTAGAATAGAGAAGAAAAGAGTGGAGTCTACCCTACACTGAATTCTCATTGGTGTTTTTTCTGCGCGCGCCGTCGCCACTGACGTTCCCGTTCTGTTACTAAATCAGCCTAATTTCGCGCGAGAACATTAGTGGTATTGCGTCACGTTGTTCTTGCGAACTGATTGGTTGAATGTTTCTCTCTTGTTGTTCCAAATATGGTACTTAGCAAATTGAATATTCAGAAGCTTGTTTCCCAGCACACAAGGGGCCGTTACACGTTTCAACCCTTATGGGTTTCTGACAATACCACCCAGCAGCGACGAACTTGAAACAAATCCTCATGAAACACTAGCATTTAACACAGCGACAACCATGGCTCAAAGAAATCTAAAAGGGAAACCCTTCCCTCATATATTACAAAAAGAGGGCGGTTATTCATATATATACTCATTAGTTTCAAATTACAAAACTGGAAGGCTAAAACACGCGCTAGGGAGTTATGTAAATCTTCCCAAATCAACTGTTGTTGTAATTGACGACGAGGTTTGGACATCATGCTGTGACGCCGTGACCGGGTTCGCGATTGGCCGATAAAAACGTTCGGGATTTCGGGATGAAGGAAAAATTTTGGTCGGGATGGCCGGATTGAACAACCCTATTGGGGACCCTCTATACAGGGCTATACACAGCAATAAAGGGCTATCTATACACAGCTATTTAACAATATTTTGTTCTTCTACGAGGGAGCACTGGATATGAAGTGATAGATGACGTACCAAGTTGCTTGTAATCATTTTATATTCAGCAAGCCCGATAATAATAATAGATGGTTTTCACTCACGTGACTTGGCAGCCATATTGGTGTACAAAACAATACAAAATGTATGCATGGAATATGCATAAAAATAGAGTTTGATTCCCAAAGGAGAGAACGTCTATTGTTCTTGTACACCAACATGGCAACTGTGACGTCACGCGAAAACGATCTACTGTTTTATTAAAAACTCCGTGGTGTTCCCGGGGGTAGTATTGTCGACTCAAGCATCAATTTCTGCCTCGGTCTTTTCCGGTCCAACACGGCTTTTGTCGGCCACTTTTTCTCAGAGCTGCAAAAGTGTTTTCAGCTCGCATTATTGCTGACGCGTTCCTTTACCATATTAGGTACAGCAGGTATATGAACTGATAGCCTGTGTCCGGACGGCCAATGAAAATGCTGGAAACTCGTAGTTCAGTTTGGAATAAAGAGGAATATATAGTGCTATATAGGGCTATACACAGTTAAAAAGTGCTATACAGAGCTATACAGGGCTACAAGCGGCTACACACAGCTATAAAGAGCAATTAATACACAGGGCTATACAGGGCTACAACAGATAATATCTTCCAGACATCACATTTACAGCTAAAATACATATCATAAAGGGATACATAACTAAATATATGATATTTAAAGATATATTAATTACAAAGAAAAGCCGCTGTACAAAATGCATTCTCATTTTAAAACCCTTTTAACTCGGTAGTGAGGTTGACTAGCAGTACAGTTTTATGTCGAGTTATGTCGTAGAGTTAGAGTTAACTCTAACTCTACGACATAACTCTATGAAAATAATTCTAAGAATAGCTGTCCCCCTCGGTGGTACGAATAAAATCAGGTAGCGCATATATTTCATAACTCAGCCGATAAGTAACAAAAAGGATTAAGACCATAACTGGTTGTTCTACATTTTTTAAGAGACAGCATTTAATTTCCGCGCGAAGATCATAACAAGAAGACCGGAGATAAAACTCAGTTATATTTCATGTACAGTAGATGTAAGAACATTAAAAAACAGTAATTTAAGGAAATCTTGAATACTTTTAGCTTGACTTGAGCAATCTGCAAATTCAAATACCAGTATGCTCCAATTTACATTATACCGTTCCTTTAAAAAGCAATCACAAAAGGCCAGTATTTTCCTACAAGGATAACAGAGAAAAAGGAACTAGTTTGTTTCCAGCTTTCTTTGATAAAAACTTCTCTACATTAAAAGAACACACCAGGGCTACTCCTTAGTATCTTGCTGGAAATCTTCTTTTCACTACTTTTTCCCTCGGCCGCGCTTCAGCCATTTGACGAAGGCCACTCTCGTGCTTCTCAAGTTGCCTGGTTCGTGCCCAAAAAAAACATCTGGGTAATTCTGCCATTCCATGACAAGGGAGGATCCCCGATTCTCATTTCGTAGATTGTTTATAAGTGTCGGGTCACCCAGTCCTACCGGCAATTAAGTATGTATTGTATTGTATTGTATTAATGGGTTTTCCAGGTTTATTGAGGGACAGAATGTAATTTCCGCGAAAATCATGCATACGAAGAGGACTGGAAAGAAAACGTATCTTTCATATAAGCAGGAAAACCCCTAAGGTAATAAAACAACAACATACTTTTATACAGTAATATGAGGAGATTTTGAATGCGCTTATTGCAGAGAGATGTAGAGTTGGACTTAAGTGGTAAAAGGACAGGTAATTTGCAAATATAAATCTCAATATTCACTTATTTACATTATACCGTTCCTTTGACAAGAAATTACGAAAGGCCAGTTTATTTGCTACGAGAATAACAGCGAAAAAAGCACTACTTTGTCGCGAATTTTCTATGATAAAACCTTGTTCAGAGATCAAAAGTCTACGTTAACAGCACACACCAGGGCTATTCCTTAGTATCTGGATGGAAATCTTCTTCTCACTACTTTTTCCCCCGGCCGCGCTTCAGCCATTTGACGAGGGCCACTCTCGTGCTTCTCAAGTTGCCTGGTTCGTGCCCAAAAAGAATTCTGGGTAATTCTGCCATTCCATGACAAGGGAAGATCCCCGATTCTCATTTCGTAGATTGTTTATAAGTGTCGGGTCACCCAGTCCTACCGGCAAAATACCGCATCGATTGAAGTTTTTAGCTTTCAAAACTTGCCCAAATTGTATCGATATGTGCTGGAATTCGTCCACAGAAAGGCCAGAGAAACAACTTCACTCGTCAAGCGCCATGTTTTAGGCGTCCCAGTCTGCGTGAAACCATCTCTGACCTCTGTCTCGACTAGAAGACCAGGCACGTGCGGTTCTTGCCGAACGTTTATGCCTGTAGAATCTGCTCAACTGACGTAAGTGTCAATTCCTTGTAAAAACCAGCATCTTATTTTTTTTTTGGTAGGCTAGGTATCGGAGAGCCAGAACATTTACGCATGCGCGGACGGAATGTTTGAACAAGAGAGAAAAACGCAGTACCTCCAGACATCCGGCGCTGGAGCGTCGTACCAAACGAGTCATCCCGGGATTTCGGCCCGTGCGATCGCTTTTGGACGCAGTTGACCCTTCGCTGCTTTCTGCTACCGACCTTGCCTCCCGGTACGGCATTGAGGGAGAGATATGTCGGCCCCTAAACCATATGTGACAAATCCCACGCCTACTCACAGCTCCAGACCGCCCTTGTCAATTTAGCGTAAGAATTCGCTGGCTTAAATATTCAATGAAAAATTCATTTTACCTGTCATATGGTAAGCACTGAAGTCGCAGATTACAAAGTGTACGCATGCGCCCTACGAAAGGTAACACACATACGACGTGCATGCCTAGTGGAGACATTACATTTACAGCTAAAATACATAGCACATACAGGTACATAACTAAATACACACTATTTAGAGATATATTAATTAAAAAGAAAAGCCGCTGTACAAAATGTGACCCTCGATTCTCTTTTTAAGGCCAGTAAACTCAGTGGTACGGATAAAATCAGATAGCGCATTCCGCAACTTAGCTGATAGGTAAGAAAAAGAACTAAGACCATGAATGGGTTTTCCAGGTTTATTGAGGGACAGAATGTAATTTCCGCGAAAATCATGCATAAGAAGAGGACTGGAAAGAAAACGTATCTTTCATATAAGCAGGAAAACCCCTAAGGTAATAAAACAACAACATACTTTTATACAGTAATATGAGGAGATTTTGAATGCGCTTATTGCAGAGAGATGTAGAGTTGGACTTAAGTGGTAAAAGGACAGGTAATTTGCAAATATAAATCTCAATATTCACTTATTTACATTATACCGTTCCTTTGACAAGAAATTACGAAAGGCCAGTTTATTGGCTACGAGAATAACAGCGAAAACAGCACTACTTTGTCGCGAATGTTCTATAATAAAACCTTGTTCAGAGATCGAAAGTCTACGTTAACAGCACACACCAGGGCTATTCCTTAGTATCTGGATGGAAACCTTCTTCTCACTACTTTTTCCCCCGGCCGCGCTTCAGCCATTTGACGAGGGCCACTCTCGTGCTTCTCAAGTTGCCTGGTTCGTGCCCAAAAAGAATTCTGGGTAATTCTTCCATTCCATGACAAGGGAAGATCCCCGATTCTCATTTCGTAGATTGTTTATAAGTGTCCGGTCACCCAGTCCTACCGGCAAAATACCGCATCGATTGAAGTTTTTAGCTTTCAAAACTTGCCCAAATTGTATCGATAGGTGCTGGAATTCGTCCACAGAAAGGCCAGAGAAACAACTTCACTCGTCAAGCGCCATGTTTTAGGCGTCCCAGTCTGCGTGAAACCATCTCTGACCTCTGTCTCGACTAGAAGACCAGGCACGTGCGGTTCTTGCCGAACGTTTATGCCTGTAGAATCTGCTCAACTGACGTAAGTGTCAATTCCTTGTAAAAACCAGCATCTTATTTTTTTTTTTTGGTAGGCTAGGTATCGGAGAGCCAGAACATTTACGCATGCGCGGACGGAATGTTTGAACAAGAGAGAAAAACGCAGTACCTCCAGACATCCGGCGCTGGAGCGTCGTACCAAACGAGTCATCCCGGGATTTCGGCCCGTGCGATCGCTTTTGGACGCAGTTGACCCTTCGCTGCTTTCTGCTACCGACCTTGCCTCCCGGTACGGCATTGAGGGAGAGATATGTCGGCCCCTAAACCATATGTGACAAATCCCACGCCTACTCACAGCTCCAGACCGCCCTTGTCAATTTAGCGTAAGAATTCGCTGGCTTAAATATTCAATGAAAAATTCATTTTACCTGTCATATGGTAAGCACTGAAGTCGCAGATTACAAAGTGTACGCATGCGCCCTACGAAAGGTAACACACATACGACGTGCATGCCTAGTGGAGACATTACATTTACAGCTAAAATACATAGCACATACAGGTACATAACTAAATACACACTATTTAGAGATATATTAATTAAAAAGAAAAGCCGCTGTACAAAATGTGACCCTCGATTCTCTTTTTAAGGCCAGTAAACTCAGTGGTACGGATAAAATCAGATAGCGCATTCCGCAACTTAGCTGACAGGTAAGAAAAAGAACTAAGACCATGAATGGGTTTTCCAGGTTTATTGAGGGACAGAATGTAATTTCCGCGAAAATCATGCATAAGAAGAGGACTGGAAAGAAAACGTATCTTTCATATAAGCAGGAAAACCCCTAAGGTAATAAAACAACAACATACTTTTTATACAGTAATATGAGGAGATTTTGAATGCGCTTATTGCAGAGAGATGTAGAGTTGGACTTAAGTGGTAAAAGGACAGGTAATTTGCAAATATAAATCTCAATATTCACTTATTTACATTATACCGTTCCTTTGACAAGAAATTACGAAAGGCCAGTTTATTTGCTACGAGAATAACAGCGAAAAAAGCACTACTTTGTCGCGAATGTTCTATAATAAAACCTTGTTCAGAGATCAAAAGTCTACGTTAACAGCACACACCAGGGCTATTCCTTAGTATCTGGATGGAAATCTTCTTCTCACTACTTTTTCCCCCGGCCGCGCTTCAGCCATTTGACGAGGGCCACTCTCGTGCTTCTCAAGTTGCCTGGTTCGTGCCCAAAAAGAATTCTGGGTAATTCTTCCATTCCATGACAAGGGAAGATCCCCGATTCTCATTTCGTAGATTGTTTATAAGTGTCCGGTCACCCAGTCCTACCGGCAAAATACCGCATCGATTGAAGTTTTTAGCTTTCAAAACTTGCCCAAATTGTATCGATAGGTGCTGGAATTCGTCCACAGAAAGGCCAGAGAAACAACTTCACTCGTCAAGCGCCATGTTTTAGGCGTCCCAGTCTGCGTGAAACCATCTCTGACCTCTGTCTCGACTAGAAGACCAGGCACGTGCGGTTCTTGCCGAACGTTTATGCCTGTAGAATCTGCTCAACTGACGTAAGTGTCAATTCCTTGTAAAAACCAGCATCTTATTTTTTTTTTTTTGGTAGGCTAGGTATCGGAGAGCCAGAACATTTACGCATGCGCGGACGGAATGTTTGAACAAGAGAGAAAAACGCAGTACCTCCAGACATCCGGCGCTGGAGCGTCGTACCAAACGAGTCATCCCGGGATTTCGGCCCGTGCGATCGCCTTTGGACGCAGTTGACCCTTCGCTGCTTTCTGCTACCGACCTTGCCTCCCGGTACGGCATTGAGGGAGAGATATGTCGGCCCCTAAACCATATGTGACAAATCCCACGCCTACTCACAGCTCCAGACCGCCCTTGTCAATTTAGCGTAAGAATTCGCTGGCTTAAATATTCAATGAAAAATTCATTTTACCTGTCATATGGTAAGCACTGAAGTCGCAGATTACAAAGTGTACGCATGCGCCCTACGAAAGGTAACACACATACGACGTGCATGCCTAGTGGAGACATTACATTTACAGCTAAAATACATAGCACATACAGGTACATAACTAAATACACACTATTTAGAGATATATTAATTAAAAAGAAAAGCCGCTGTACAAAATGTGACCCTCGATTCTCTTTTTAAGGCCAGTAAACTCAGTGGTACGGATAAAATCAGATAGCGCATTCCGCAACTTAGCTGATAGGTAAGAAAAAGAACTAAGACCATGAATGGGTTTTCCAGGTTTATTGAGGGACAGAATGTAATTTCCGCGAAAATCATGCATAAGAAGAGGACTGGAAAGAAAACGTATCTTTCATATAAGCAGGAAAACCCCTAAGGTAATAAAACAACAACATACTTTTTATACAGTAATATGAGGAGATTTTGAATGCGCTTATTGCAGAGAGATGTAGAGTTGGACTTAAGTGGTAAAAGGACAGGTAATTTGCAAATATAAATCTCAATATTCACTTATTTACATTATACCGTTCCTTTGACAAGAAATTACGAAAGGCCAGTTTATTGGCTACGAGAATAACAGCGAAAACAGCACTACTTTGTCGCGAATGTTCTATAATAAAACCTTGTTCAGAGATCAAAAGTCTACGTTAACAGCACACACCAGGGCTATTCCTTAGTATCTGGATGGAAATCTTCTTCTCACTACTTTTTCTCCGGCCGCGCTTCAGCCATTTGACGAAGGCCACTCTCGTGCTTCTCAAGTTGCCTGGTTCGTGCCCAAAAAGAATTCTGGGTAATTCTTCCGTTCCATGACAAGGGAAGATCCCCGATTCTCATTTCGTAGATTGTTTATAAGTGTCCGGTCACCCAGTCCTACCGGCAAAATACCGCATCGATTGAAGTTTTTAGCTTTCAAAACTTGCCCAAATTGTATCGATAGGTGCTGGAATTCGTCCACAGAAAGGCCAGAGAAACAACTTCACTCGTCAAGCGCCATGTTTTAGGCGTCCCAGTCTGCGTGAAACCATCTCTGACCTCTGTCTCGACTAGAAGACCAGGCACGTGCGGTTCTTGCCGAACGTTTATGCCTGTAGAATCTGCTCAACTGACGTAAGTGTCAATTCCTTGTAAAAACCAGCATCTTATTTTTTTTTTTTTGGTAGGCTAGGTATCGGAGAGCCAGAACATTTACGCATGCGCGGACGGAATGTTTGAACAAGAGAGAAAAACGCAGTACCTCCAGACATCCGGCGCTGGAGCGTCGTACCAAACGAGTCATCCCGGGATTTCGGCCCGTGCGATCGCTTTTGGACGCAGTTGACCCTTCGCTGCTTTCTGCTACCGACCTTGCCTCCCGGTACGGCATTGAGGGAGAGATATGTCGGCCCCTAAACCATATGTGACAAATCCCACGCCTACTCACAGCTCCAGACCGCCCTTGTCAATTTAGCGTAAGAATTCGCTGGCTTAAATATTCAATGAAAAATTCATTTTACCTGTCATATGGTAAGCACTGAAGTCGCAGATTACAAAGTGTACGCATGCGCCCTACGAAAGGTAACACACATATGACGTGCATGCCTAGTGGAGACATTACATTTACAGCTAAAATACATAGCACATACAGGTACATAACTAAATACACACTATTTAGAGATATATTAATTAAAAAGAAAAGCCGCTGTACAAAATGTGACCCTCGATTCTCTTTTTAAGGCCAGTAAACTCAGTGGTACGGATAAAATCAGATAGCGCATTCCGCAACTTAGCTGATAGGTAAGAAAAAGAACTAAGACCATGAATGGGTTTTCCAGGTTTATTGAGGGACAGAATGTAATTTCCGCGAAAATCATGCATAAGAAGAGGACTGGAAAGAAAACGTATCTTTCATATAAGCAGGAAAACCCCTAAGGTAATAAAACAACAACATACTTTTTATACAGTAATATGAGGAGATTTTGAATGCGCTTATTGCAGAGAGATGTAGAGTTGGACTTAAGTGGTAAAAGGACAGGTAATTTGCAAATATAAATCTCAATATTCACTTATTTACATTATACCGTTCCTTTGACAAGAAATTACGAAAGGCCAGTTTATTTGCTACGAGAATAACAGCGAAAAAAGCACTACTTTGTCGCGAATGTTCTATAATAAAACCTTGTTCAGAGATCAAAAGTCTACGTTAACAGCACACACCAGGGCTATTCCTTAGTATCTGGATGGAAATCTTCTTCTCACTACTTTTTCCCCCGGCCGCGCTTCAGCCATTTGACGAGGGCCACTCTCGTGCTTCTCAAGTTGCCTGGTTCGTGCCCAAAAAGAATTCTGGGTAATTCTTCCATTCCATGACAAGGGAAGATCCCCGATTCTCATTTCGTAGATTGTTTATAAGTGTCCGGTCACCCAGTCCTACCGGCAAAATACCGCATCGATTGAAGTTTTTAGCTTTCAAAACTTGCCCAAATTGTATCGATAGGTGCTGGAATTCGTCCACAGAAAGGCCAGAGAAACAACTTCACTCGTCAAGCGCCATGTTTTAGGCGTCCCAGTCTGCGTGAAACCATCTCTGACCTCTGTCTCGACTAGAAGACCAGGCACGTGCGGTTCTTGCCGAACGTTTATGCCTGTAGAATCTGCTCAACTGACGTAAGTGTCAATTCCTTGTAAAAACCAGCATCTTATTTTTTTTTTTTTTGGTAGGCTAGGTATCGGAGAGCCAGAACATTTACGCATGCGCGGACGGAATGTTTGAACAAGAGAGAAAAACGCAGTACCTCCAGACATCCGGCGCTGGAGCGTCGTACCAAACGAGTCATCCCGGGATTTCGGCCCGTGCGATCGCTTTTGGACGCAGTTGACCCTTCGCTGCTTTCTGCTACCGACCTTGCCTCCCGGTACGGCATTGAGGGAGAGATATGTCGGCCCCTAAACCATATGTGACAAATCCCACGCCTACTCACAGCTCCAGACCGCCCTTGTCAATTTAGCGTAAGAATTCGCTGGCTTAAATATTCAATGAAAAATTCATTTTACCTGTCATATGGTAAGCACTGAAGTCGCAGATTACAAAGTGTACGCATGCGCCCTACGAAAGGTAACACACATACGACGTGCATGCCTAGTGGAGACATTACATTTACAGCTAAAATACATAGCACATACAGGTACATAACTAAATACACACTATTTAGAGATATATTAATTAAAAAGAAAAGCCGCTGTACAAAATGTGACCCTCGATTCTCTTTTTAAGGCCAGTAAACTCAGTGGTACGGATAAAATCAGATAGCGCATTCCGCAACTTAGCTGACAGGTAAGAAAAAGAACTAAGACCATGAATGGGTTTTCCAGGTTTATTGAGGGACAGAATGTAATTTCCGCGAAAATCATGCATAAGAAGAGGACTGGAAAGAAAACGTATCTTTCATATAAGCAGGAAAACCCCTAAGGTAATAAAACAACAACATACTTTTTATACAGTAATATGAGGAGATTTTGAATGCGCTTATTCCAGAGAGATGTAGAGTTGGACTTAAGTGGTAAAAGGACAGGTAATTTGCAAATATAAATCTCAATATTCACTTATTTACATTATACCGTTCCTTTGACAAGAAATTACGAAAGGCCAGTTTATTTGCTACGAGAATAACAGCGAAAAAAGCACTACTTTGTCGCGAATGTTCTATAATAAAACCTTGTTCAGAGATCAAAAGTCTAAGTTAACAGCACACACCAGGGCTATTCCTTAGTATCTGGATGGAAATCTTCTTCTCACTACTTTTTCCCCCGGCCGCGCTTCAGCCATTTGACGAGGGCCACTCTCGTGCTTCTCAAGTTGCCTGGTTCGTGCCCAAAAAGAATTCTGGGTAATTCTTCCATTCCATGACAAGGGAAGATCCCCGATTCTCATTTCGTAGATTGTTTATAAGTGTCCGGTCACCCAGTCCTACCGGCAAAATACCGCATCGATTGAAGTTTTTAGCTTTCAAAACTTGCCCAAATTGTATCGATAGGTGCTGGAATTCGTCCACAGAAAGGCCAGAGAAACAACTTCACTCGTCAAGCGCCATGTTTTAGGCGTCCCAGTCTGCGTGAAACCATCTCTGACCTCTGTCTCGACTAGAAGACCAGGCACGTGCGGTTCTTGCCGAACGTTTATGCCTGTAGAATCTGCTCAACTGACGTAAGTGTCAATTCCTTGTAAAAACCAGCATCTTATTTTTTTTTTTTTTGGTAGGCTAGGTATCGGAGAGCCAGAACATTTACGCATGCGCGGACGGAATGTTTGAACAAGAGAGAAAAACGCAGTACCTCCAGACATCCGGCGCTGGAGCGTCGTACCAAACGAGTCATCCCGGGATTTCGGCCCGTGCGATCGCTTTTGGACGCAGTTGACCCTTCGCTGCTTTCTGCTACCGACCTTGCCTCCCGGTACGGCATTGAGGGAGAGATATGTCGGCCCCTAAACCATATGTGACAAATCCCACGCCTACTCACAGCTCCAGACCGCCCTTGTCAATTTAGCGTAAGAATTCGCTGGCTTAAATATTCAATGAAAAATTCATTTTACCTGTCATATGGTAAGCACTGAAGTCGCAGATTACAAAGTGTACGCATGCGCCCTACGAAAGGTAACACACATACGACGTGCATGCCTAGTGGAGACATTACATTTACAGCTAAAATACATAGCACATACAGGTACATAACTAAATACACACTATTTAGAGATATATTAATTAAAAAGAAAAGCCGCTGTACAAAATGTGACCCTCGATTCTCTTTTTAAGGCCAGTAAACTCAGTGGTACGGATAAAATCAGATAGCGCATTCCGCAACTTAGCTGATAGGTAAGAAAAAGAACTAAGACCATGAATGGGTTTTCCAGGTTTATTGAGGGACAGAATGTAATTTCCGCGAAAATCATGCATAAGAAGAGGACTGGAAAGAAAACGTATCTTTCATATAAGCAGGAAAACCCCTAAGGTAATAAAACAACAACATACTTTTATACAGTAATATGAGGAGATTTTGAATGCGCTTATTGCAGAGAGATGTAGAGTTGGACTTAAGTGGTAAAAGGACAGGTAATTTGCAAATATAAATCTCAATATTCACTTATTTACATTATACCGTTCCTTTGACAAGAAATTACGAAAGGCCAGTTTATTGGCTACGAGAATAACAGCGAAAACAGCACTACTTTGTCGCGAATGTTCTATAATAAAACCTTGTTCAGAGATCAAAAGTCTACGTTAACAGCACACACCAGGGCTATTCCTTAGTATCTGGATGGAAATCTTCTTCTCACTACTTTTTCTCCGGCCGCGCTTCAGCCATTTGACGAAGGCCACTCTCGTGCTTCTCAAGTTGCCTGGTTCGTGCCCAAAAAGAATTCTGGGTAATTCTTCCATTCCATGACAAGGGAAGAACCCCGATTCTCATTTCGTAGATTGTTTATAAGTGTCCGGTCACCCAGTCCTACCGGCAAAATACCGCATCGATTGAAGTTTTTAGCTTTCAAAACTTGCCCAAATTGTATCGATAGGTGCTGGAATTCGTCCACAGAAAGGCCAGAGAAACAACTTCACTCGTCAAGCGCCATGTTTTAGGCGTCCCAGTCTGCGTGAAACCATCTCTGACCTCTGTCTCGACTAGAAGACCAGGCACGTGCGGTTCTTGCCGAACGTTTATGCCTGTAGAATCTGCTCAACTGACGTAAGTGTCAATTCCTTGTAAAAACCAGCATCTTATTTTTTTTTTTTTGGTAGGCTAGGTATCGGAGAGCCAGAACATTTACGCATGCGCGGACGGAATGTTTGAACAAGAGAGAAAAACGCAGTACCTCCAGACATCCGGCGCTGGAGCGTCGTACCAAACGAGTCATCCCGGGATTTCGGCCCGTGCGATCGCTTTTGGACGCAGTTGACCCTTCGCTGCTTTCTGCTACCGACCTTGCCTCCCGGTACGGCATTGAGGGAGAGATATGTCGGCCCCTAAACCATATGTGACAAATCCCACGCCTACTCACAGCTCCAGACCGCCCTTGTCAATTTAGCGTAAGAATTCGCTGGCTTAAATATTCAATGAAAAATTCATTTTACCTGTCATATGGTAAGCACTGAAGTCGCAGATTACAAAGTGTACGCATGCGCCCTACGAAAGGTAACACACATACGACGTGCATGCCTAGTGGAGACATTACATTTACAGCTAAAATACATAGCACATACAGGTACATAACTAAATACACACTATTTAGAGATATATTAATTAAAAAGAAAAGCCGCTGTACAAAATGTGACCCTCGATTCTCTTTTTAAGGCCAGTAAACTCAGTGGTACGGATAAAATCAGATAGCGCATTCCGCAACTTAGCTGATAGGTAAGAAAAAGAACTAAGACCATGAATGGGTTTTCCAGGTTTATTGAGGGACAGAATGTAATTTCCGCGAAAATCATGCATAAGAAGAGGACTGGAAAGAAAACGTATCTTTCATATAAGCAGGAAAACCCCTAAGGTAATAAAACAACAACATACTTTTATACAGTAATATGAGGAGATTTTGAATGCGCTTATTGCAGAGAGATGTAGAGTTGGACTTAAGTGGTAAAAGGACAGGTAATTTGCAAATATAAATCTCAATATTCACTTATTTACATTATACCGTTCCTTTGACAAGAAATTACGAAAGGCCAGTTTATTGGCTACGAGAATAACAGCGAAAACAGCACTACTTTGTCGCGAATGTTCTATAATAAAACCTTGTTCAGAGATCAAAAGTCTACGTTAACAGCACACACCAGGGCTATTCCTTGGTATCTGGATGGAAATCTTCTTCTCACTACTTTTTCTCCGGCCGCGCTTCAGCCATTTGACGAAGGCCACTCTCGTGCTTCTCAAGTTGCCTGGTTCGTGCCCAAAAAGAATTCTGGGTAATTCTTCCATTCCATGACAAGGGAAGATCCCCGATTCTCATTTCGTAGATTGTTTATAAGTGTCCGGTCACCCAGTCCTACCGGCAAAATACCGCATCGATTGAAGTTTTTAGCTTTCAAAACTTGCCCAAATTGTATCGATAGGTGCTGGAATTCGTCCACAGAAAGGCCAGAGAAACAACTTCACTCGTCAAGCGCCATGTTTTAGGCGTCCCAGTCTGCGTGAAACCATCTCTGACCTCTGTCTCGACTAGAAGACCAGGCACGTGCGGTTCTTGCCGAACGTTTATGCCTGTAGAATCTGCTCAACTGACGTAAGTGTCAATTCCTTGTAAAAACCAGCATCTTATTTTTTTTTTTTTGGTAGGCTAGGTATCGGAGAGCCAGAACATTTACGCATGCGCGGACGGAATGTTTGAACAAGAGAGAAAAACGCAGTACCTCCAGACATCCGGCGCTGGAGCGTCGTACCAAACGAGTCATCCCGGGATTTCGGCCCGTGCGATCGCCTTTGGACGCAGTTGACCCTTCGCTGCTTTCTGCTACCGACCTTGCCTCCCGGTACGGCATTGAGGGAGAGATATGTCGGCCCCTAAACCATATGTGACAAATCCCACGCCTACTCACAGCTCCAGACCGCCCTTGTCAATTTAGCGTAAGAATTCGCTGGCTTAAATATTCAATGAAAAATTCATTTTACCTGTCATATGGTAAGCACTGAAGTCGCAGATTACAAAGTGTACGCATGCGCCCTACGAAAGGTAACACACATACGACGTGCATGCCTAGTGGAGACATTACATTTACAGCTAAAATACATAGCACATACAGGTACATAACTAAATACACACTATTTAGAGATATATTAATTAAAAAGAAAAGCCGCTGTACAAAATGTGACCCTCGATTCTCTTTTTAAGGCCAGTAAACTCAGTGGTACGGATAAAATCAGATAGCGCATTCCGCAACTTAGCTGATAGGTAAGAAAAAGAACTAAGACCATGAATGGGTTTTCCAGGTTTATTGAGGGACAGAATGTAATTTCCGCGAAAATCATGCATAAGAAGAGGACTGGAAAGAAAACGTATCTTTCATATAAGCAGGAAAACCCCTAAGGTAATAAAACAACAACATACTTTTTATACAGTAATATGAGGAGATTTTGAATGCGCTTATTGCAGAGAGATGTAGAGTTGGACTTAAGTGGTAAAAGGACAGGTAATTTGCAAATATAAATCTCAATATTCACTTATTTACATTATACCGTTCCTTTGACAAGAAATTACGAAAGGCCAGTTTATTTGCTACGAGAATAACAGCGAAAAAAGCACTACTTTGTCGCGAATGTTCTATAATAAAACCTTGTTCAGAGATCAAAAGTCTACGTTAACAGCACACACCAGGGCTATTCCTTAGTATCTGGATGGAAATCTTCTTCTCACTACTTTTTCCCCCGGCCGCGCTTCAGCCATTTGACGAGGGCCACTCTCGTGCTTCTCAAGTTGCCTGGTTCGTGCCCAAAAAGAATTCTGGGTAATTCTTCCATTCCATGACAAGGGAAGATCCCCGATTCTCATTTCGTAGATTGTTTATAAGTGTCCGGTCACCCAGTCCTACCGGCAAAATACCGCATCGATTGAAGTTTTTAGCTTTCAAAACTTGCCCAAATTGTATCGATAGGTGCTGGAATTCGTCCACAGAAAGGCCAGAGAAACAACTTCACTCGTCAAGCGCCATGTTTTAGGCGTCCCAGTCTGCGTGAAACCATCTCTGACCTCTGTCTCGACTAGAAGACCAGGCACGTGCGGTTCTTGCCGAACGTTTATGCCTGTAGAATCTGCTCAACTGACGTAAGTGTCAATTCCTTGTAAAAACCAGCATCTTATTTTTTTTTTTTGGTAGGCTAGGTATCGGAGAGCCAGAACATTTACGCATGCGCGGACGGAATGTTTGAACAAGAGAGAAAAACGCAGTACCTCCAGACATCCGGCGCTGGAGCGTCGTACCAAACGAGTCATCCCGGGATTTCGGCCCGTGCGATCGCTTTTGGACGCAGTTGACCCTTCGCTGCTTTCTGCTACCGACCTTGCCTCCCGGTACGGCATTGAGGGAGAGATATGTCGGCCCCTAAACCATATGTGACAAATCCCACGCCTACTCACAGCTCCAGACCGCCCTTGTCAATTTAGCGTAAGAATTCGCTGGCTTAAATATTCAATGAAAAATTCATTTTACCTGTCATATGGTAAGCACTGAAGTCGCAGATTACAAAGTGTACGCATGCGCCCTACGAAAGGTAACACACATACGACGTGCATGCCTAGTGGAGACATTACATTTACAGCTAAAATACATAGCACATACAGGTACATAACTAAATACACACTATTTAGAGATATATTAATTAAAAAGAAAAGCCGCTGTACAAAATGTGACCCTCGATTCTCTTTTTAAGGCCAGTAAACTCAGTGGTACGGATAAAATCAGATAGCGCATTCCGCAACTTAGCTGACAGGTAAGAAAAAGAACTAAGACCATGAATGGGTTTTCCAGGTTTATTGAGGGACAGAATGTAATTTCCGCGAAAATCATGCATAAGAAGAGGACTGGAAAGAAAACGTATCTTTCATATAAGCAGGAAAACCCCTAAGGTAATAAAACAACAACATACTTTTTATACAGTAATATGAGGAGATTTTGAATGCGCTTATTGCAGAGAGATGTAGAGTTGGACTTAAGTGGTAAAAGGACAGGTAATTTGCAAATATAAATCTCAATATTCACTTATTTACATTATACCGTTCCTTTGACAAGAAATTACGAAAGGCCAGTTTATTTGCTACGAGAATAACAGCGAAAAAAGCACTACTTTGTCGCGAATGTTCTATAATAAAACCTTGTTCAGAGATCAAAAGTCTACGTTAACAGCACACACCAGGGCTATTCCTTAGTATCTGGATGGAAATCTTCTTCTCACTACTTTTTCCCCCGGCCGCGCTTCAGCCATTTGACGAGGGCCACTCTCGTGCTTCTCAAGTTGCCTGGTTCGTGCCCAAAAAGAATTCTGGGTAATTCTTCCATTCCATGACAAGGGAAGATCCCCGATTCTCATTTCGTAGATTGTTTATAAGTGTCCGGTCACCCAGTCCTACCGGCAAAATACCGCATCGATTGAAGTTTTTAGCTTTCAAAACTTGCCCAAATTGTATCGATAGGTGCTGGAATTCGTCCACAGAAAGGCCAGAGAAACAACTTCACTCGTCAAGCGCCATGTTTTAGGCGTCCCAGTCTGCGTGAAACCATCTCTGACCTCTGTCTCGACTAGAAGACCAGGCACGTGCGGTTCTTGCCGAACGTTTATGCCTGTAGAATCTGCTCAACTGACGTAAGTGTCAATTCCTTGTAAAAACCAGCATCTTATTTTTTTTTTTTTGGTAGGCTAGGTATCGGAGAGCCAGAACATTTACGCATGCGCGGACGGAATGTTTGAACAAGAGAGAAAAACGCAGTACCTCCAGACATCCGGCGCTGGAGCGTCGTACCAAACGAGTCATCCCGGGATTTCGGCCCGTGCGATCGCCTTTGGACGCAGTTGACCCTTCGCTGCTTTCTGCTACCGACCTTGCCTCCCGGTACGGCATTGAGGGAGAGATATGTCGGCCCCTAAACCATATGTGACAAATCCCACGCCTACTCACAGCTCCAGACCGCCCTTGTCAATTTAGCGTAAGAATTCGCTGGCTTAAATATTCAATGAAAAATTCATTTTACCTGTCATATGGTAAGCACTGAAGTCGCAGATTACAAAGTGTACGCATGCGCCCTACGAAAGGTAACACACATACGACGTGCATGCCTAGTGGAGACATTACATTTACAGCTAAAATACATAGCACATACAGGTACATAACTAAATACACACTATTTAGAGATATATTAATTAAAAAGAAAAGCCGCTGTACAAAATGTGACCCTCGATTCTCTTTTTAAGGCCAGTAAACTCAGTGGTACGGATAAAATCAGATAGCGCATTCCGCAACTTAGCTGACAGGTAAGAAAAAGAACTAAGACCATGAATGGGTTTTCCAGGTTTATTGAGGGACAGAATGTAATTTCCGCGAAAATCATGCATAAGAAGAGGACTGGAAAGAAAACGTATCTTTCATATAAGCAGGAAAACCCCTAAGGTAATAAAACAACAACATACTTTTTATACAGTAATATGAGGAGATTTTGAATGCGCTTATTGCAGAGAGATGTAGAGTTGGACTTAAGTGGTAAAAGGACAGGTAATTTGCAAATATAAATCTCAATATTCACTTATTTACATTATACCGTTCCTTTGACAAGAAATTACGAAAGGCCAGTTTATTTGCTACGAGAATAACAGCGAAAACAGCACTACTTTGTCGCGAATGTTCTATAATAAAACCTTGTTCAGAGATCAAAAGTCTACGTTAACAGCACACACCAGGGCTATTCCTTAGTATCTGGATGGAAATCTTCTTCTCACTACTTTTTCTCTGGCCGCGCTTCAGCCATTTGACGAAGGCCACTCTCGTGCTTCTCAAGTTGCCTGGTTCGTGCCCAAAAAGAATTCTGGGTAATTCTTCCATTCCATGACAAGGGAAGAACCCCGATTCTCATTTCGTAGATTGTTTATAAGTGTCCGGTCACCCAGTCCTACCGGCAAAATACCGCATCGATTGAAGTTTTTAGCTTTCAAAACTTGCCCAAATTGTATCGATAGGTGCTGGAATTCGTCCACAGAAAGGCCAGAGAAACAACTTCACTCGTCAAGCGCCATGTTTTAGGCGTCCCAGTCTGCGTGAAACCATCTCTGACCTCTGTCTCGACTAGAAGACCAGGCACGTGCGGTTCTTGCCGAACGTTTATGCCTGTAGAATCTGCTCAACTGACGTAAGTGTCAATTCCTTGTAAAAACCAGCATCTTATTTTTTTTTTTTTGGTAGGCTAGGTATCGGAGAGCCAGAACATTTACGCATGCGCGGACGGAATGTTTGAACAAGAGAGAAAAACGCAGTACCTCCAGACATCCGGCGCTGGAGCGTCGTACCAAACGAGTCATCCCGGGATTTCGGCCCGTGCGATCGCTTTTGGACGCAGTTGACCCTTCGCTGCTTTCTGCTACCGACCTTGCCTCCCGGTACGGCATTGAGGGAGAGATATGTCGGCCCCTAAACCATATGTGACAAATCCCACGCCTACTCACAGCTCCAGACCGCCCTTGTCAATTTAGCGTAAGAATTCGCTGGCTTAAATATTCAATGAAAAATTCATTTTACCTGTCATATGGTAAGCACTGAAGTCGCAGATTACAAAGTGTACGCATGCGCCCTACGAAAGGTAACACACATACGACGTGCATGCCTAGTGGAGACATTACATTTACAGCTAAAATACATAGCACATACAGGTACATAACTAAATACACACTATTTAGAGATATATTAATTAAAAAGAAAAGCCGCTGTACAAAATGTGACCCTCGATTCTCTTTTTAAGGCCAGTAAACTCAGTGGTACGGATAAAATCAGATAGCGCATTCCGCAACTTAGCTGATAGGTAAGAAAAAGAACTAAGACCATGAATGGGTTTTCCAGGTTTATTGAGGGACAGAATGTAATTTCCGCGAAAATCATGCATAAGAAGAGGACTGGAAAGAAAACGTATCTTTCATATAAGCAGGAAAACCCCTAAGGTAATAAAACAACAACATACTTTTATACAGTAATATGAGGAGATTTTGAATGCGCTTATTGCAGAGAGATGTAGAGTTGGACTTAAGTGGTAAAAGGACAGGTAATTTGCAAATATAAATCTCAATATTCACTTATTTACATTATACCGTTCCTTTGACAAGAAATTACGAAAGGCCAGTTTATTGGCTACGAGAATAACAGCGAAAACAGCACTACTTTGTCGCGAATGTTCTATAATAAAACCTTGTTCAGAGATCAAAAGTCTACGTTAACAGCACACACCAGGGCTATTCCTTAGTATCTGGATGGAAATCTTCTTCTCACTACTTTTTCTCCGGCCGCGCTTCAGCCATTTGACGAAGGCCACTCTCGTGCTTCTCAAGTTGCCTGGTTCGTGCCCAAAAAGAATTCTGGGTAATTCTTCCATTCCATGACAAGGGAAGATCCCCGATTCTCATTTCGTAGATTGTTTATAAGTGTCCGGTCACCCAGTCCTACCGGCAAAATACCGCATCGATTGAAGTTTTTAGCTTTCAAAACTTGCCCAAATTGTATCGATAGGTGCTGGAATTCGTCCACAGAAAGGCCAGAGAAACAACTTCACTCGTCAAGCGCCATGTTTTAGGCGTCCCAGTCTGCGTGAAACCATCTCTGACCTCTGTCTCGACTAGAAGACCAGGCACGTGCGGTTCTTGCCGAACGTTTATGCCTGTAGAATCTGCTCAACTGACGTAAGTGTCAATTCCTTGTAAAAACCAGCATCTTATTTTTTTTTTTTTGGTAGGCTAGGTATCGGAGAGCCAGAACATTTACGCATGCGCGGACGGAATGTTTGAACAAGAGAGAAAAACGCAGTACCTCCAGACATCCGGCGCTGGAGCGTCGTACCAAACGAGTCATCCCGGGATTTCGGCCCGTGCGATCGCTTTTGGACGCAGTTGACCCTTCGCTGCTTTCTGCTACCGACCTTGCCTCCCGGTACGGCATTGAGGGAGAGATATGTCGGCCCCTAAACCATATGTGACAAATCCCACGCCTACTCACAGCTCCAGACCGCCCTTGTCAATTTAGCGTAAGAATTCGCTGGCTTAAATATTCAATGAAAAATTCATTTTACCTGTCATATGGTAAGCACTGAAGTCGCAGATTACAAAGTGTACGCATGCGCCCTACGAAAGGTAACACACATACGACGTGCATGCCTAGTGGAGACATTACATTTACAGCTAAAATACATAGCACATACAGGTACATAACTAAATACACACTATTTAGAGATATATTAATTAAAAAGAAAAGCCGCTGTACAAAATGTGACCCTCGATTCTCTTTTTAAGGCCAGTAAACTCAGTGGTACGGATAAAATCAGATAGCGCATTCCGCAACTTAGCTGATAGGTAAGAAAAAGAACTAAGACCATGAATGGGTTTTCCAGGTTTATTGAGGGACAGAATGTAATTTCCGCGAAAATCATGCATAAGAAGAGGACTGGAAAGAAAACGTATCTTTCATATAAGCAGGAAAACCCCTAAGGTAATAAAACAACAACATACTTTTATACAGTAATATGAGGAGATTTTGAATGCGCTTATTGCAGAGAGATGTAGAGTTGGACTTAAGTGGTAAAAGGACAGGTAATTTGCAAATATAAATCTCAATATTCACTTATTTACATTATACCGTTCCTTTGACAAGAAATTACGAAAGGCCAGTTTATTGGCTACGAGAATAACAGCGAAAACAGCACTACTTTGTCGCGAATGTTCTATAATAAAACCTTGTTCAGAGATCAAAAGTCTACGTTAACAGCACACACCAGGGCTATTCCTTAGTATCTGGATGGAAATCTTCTTCTCACTACTTTTTCTCCGGCCGCGCTTCAGCCATTTGACGAAGGCCACTCTCGTGCTTCTCAAGTTGCCTGGTTCGTGCCCAAAAAGAATTCTGGGTAATTCTTCCATTCCATGACAAGGGAAGATCCCCGATTCTCATTTCGTAGATTGTTTATAAGTGTCCGGTCACCCAGTCCTACCGGCAAAATACCGCATCGATTGAAGTTTTTAGCTTTCAAAACTTGCCCAAATTGTATCGATAGGTGCTGGAATTCGTCCACAGAAAGGCCAGAGAAACAACTTCACTCGTCAAGCGCCATGTTTTAGGCGTCCCAGTCTGCGTGAAACCATCTCTGACCTCTGTCTCGACTAGAAGACCAGGCACGTGCGGTTCTTGCCGAACGTTTATGCCTGTAGAATCTGCTCAACTGACGTAAGTGTCAATTCCTTGTAAAAACCAGCATCTTATTTTTTTTTTTTTGGTAGGCTAGGTATCGGAGAGCCAGAACATTTACGCATGCGCGGACGGAATGTTTGAACAAGAGAGAAAAACGCAGTACCTCCAGACATCCGGCGCTGGAGCGTCGTACCAAACGAGTCATCCCGGGATTTCGGCCCGTGCGATCGCTTTTGGACGCAGTTGACCCTTCGCTGCTTTCTGCTACCGACCTTGCCTCCCGGTACGGCATTGAGGGAGAGATATGTCGGCCCCTAAACCATATGTGACAAATCCCACGCCTACTCACAGCTCCAGACCGCCCTTGTCAATTTAGCGTAAGAATTCGCTGGCTTAAATATTCAATGAAAAATTCATTTTACCTGTCATATGGTAAGCACTGAAGTCGCAGATTACAAAGTGTACGCATGCGCCCTACGAAAGGTAACACACATACGACGTGCATGCCTAGTGGAGACATTACATTTACAGCTAAAATACATAGCACATACAGGTACATAACTAAATACACACTATTTAGAGATATATTAATTAAAAAGAAAAGCCGCTGTACAAAATGTGACCCTCGATTCTCTTTTTAAGGCCAGTAAACTCAGTGGTACGGATAAAATCAGATAGCGCATTCCGCAACTTAGCTGATAGGTAAGAAAAAGAACTAAGACCATGAATGGGTTTTCCAGGTTTATTGAGGGACAGAATGTAATTTCCGCGAAAATCATGCATAAGAAGAGGACTGGAAAGAAAACGTATCTTTCATATAAGCAGGAAAACCCCTAAGGTAATAAAACAACAACATACTTTTATACAGTAATATGAGGAGATTTTGAATGCGCTTATTGCAGAGAGATGTAGAGTTGGACTTAAGTGGTAAAAGGACAGGTAATTTGCAAATATAAATCTCAATATTCACTTATTTACATTATACCGTTCCTTTGACAAGAAATTACGAAAGGCCAGTTTATTGGCTACGAGAATAACAGCGAAAACAGCACTACTTTGTCGCGAATGTTCTATAATAAAACCTTGTTCAGAGATCAAAAGTCTACGTTAACAGCACACACCAGGGCTATTCCTTAGTATCTGGATGGAAATCTTCTTCTCACTACTTTTTCTCCGGCCGCGCTTCAGCCATTTGACGAAGGCCACTCTCGTGCTTCTCAAGTTGCCTGGTTCGTGCCCAAAAAGAATTCTGGGTAATTCTTCCATTCCATGACAAGGGAAGATCCCCGATTCTCATTTCGTAGATTGTTTATAAGTGTCCGGTCACCCAGTCCTACCGGCAAAATACCGCATCGATTGAAGTTTTTAGCTTTCAAAACTTGCCCAAATTGTATCGATAGGTGCTGGAATTCGTCCACAGAAAGGCCAGAGAAACAACTTCACTCGTCAAGCGCCATGTTTTAGGCGTCCCAGTCTGCGTGAAACCATCTCTGACCTCTGTCTCGACTAGAAGACCAGGCACGTGCGGTTCTTGCCGAACGTTTATGCCTGTAGAATCTGCTCAACTGACGTAAGTGTCAATTCCTTGTAAAAACCAGCATCTTATTTTTTTTTTTTTGGTAGGCTAGGTATCGGAGAGCCAGAACATTTACGCATGCGCGGACGGAATGTTTGAACAAGAGAGAAAAACGCAGTACCTCCAGACATCCGGCGCTGGAGCGTCGTACCAAACGAGTCATCCCGGGATTTCGGCCCGTGCGATCGCTTTTGGACGCAGTTGACCCTTCGCTGCTTTCTGCTACCGACCTTGCCTCCCGGTACGGCATTGAGGGAGAGATATGTCGGCCCCTAAACCATATGTGACAAATCCCACGCCTACTCACAGCTCCAGACCGCCCTTGTCAATTTAGCGTAAGAATTCGCTGGCTTAAATATTCAATGAAAAATTCATTTTACCTGTCATATGGTAAGCACTGAAGTCGCAGATTACAAAGTGTACGCATGCGCCCTACGAAAGGTAACACACATACGACGTGCATGCCTAGTGGAGACATTACATTTACAGCTAAAATACATAGCACATACAGGTACATAACTAAATACACACTATTTAGAGATATATTAATTAAAAAGAAAAGCCGCTGTACAAAATGTGACCCTCGATTCTCTTTTTAAGGCCAGTAAACTCAGTGGTACGGATAAAATCAGATAGCGCATTCCGCAACTTAGCTGATAGGTAAGAAAAAGAACTAAGACCATGAATGGGTTTTCCAGGTTTATTGAGGGACAGAATGTAATTTCCGCGAAAATCATGCATAAGAAGAGGACTGGAAAGAAAACGTATCTTTCATATAAGCAGGAAAACCCCTAAGGTAATAAAACAACAACATACTTTTATACAGTAATATGAGGAGATTTTGAATGCGCTTATTGCAGAGAGATGTAGAGTTGGACTTAAGTGGTAAAAGGACAGGTAATTTGCAAATATAAATCTCAATATTCACTTATTTACATTATACCGTTCCTTTGACAAGAAATTACGAAAGGCCAGTTTATTGGCTACGAGAATAACAGCGAAAACAGCACTACTTTGTCGCGAATGTTCTATAATAAAACCTTGTTCAGAGATCAAAAGTCTACGTTAACAGCACACACCAGGGCTATTCCTTAGTATCTGGATGGAAATCTTCTTCTCACTACTTTTTCTCCGGCCGCGCTTCAGCCATTTGACGAAGGCCACTCTCGTGCTTCTCAAGTTGCCTGGTTCGTGCCCAAAAAGAATTCTGGGTAATTCTTCCATTCCATGACAAGGGAAGATCCCCGATTCTCATTTCGTAGATTGTTTATAAGTGTCCGGTCACCCAGTCCTACCGGCAAAATACCGCATCGATTGAAGTTTTTAGCTTTCAAAACTTGCCCAAATTGTATCGATAGGTGCTGGAATTCGTCCACAGAAAGGCCAGAGAAACAACTTCACTCGTCAAGCGCCATGTTTTAGGCGTCCCAGTCTGCGTGAAACCATCTCTGACCTCTGTCTCGACTAGAAGACCAGGCACGTGCGGTTCTTGCCGAACGTTTATGCCTGTAGAATCTGCTCAACTGACGTAAGTGTCAATTCCTTGTAAAAACCAGCATCTTATTTTTTTTTTTTTGGTAGGCTAGGTATCGGAGAGCCAGAACATTTACGCATGCGCGGACGGAATGTTTGAACAAGAGAGAAAAACGCAGTACCTCCAGACATCCGGCGCTGGAGCGTCGTACCAAACGAGTCATCCCGGGATTTCGGCCCGTGCGATCGCTTTTGGACGCAGTTGACCCTTCGCTGCTTTCTGCTACCGACCTTGCCTCCCGGTACGGCATTGAGGGAGAGATATGTCGGCCCCTAAACCATATGTGACAAATCCCACGCCTACTCACAGCTCCAGACCGCCCTTGTCAATTTAGCGTAAGAATTCGCTGGCTTAAATATTCAATGAAAAATTCATTTTACCTGTCATATGGTAAGCACTGAAGTCGCAGATTACAAAGTGTACGCATGCGCCCTACGAAAGGTAACACACATACGACGTGCATGCCTAGTGGAGACATTACATTTACAGCTAAAATACATAGCACATACAGGTACATAACTAAATACACACTATTTAGAGATATATTAATTAAAAAGAAAAGCCGCTGTACAAAATGTGACCCTCGATTCTCTTTTTAAGGCCAGTAAACTCAGTGGTACGGATAAAATCAGATAGCGCATTCCGCAACTTAGCTGATAGGTAAGAAAAAGAACTAAGACCATGAATGGGTTTTCCAGGTTTATTGAGGGACAGAATGTAATTTCCGCGAAAATCATGCATAAGAAGAGGACTGGAAAGAAAACGTATCTTTCATATAAGCAGGAAAACCCCTAAGGTAATAAAACAACAACATACTTTTATACAGTAATATGAGGAGATTTTGAATGCGCTTATTGCAGAGAGATGTAGAGTTGGACTTAAGTGGTAAAAGGACAGGTAATTTGCAAATATAAATCTCAATATTCACTTATTTACATTATACCGTTCCTTTGACAAGAAATTACGAAAGGCCAGTTTATTGGCTACGAGAATAACAGCGAAAACAGCACTACTTTGTCGCGAATGTTCTATAATAAAACCTTGTTCAGAGATCAAAAGTCTACGTTAACAGCACACACCAGGGCTATTCCTTAGTATCTGGATGGAAATCTTCTTCTCACTACTTTTTCTCCGGCCGCGCTTCAGCCATTTGACGAAGGCCACTCTCGTGCTTCTCAAGTTGCCTGG
>OX421449.1:2322359-2324859 GCA_949126865.1 Montipora capitata
TCGTTTATGAGGTGAAAGTGTGCATCAAACTGAAGTATATTAATTTTTACTCTAGTGAGAATTTGTTGCAATAGAGATTTTGGTGGAAAGGAAAAATGTTACTTCTTTCCACATAGGTACAGTATTTCAACACCATTTGCTGTGTTTGGTTTTGAAAGGACAACCTTAAGATTGTCCTGGGTTGTTTTTGAACTTGAGAATGTTGCTGTCCATGGGAAGATAGCTGGAAGGATAGATTGAAAGGTTGTTTATACATCAGTGTGCTGAGGCACCCCATGAGCATAACATCCCTCACCTATGTATGTTTACTGAAGGGCTGCATTCTTTCAAAAGCTCGTTTAAACCTTCACTAAAAATCCCTGGTGTTAATTTTGAAATGGTCAAACCATATTTGCCTTGTGGTTCATCAACTGCATAATTTGATCTGGGAATGGAATGGTCATATTCATCTTGTACTTGTACATGTTCTTTGGCAAGATCAGACCAGCTTCATGGATTTGAACATCCTTGTTTTTCTTGAAACATAGCTTTTGCTTCCTTGTATTCGGCCTTTATTTTGACAGATAATTTTCAAAAAGAAAGGCTGACATGACATACATATGTAAGGCACCATAGAACCATTACAAGGTTCTGTAGATATACATGTATATAGGTCATTGTGCAAAATTGTTTTATTTCCATTTTGTTCATCTAAAAAGTTGCATGCCACTGTAAACAGTTTATCAAATACTCTTATTTTATGTCTTTTATAGGGAATGTCACTGGAAAGGCAAACCTCATTACTGCATTGTGAACATATCACAACACATGGATTTACCTTCAGAATGCCACGCTGGGTATCACTTCGGGATTTTGACGAACTTTTTCCCTTTGCAGGCTTGTGCCCCCTGAATCTAACCCTGAGATTCTTAAAATTTTCTGTATTACCTGATAAGTCATGAGGGCTACATTTGATTTCATATTGCCCAATCATGCTATCAAATTTACGACAGCCTGCCTCATTTTCACACCCCGATAGCCATGGCACACCTCCAATTAAACGTCCATTCATAATTACAGCCCCATTTATTTCATTTAATGGTGTGAAATAATGTAGAGGTTTACCACGGCTTGATAACCAGTACAAATCACTTGTTAAATTTAATTTACAATTAACTTGTGATCTCAAGTCAAATATAGTAGCATGTGGTGCAAAGGTAAAAGAATGCGACTTTCCTGTTATATCTACAACTAAAATAGATGTCACAAATCTTTTTGACCTAAAAAACACACTCAGGAGAAATCCTGGGTGGTGAAATTCAAGCAGTTTTAAAGCAGGATAACTCCACAGGAGACCAAGGCAAAGATAAAAAATTGGAAAAAACAATGGCATTTCTGTAGTTTGTTTGTAGCTTGCATCAAAGTTTTCCCCTACTGCTATTACACTAACTACAAATGAAACTACCAACAATGGATAGGGAAGGGCAGATGTGATCAAAATGAGAGCAGTGGGAACTAGGTACATGGGTGCAGAACAATTAGCTTATCATTCACAACCAGTTTTTGAGTTGTATCAATATTTAACAAAATGCTATGAAAAAGAAAAAGGCACATGAGCATAATAATGGAAAGTAAAAACTTTGATGTTAGACTCCAAAAATCTTGCACCAGAGAAAATTTAGATAGTTGCTTGACATTTAAACAAGTCTTATAAACTGGGTCAAACAGAGACAAAAATAATTTCAAAATAATAGCAGCAGGAAATAATGTTGTCTCCAGTAAATAATTTAGAGTTCCACTGTACTTATATATCTGCTTTGAGCATATTTTGTACAACATTTCCCAGAAAAGTAGCACACCGATTGTCACAATAACACAAAAGTGAAAACAGAATAAAATAAATTGTTAAGGTTGGTGTTGTAGACTGGTCTTACTTTGAATTGTAATAAAAACATGCACAACAAAAGAGAAAGCAACCTTTCCAACACACTCAAATTTGGAACAATTTTATTTTTTACCACAATTGCTTGTAATCTCGCAATCTGATTGGATAATTTGCTGTTGTCGATAAGAGTCTAGGCAACGCTGCTCGCGTCATGCTTGCGTCAATTTGTCACGCAATGTAATAGCCAATCAGGAGCGCTCATTTTGGGAAATAAACCAATTATATTGCAAGAAAGTTATAGACAACGCTTGCTCTTTCTTTGAGTTGTGATTTTGGTCACGCTCTGAAATAAAAACTTTCTTTGGCGTTGAATATTGTGGTAAAAAACAAATCGAAAGTGGTTCATTGTTGTCTGTACTCTTATCGACAACGATATTCGTCATCACAGCGGTCAAAATTTGTTGTAGACTCACTCTGCTACGCCTCGTGAGTCCACAACATTTTGACCACTGTGATGACGAATATCATTGTCGATAAGAGTACAGACAACGCTGAACCACTTTCGATTTGTTAAGTAGAGCATATGCCATGCTCCAGTGGAGTGAACCTTAATTTTATTGTCTAGAACATGAGAAT
>OX421449.1:2329859-2334859 GCA_949126865.1 Montipora capitata
CTGAAACGAGCGCTTAGGCTTAATCAGTAAACGAGTGCTTTCTTCTTCACACGATCTCGTGAAAAAGTGTAGTTAACCGAAGCGTAAAATGAAAGCTAAAATTCTACGAGAGTGCTTTGGCCTAATCACTTAAACAATACGTGAAGTATTTTCCACTGCGTATCCGCGTATCCACATATCCATGCATATACTACAGAGCATTTTGAAGTATGTTACACGAAGTTGGTATCCAGTTCCCATGTGTAATGTCCGCGTATCCACGTATCCATGTTTTCCACTGCGTATCCGCGTATCCGCGTATCCACTTCTCAATATAGTTAAAAGTTTACCTGGGGAGGGGTGCTACTTTCGACTACGTATCCGCGTATCCAGCCTTTTCAGAGGTGCAGCTTCAAAATGGCAGGGTATTCTGCAGTTAAGCCGATAAATGTATTTGGAAATTCAACGGTCCACAAAAAAACCTATTTTGCAGCTAAAACACGCAAAATGAAGCCACATTGAAGCCCGAAGCTGAATGTTAAATCTTCGATCTTCAGCCTTTTTTTGATTCCTGGAACCGCTGATCAAGTGTAGCGAAAACGAAATTCTATTGTGTGTCACGTGACAAAATACTCGAGGTGTGTGCCAGGGTCTTCTCCGACCAGCCAAAGCGGAGTAGACCCTGGGGACGAGGTTGCATTACATTCAATAGGTGTTAGTTAGGTAAGTGGATCATGGATCAGCTCAATAACAAGACGTGCGTTTGGAACACCATTTGTCAAATATCAAACGACTTATTTGCTTTCATTTCCTTGCGATCCAAAATCCGTGGGCATGTGGTGTTATCTTTTTTCTACTGACCACTTGTTGTTTGCATTGCTGTCGCAGTTATGGCGGAAGAACCGGTGAAAACCCGGAAACGTTTGGTTATAAACGCTGATGACTTTGGCTACTGTGATCAAAGAAACCGTGGAATAGTAGAATCGTTTCAGAATGGAGTTGTATCAAGTACTACTCTCCTTGTGAATGCTTTTAAGGCGTCAGAAGCTGTACTATTATCAAGACAGTGTGGAATTCCTTTAGGGCTTCATGTCAACCTTACTGAGGGAATCCCCGTAAAGATGAAATGCAGCTCTCTTACTTCGGAAAATGGTTTCTTTAAAGGCAAGTTCGGATTTAGAGAGGCTCTAAAGAGAGGAGAAGTAGATTTGGAAGAGGTAAAATATTAGTACCTTTATTAGCGCTAGCTAGTGGCGTTAATCACTGCATTAATATTTTATGGAGCCACCAGTGCAGCTTAGACTTTCAACATAATTTTGTTCTTCTCTCGCTAGAGAAGAAATCGGTGATCTGCTTTAGCTTATAAAAATCAAGGGGTAAAATATCGTAACGTCAAAAATTGATGTAAACGAAAACTTGTTTTGTTGTAAACTTGTTGATTGAATTTTGTTTTGTTGTCAAGACAGGTTAAACAAGAAATACACGCCCAGCTACAATGGTTTGTGGATGCAGTTGGATTATTACCCACGCATATTGATGGTCATCAACATGTTCATATCATGCCCCAAGTGTGTGAAATTATAGCTGTGGTCATGAAAAATGCAGGAATTAAGTGGACCAGAATACCAGCAGAAATGAACTTTGATAGTTGTGTTTGGATAGAAGAACCGAGAAGAAGTTTCTTTCAATCTGTAGTGTCACAAGCAAGAGATGCAAAAGAAACTTTCTCCACACATGGAATAAGGCAAGTGAAAGTTGGTCTTTGGACCAACATAGATATACACAAGCTCTTATTTTACTTTATAGATGTTTATCAGATACATGGCCAAACTATATAAGGAACAGTTTTCAACTCGCAGCAATAATTACAACCTTTGGGGATATTATAAACTCAATCAACCTATTGTAACTGCAACTCTAACTTTATGCATAGATCCTTTTGTTATATCTCATCACGCTTATAGAACAAGGCTGTTATAGCCGGGAAGTGGGTTTTGAGGCTGGGCTCTCACAATCTCTCGAAATGCTCCCAATGCCCTGCAACTTTAAGAGCCTCTGTCAGGTAAGTCCAACTTCTGGCCTCCGTGTGGTGGAACTGGCACCACCGACAGGAAAAGGGGCGAAGGCAAATCCACTGGTGGCTTAAAACCAGTTACCCAGGGTAGATGGGGCTCTTAGCGTGTGAAAGCAGCCCATCTAGGGGAAGGTAAACCCTGATTTCAAACCTCCGCTGCCTGGCAGCTATCCCTGATCTCAGGAAGGCTTCAGGAGTAAACCTCGAGGACAAATCTGGAGTGGAGCCCCTAAGGCGGTTGGCAGGTGCTCAGCACTTCCTTCCGGCAGCTTCTGCAGTGGAACTAGCCCCAAGTTGTATTGGTTCTTCCTTTCCCTTGGACCCAACCAGTGACACCGAGAAGGGGACACTGTCGTATGGGCAGCCCAGCATCTCCTTATCTTCTTGCCCAGGACTTAGCGCAAACTGGAGAGGGCACTCCAGTGGGGTCGCAAGACTCCGGCACAACATGTGACGAGGCAGTTTTCCACAGCTACTGCCCGCCTCAAGCTGGGCAGCCCCCAGCCGGTAAGGTGCCACCCCGACATTGCTTGCCTGCTCTACTGGGTGCGTAGAGCATAGGGGACCCTCCCGACAAGCAGTAAGTGGTAAAAAGCAAAAAACTACAAAGACTCCAGCTCTTCGAATTGCAAGCTGGAACATTCGCAGCATGTGCCCTGGTCTCTCCCCTGGCCTTCAGCTAATGGACGGCTCCTGCAAGACCGCCATCATCAACGAGGAGCTGGCACAGTCAGCGCTGTGATAGCTTCTTGTGTGGAGGACACTGCTGAGGTCCGCTCTCCTAGTGATGACGAGGTCTAGCTGGTGCCAGTGGCAGGACCAAGGGTGTCTCCAAGACACTTTGTGCAGCTCCTTACACTTAAAGGAGCTGTTGGTGATGCAGAGGCCGTGGTGACAGCAGAGTTCGAGCAACCTCTGCCTGTTCTCATTCATCCTGCGTACGCCAAAGTGGCTGAAGCAGGTAGGCCATGCTTGCCAGTCGGTCCCAACGCGAGCTTTGAAATCACCTAGCAAATATATGCCCTCAGAACTTCTGGATAGTGTCTCCTGCAGAGCCTCATAGAATTGATCCTTGCCTTCTGGGGTGGAGGTCAGAGTCGGGGCGTAGGCAGATATGATGTTCACAAAGCCCGCCAACGTTTTCATGGGAAGAGCATAAAGTGACTGGCTGTTGGCCAGCGGGGTTTCCTGGAGACAGCCAACGTTGATGTTGAGTCGTGACACGGACCACTCCCTCGTTGCAAGCAAGGTCAGGCTGAAGCCCAGAAAGATCCACCACACCAAGACCAAGGGTCGCCCCTGCATAAACACCTGTGGCACTTCCAACCCTGTTAAGGCTCAGAGCTTCGCTGACAGCCTCCAGGAGAAACTTGCTGCGCAACCAACAACCAGCAACTCGGATGCCAAATGGTCTCACCTCTGTGATGCCATCTACAACTCAGCCGTGGCTGCATTCGGCCAGAAAGAACGCAAGAATGCTGACTGCTTCTAGGCTTGCTGGGAAGAAATGCAGCCAGTCACGGAGGCCAAGAAGAAAGCAATGCTGGCTCACAAGCAGAACCTTTCCCCAAGCACATGCGACGCCCTTCGAGCAGCTAGGAGCAAGGCCCAGCAGACCGCCCGCTGCTGTGCCAACGAGTACTGGCAGAACCTATGCGGCAAATCCAGCTAGCAGCGGACTGTGGCCACGCAAAGGTGATGTATGAGGGCATCAAAACTGCCACCGGCCCTACAAGCATCAAAACAGCCCCAATCAAGTCAAAGACTGGCGAGGTCATCACTGATCAGAGCATGCAGCTGCAGCGTTGGGTGGAGCATTATCTCGAGTTCTACTCAACCCAGTATATCGTCACAGACACTACCCTCAATGCCCTGCCTGGGTTGCCAGTCATACAGGAGCTTGACAACACGCCGACACTGGAAGAGCTCAGCATAGCCATCGACAGTCACCGGGGAAGGACGGTATCTCGCCGGACGTTTTGAAGCATGGGAAGCAAACCATCCTGCAACCACTTCATGAGCTCCTCTGCCCGTGCTGGGAGCAAGGTCACATCCCCCAAGACATGAAAGATGCCAACATAGTCAACCTGTACAACGGGTGACCGTAGTGATTGCAACAACTATCGCAGCATCTCTCTTCTGAGCATCATTGGCAAAGTCTTTGCTTGGGTAACCTTGATCTGCCTGCAGAGCCTCACTTCGCGAGTCTACCCCGAGTCACAGTCTCCAGAGCCGGGAGGTCCACAGTGGATATGATCTTCTCCCTCCGTCAGCTGCAGAGAAGTGTCGAGAGCAGCAGCAGCCATTGTTCCTTGCCTTCGTGGACCTCACCAAAGCTTTTGACTTGGTGAGCAGAAGCGGGCTCTTCAAGAGCTACATGCGAGGAAAGAATGCGCAGCCTCTGTGCGTGATTCCACAAGGCAGGTCTGCGCCACCTGCAACAGAGACTGCTGCTCAAGGATCGGGCTACACAGTCATACAAGATCCTGCCCAAATCCCCAGCACAGATGCCACTAGGTCTAGGACTATAGAACAATCTACCTGACTGAATAAGAAGAGCTTTCTCTATTGGCATCTTTAAAAATTTACTATGTAACTTAAATCTAACTCAGTGCTGCTGTAGTCTATGTACTTCTCAGTTCGTACTTCTAGATAGTTAAATATCCTTTTCTTCTATTTTTATATATTTGTTATGTAATTATTGTTGTTAATGTTATATTCATAAGAACTCATATTTTATCGTTATTAGGTTTTGTTACTTTTTAACGAATCTAGAATTCATTTAGTGCAACATGGATAAATAAAGTACCTACCTACTTACCTACAATGAAGTAATTTTTGAATAAGACAAAAATGGCTAGGATGGGAAACGTAAACAAGATCAAAATGTATTCTTATTGGAGTGTTGGAAATTTCTTTCAGCCTAACAGTTGTTTGTAACTTTATT
>OX421449.1:2339859-2354859 GCA_949126865.1 Montipora capitata
TCCTCCCATATGTCCACACTTCTTCTCTGCAGCCAGTTGGTCTTCAAAATGAACTGCAGCTGCACCAGCAGTAATCTGTTGAAAAAAGAAATATGTAAGACTTAAAGGACATAAAGGATTAAATAGCACACACAGATTCCACCCTCCTTATTAACCTCAACATAATCATGACTAGTTGAGTTTTGTTTAGGGTGCTACACAATCTGTCATTAAATCCCTAACTTGCCTTGCAGGGGGGAGAGGGCGTCACAGCCAGTGACCTCATTTTGCAGTAAAAGGGAAAACCTCTCCAGTCCTACAGCACTCAATACATAATGTAGGTTGCATTTGTCAGTACTTTGCTCAGTTCTAAGAGGTTTTTTCTCCAAGTTCTCTGCCTTTCCTTTCTCTGTAATAATCAACATTTAATTTACATTCATTTCATGAGATTTTATGTGATTTATGGTCTCCCCAATGAGTAGAGCACTTGTATGCTTCATACTTCAATTAAACAAAGTTATTACTATTATTATTTTCATTATTACCATAGACTTGGTTAATTCAAATGCATTCAATGGCCCTCCAAATCCAGCCTCACAGTCAGCAACTATGGGCAGAAAGTAATCAATGTGATTATCTGTTCCTTCCATGTGTGCAATCTGGTCTGCCCTGATGAAAGCATTATTAATGCGCTCCACCAATTTAGGGGCTGAGTCTGAAGGGTACAAACTCTGATCAGGATAAGTCTGTGAAGCAAGATTGTTGTCTCCAGCCACTTGCCAGCCACTAAGGTAAATGGCTTTTAAGCCTGCTTTGGCCATCTGCACTGCCTGGCCACCTGTAATCACAAGTATAATTCAGAAAATATGTAAAAGAAAATATCACAAATTTAATATTATCAAACTTAAAGGGAAAGTACGGCTTAGAAAAAGTTTCTCAGAATCGAAAGTTCTTTACCTATATTGTCATACTTGATCACTCATTTGGGCTTAATGTGTTTAAATAGCCAACAATAACGCTTCAAAAATGGGCAATTTTAAATTGAAATCCGCCATCATTGTTTTTGTGTATGTAAACGAGGCTATAACGTAGCAATAGTCAAGGATTTCTCCGGAAGACTAGATGTTCTTGATGTTAACAAGGAAACCACAGGCGAGGAGAGTGATACTTTGTAGACTTGAATCTTAATCCAGAGGGTAAATTGCATTAATATTGACTCCACCATCAGAACAGATTTACCTCGTGGTCGTTAAACAAGGTTTTATATGTGAGTTTAGTTATATGCAGGAGTTTTACGAAGCAAAAGAGAGCTTGCAGTGCTATCCCGCACTCATTTGCTGTGAAATAAACGCCTGGAAATCAAGTTTAATCTGTCTACCATGGCTTTCTATGAGATCCCTGTTACAACTTCAAACCAAATGATAGATTTATATATTTCCATCAAATGGTAAGAGTAAATCGTTTCAGTAGTGTCTATAAAGCTCACAAAATTTAATTACATTTCGAGTTGTTTATTTTACTGCCTGGAAAAGCGCATAACAGTGAAAGTCGTCAATATATTGCTTGATTCGTTTTTCTCGCTTCAACATAATGATATTTTGGACTGGTTGACTGAGATTCCAGTATGAAGCGAATTCTACAAAGACCAATATTCATATACCTGAAGATCCCGCTTGAAGTCCTCTTTGGCAAAATGACAGACCCGAACAGACAATATAGCAGTCAGGTTTTCAGGTTTGAGGAATCTACCCATGTTTTACTTTCGCAGGCCAACTTTTGTTAAAATTTTCATTTTTCGGTGGAATCTTCTGTTTTTTTAATTTAATAGACATGTGTCTACATGTAGTTTCATCCCCCTCGAAAGGGTAAAACACCAACAGTGGTAATTGTTGCTGTGAAAAAGCCTTGCTATGTGTATTGAGCAACATCTGAAAGTTTCGTCGGCAAAACAAATTCGTTTGCTGAAGAAATAAAGACGGCTGTCGCAGAAGAAAGAAAGTGACAAAGAAAAGAAGGTACGCTTGTCGAATATTTCTGTCACATGTTAAAGGTTTTTGTCTTGTTTACATTTCCTCTGGCTGATTTTTTCCGCCTGATTTGATTGACCAGAAAATCTACAAGTATTAAGTGACTTGAGTTTCTGTCACACTTATGGCCTACCAGCTAATGAATGACAAGACCGTTTACCATAGTTCATCTTACATTTGAATTTCTCTGAGCAGAAAGGTCACACAACATCCAGAAAGTGATCAGGGAACGAAGACTATTGACTATTGCTATTGACTATTGCTACATCACAACACGTCATATCCAAGATGGCGCTCTCCAAATCATGAAAGAGGCAACTTCAAAGTGCTCTTGTCACATTTTCACAGGGAACTGGACAAAATGGCAATTATTTTCAAATTCCTAGGGAAAAGTTTTAGTAATTTGGAGAAACTTTTTCTAGACCGTACTTTCCCTTTAATTAGATAACTTTAGATTTATTGGGTAATTTTATCTCATATTTTATATCTTCATTTTATAACGAAAGTGACAAATAGGTGAAAGGCTGTTTGATTTGCATATTTCGAATACTCCCCTCTTCACACCCACTTTCTCTCGAGAATGTTGAAAAGATCAACAATTCAACCAGACAAGATAACAGGGCTTGATATTCTCTCTTCACTTTATCCTGGACGAAATAGACTTTGCTTCTCCGTTCACTGTAGCTTTAATTGTTCTTTATTGTATCTCGGAAATCGAGCCGAAAATTGTGGAATTGCCCAAATGCACTGAAGTGCATCGGTCTTTTGGTCCAAAGTCCAAATAGGTTTGTGAAATTTCCCACGTCATTTTACTGTTCGTGGTTGACGTGGCGTTTTAAAAGTTTTTATTCTCCATTTCTATTTTTGTGAAAAAATTGCTAGAAAACCTCTTAATTGTAAGAATCCACTTAAATCCTTTGTATTGATCGTATCAATGAAGTCTAAGAAAGTAGAATCTTAAACACGAGCAAATTAGCGCGCGTCAATGAAGCTCTCACCATATTAGGGAAACGAGTGTCTTTCACGTGAAATGAAATTTACGATGTCAAAATAAAGAGAAAGGGCAAGCACTGTGAATTCATTGGACAGTAACGAAATCCCTTACCAGTTAATGCTCCGAGAGCATTGATGTAAGATGCTCCTCCACGAGTCAAGTATTCCCAGAGTTTTATGGATCCTCGCTTCGCTAGAGTATACTCGATTTTCAGCGAACCTCGGAGTCTTTCGACATCCTCTCGGCTGTAGTTCCTCTTAATACCTGCAAATCGTTGGAGTTTCGAAAACATTGTCGATTTGGTCAAAGATCCTGAAACTTTGAACTCTTGACTCGATTCGCTCTTTCTTCTACGAAGTTTCGAAGGAAAACTACTGATAAGAAGTAGACTGAACGATTTTTACAGGATCTGTCAAGAAATGTATGCAAACGGACTTTGAACTTTCAGGAATGCACATATTTCATTGGTGCAAATGACAATTTACTGTTCTTTTGAAGCTTTTGTATTGGTTCGTGCATAGCAACAATTAATGGTCTCCGTGGTTGAGTGAACAAACGCACACTTTTTGTCTCGAGACCCTGGAGTCCCAAGTGCGGACTCATCAATGGCATATTTGTTTTGATCGTACATGTTCGGACAAAATACGACTTAATCAGATTTCTGCGAGAAGTCCAACACTAGTGTTTAAAGATATCCATGGAAGAATTGAGTCAATGATTTTGTTCTAGTTACATCTCAAAATGAGACTGGTAACTGAACCTCAACAAACACCCGCACTCGTTTGACGCTTTGACGCAATATAATGTAGGAATTGCAAGGTCATAAAGAAAAAAAATTCATTCCAAGTATGATTGGAATAATAGGTGTCTTAATTTCACAAGACTCCTGTTTTTGATGCGATAGTGGCCCTCTTTCCCCTCCCACACCCCCTGACTCTCCCCTCATCCTGCTGCGTCACTCCTCCAACACACCCACATCGATTCCAGTGGACTTTGTTCTGCACTCAGACGAGGCAAAAGTCGTCCTTGCAGAACGAGCTCCTCCATTGTGGGTTAAACCTCGTATTACTAAACAGAGGCTTTCTCCTTCAAAGGGCGCCACAACCTTCTGTAAGTGTGTCATTAGGTTTAAGACTCTTTTTAGTATATCCTTCCAGCTTTATGTGTTCGTTCTCTTGGACAATCTCGTTATTTAATTAAACATGTGAAAATGGAACGTGTCAATGATCAGACCTACATGTAGCCTCCATTTAAACGTCTTTATGTTTTTTAAAAAAGAAAATACCAAATCAGTGTGTTTCGAATATGAACGCGATAATGAGCTACAAGCTTTTAAAAATGAGTGCTAGCGTGCTTGTTGGTGGTGGTTCGATAGTTATTCATGCATTTCACTTACGTCAATATTCCCTTCTTACGTTCATTAATCTACGGGCCGGATATTGATTTACCGAACCAACTTCCCACAGATCAAAACAAACGGATAATTATTAATACGTCGATTCTAGTAAGTGAATACAGGTGCAAAGGTCACGTACCTTGCCATTTTTTTGAGGAACTTTGTTCAGTGACTAGGCATTTATAACTCTGATGCATTTCCTGTTTCCTTGGAAATATCCTGCTTCCAAGGATAATAATCGTTGTTTACTTCCATTGTAGAATATTGCTGACTATATGTGTTGAGATGGCATGTTTCTTTTTGTTTGTTTTTTTTTTTCAGTTGAATAGTCCCAGCCAGTTAGAAAAGAAAGCAACCCATCAACAATGAAGTGGCCACAAGGTAAGCAAAAGGTAGTGAATAATATTTTGAAAAGGAGGAAGCACAAGGTCTAGTGGTTTGGGTGACAGATTTGCAGCTGAATGGCCTTCGTTCAAATCCCAACAAAACTGCATCCAAAACTTTTCTCCAAAAGTCCCAAATTCGACTCTGCTATTTGTTGTGCGTAGCCAAAATATGCTTTAAAAATCAGCATCATTACTGTTGTGATCATCATCATCATCATCATCATCATCATCATCATCCTCATAATCATGACAATTCTTATTCTTATTACTAATAACTATTATTGTTCAAAGCATGTCATACATGTGACAATCTCAGAGGAAATGTTTCTTTATCCTGGATCCACTGCCAGCTTGAAATAAGAATTTTTGAAAAACTAAAACAACACAATTAATGTGGTTTTCAATGGAAAAACGGACAAAGAAGAGAAATGTTAACCCTATTTTATTTTATGGCACAACTTGAACACTTAAATCCAGATGCATGCCTGATTTTGATCTCCAACTTGTGTGTCCCTCTGGGCCTGAGCATTTACTACCTATTTCTAGCAATAAGATAAGTGTAAGCTCTTGCATTATATTTTTGGTGAGAGTAAATGCAGCTCTTTATCTTGAGGAGTGAGAGTTTAGTGGACACAGTGATGTTAATAATAATTTCCTTTATAATAATTATGGCAAGCAATTCTCAGGCTAAATGGAGCACTCCAATTGGCTGGTTTTCAGTTGTTTTTTACAGTATGAACCATTACAGTCCGAAACACAAAGAGTTTTAAATAAGTGGAATTTAATTTTTTTTCACGACAACAGCACAATTATGGCAAGCAGAGTATAGTTTTATGTGTAACTGGTTACCGTTCAAAGTTTGGAACATCCACCAAGCGGAGAAGTGTCCGATCGCTCAAAGAAATGATGCCATATAATAAACAACTTACTAACCTCACTTGCTCAGGACCGTACTGGGAAATATTGGCCCTACAAGCAGTTGCAAAAAGGTTGAGATACTGAATCGAAAATTCACCTCTTCTTCCTAAAACCCCTCGTCCAGTTCATAAGAAAAGTCCCAACACCCCTCCCTCCCCCCCACCCCCTTTTTCAATGTTGATACCCTGTAAGTTTGAATGGTAAGTGGAGATGGAAACGACTTTGCTTGAAGGGAAGGGGGGTAGGAGACGCACTGACTTGAATGACACGCATTGTACAGTTATTAACAGTGAGTGTCTCAACTCTTTTTGCAGTTGCTTGTAGGTCGTTTTTGTACAGACCTCGCTTCGTGCTGTCTGTACTGCCACGACTTCTGACCAATGTTCCCCAGAATGGCCCTCACGCTCAACCAGTAAGAGGTTAGTATTCCCAGATGGGAATCATGTTGAAGTTGAGAACACTTTCAATTGTGGTGCTTATCAAAATGATTATTATTGTTGTGCTCGTTAGTGTCCTAGCTAATTTCTTCATGAGTGTCGCTGAAATTTAGGACTTTGCTTAATAGGAGTTGAAATTACTGGAGAAGTTAAACCAGAGTACAGACAGATTTTGTCGTATGAAGCACTTGAGTTTTTGGCAGACTTGCACCGTAGTTTTAACTACCAGAGGAAAAAGTTGCTTAAGAAACGGATTGAAACTCAAGAGGCTATCAACGCTGGGCTGGTCATTACTTACCCTGAAGCTCATCATGAAAAAGACTGGAAAGTAGCAGCTGTTCCTCATGACTTACAAATGCGACATGTGGAGATCACTGGGCCAACTGATCGTAAGATGGTTATCAATGCCTTAAATAGTGGTGCTGACATGTACATGGCTGATTTCGAAGATTCTCTCACTCCTTCGTGGAGAAATATCGTTGAGGGGCAAATGAACCTTTTGGATGCGAACAGGAAGACCATTAGTTTGGTAAATCCAGATGGTAAGCACCATGTTGTGTGTTTATGTGAAACTGTGAATTTAAGATTTATAAATAACTGGGCTTAGTTGTTTAAACAGCAAACTACATGTACCAGTTAAATGTTCACCCATTTAAACGGCAACCAAGTTTTAATTTTGCGTGCTTAAATGCTTTAACCCTCCCCCTCCCAAGACTGACACTTGTAGATTTTACTCTGTCTAACGTCAGACGATTTTACTCGTCAACAGGGGCCTCTTCAGGCAGGGGTTTTATTAGAAGCCGGGACACAGTTACTAGCACCCATCTACACTGAGTACAATACCCACCATTGCTCAAAGGAGGTCTCAAGAACAAAAGCCAGACTATATATTGGGGTGCCCGCTCACTCTATCACAAGTCCCTTCTACTTTAAAACTTAATGAAAACCCTGCTTTAGGGGTGAAAGGGTTAACAATGAAACAAAGTCTAGACTGAAGGAAGAAAAGCCTAAATAATATAAAAACTGAAGACCTAAAATTTCATAGAAACGTTTTCTTTATTTAGTAGATAATGTGCAATTGAATTGTTGGCACTTATCTGGGATTAGCTTAATCAGGGTTTAAACATCTGGACCTCCATATTGATGCCTTTTGCAACTTGTGTTTGGCCTAAAGTCTTTTGGAAACTACTGTATTTACTCGTGTATGAGTCAAACTCATGTATAAGTCAACAGCCAATTTTCAATGCATAAAAACTGATTTTTCATTTCAGGCTAAAAAGCTGAAATTCAGATCGATAGTCAATTTTTCCTAAAAGTTAATGTCATATATGTGTGAGAATTCTTTTGCAGTTGCAGTGGACAAAAAAGAAACGCTGTAAATTAATTTTATTAGCCCTTGTAACATGACATGCAAGGACACAAGTATTTCAGTTTACTTGAGAAGTTTTTTTCTAGTTGTATGTGAAAATTAATCTTCCTATTTTAATTTAAACTGACCTTCCTCTGAACATTGACATAGAAAGGGGATTTGGTAGATAAAGAGAACACCAAAAGAGTCTCGAAAAATGGCTTGATAAATAACTAATTGCCATCTTGGAAAACGTTTGCCAGGTTAATAAGCTACTGAGATTCTTCGATCAAACATCAGTTCACTGTACTATAAAATGCTCGACCTACAAAGTTTCAGATACAACTATAGTCTAAGAGTCATGTTCAGAGGTTTGTATTTAACCCACTTACATTTTATTACTCCAAATTTTCCTGTTGACAATGAAATGTCCAGCCAAGCTCATCAAACAGAAATACAATCGGGACTTACATCATGTTTTGTAAAGTTGGTTTTTATGCAGATTTTTTATCGGCAATTGTTATGCTAAATTATCTGGTAGTTCTAGTGCTACCAAACCAGCTATATGATCTGTATCAATCTAGTGTAAATCGAGAGCAAATTTTTGGGCTGATTTTTAGGTCATAAAAGGTCGACTTATACACAAGTAACTACAGTATACAGTACATGTACAGATCCCAAAAAAAAGATGTCTGTAGTCAATTTGAGATCTATAAACATTGCTGGCCCTTTAACTCAGTGAAGAAACCTAGAACAACTGTGAAGTTTGACTCCCCAAAGAATTTTATTGTTGCATAAAAGACAACAAATGTTGTCATTTTTGGTGCTCGAATTGTATTTCAGATTGGTGATCAAAAATTGTTTCAAGTTAATGTAGAGTGTGTTATATTCAAATTCACGATAGGATCTGAGCGTCGTTTAAAGGATAAGACAGCCTGTCTGTTAGTGCGTGTGCGAGGTTGGCATCTTGATGAGAAACATATCCTTTGTGACGGAGAGCCCATGGCCGGTGCACTAGTGGACTTTGGTCTGTACTTTTTCCATAATGTCCACATTAAACTTGCTCAAGGTTCAGCACCGTACTACTACCTCCCTAAAATGGAGACTCACTTGGAAACAAGGCTCTGGAATGATGTGTTTAAGTCTGCTCAAGATTACATGAAAGTGCCACAAGGTGAGACTATTTAAAAACCAGAAATGATATTGGTCAGTTGGTCAGACACCTGTACATGTATGACACAGCTATTTGCATCCTACGCAAAGAATTTGTTGAATATGATGCAGCTCTTTGCATCCCACATGAGTCATTGGACTGGTATAGGATGCAGCTCTGTTGTGTTTAGGTTTAAACTGTCTATCACCTCAAAAGCCTCTTTCCGCTCAACAATTTTCTGCACTTGTCTGCCACTAATTTTTTGGTTTGCTAAACTCTCTCCATCAACATCACTCTTTTAGAGTGTCTCCTAAAAAGTGGAAAGTTTACAGGTTGTAATGAATTTGATCAACGACTGCACAAGGACGAGGAATGGTTTTAATACCTGGTTGAGGTTGACATCATAGCTAGGCTGCTTTGTATTGAGATTATAGTTTTTTTTGAAACAGCGATGCAAAGTAATTTGTGACTTCAACCTGGTATCAAACCCATTCGCCCTCATTGCTCAGTCATGGATTAACCCTTTAGCACCCAAACTGGCCTAAACTGGCTGCCAGATGTCTACGTAATGCCAGACTATTTTACCCGTCAGTGGGGAACCCCAGGAGTCAATGGGTTAAACTATGATCACTTTTCCCATCTTTCAAAGTTACGAATAGAAAAAGTGAATTTTCAATAAAAGGTTTTTAAGTCAACACAATATAATTATTTTGGACGATTCCGGAGAAGAAATAAAGTGGAAATTAAAGCCCTTTTTTTGCCCAATTTTAACCCTTTCACAAAAAAGTAAAAATTATGTTTCAAAGAGACTATGACCAATAATATTGTAAGCACATTTGGACATCAACTTAATGAGTGAATCAATAACTAATTCAAAGTTATTTTTGCACGGTTTACTGAATATGGGGTAAAAGCAGATCTTAAGTGTTATTGAAATCCAAAAAGAAAATTGGGGCTAACCACGCATTTTTCAAAGATAATTAATCAACAATATTTCTAAAAATATATCAAATACAAAGCAATGTATGGCATTCTTTTCCAAATTGAAGCTTAAGTATCTCTGAAAAATGCATGGTTAACCCCAATTTTTATTTTGGATAGCAAGAGGACTTGCTAAGTTCGGCTTTCTCTGCATAGTTTTGAACCGCACAGAAATATCCATGTATTAATAAGCACCACCCATAGGAAATCCGAGTATCTTGAGGTGCCAGAACATATGCCCAATAACAATAGTAGGCACCATCTTTAATTAACTGATTTTGACATAAACTTTATTAACTTGGACATTGTATCATTGGGAAATTTTGGCAAGCAAGGGGCACTAGGCCGTTCAGATTACTAGTGTGTCAAATAGCTCAAATGTATCTGAGTGAACAGAACATGTTGCTTTATCTTTATTTTTATCTTTCCTCTGTCGTTTGCAGGGACCATTCGTGCGACTGTTATGTTGGAAACACTGCTTGCTGGAGTTAACATGGAGGAGATGCTCTATGAGATCAGGGAACACTGCTGTGGAATGAATGCTGGCAGATGGGATTATATATTTTCAGCAATCAAAAGGTTTTCAAGGAAGCCTGATAGTGTTTTACCAGATCGTAAGATGGTATGTATCAGTAAACAGTGATATGCCTTTGTCGAAATGGATACCTGCATAGATAGCAACATGCTCTAGATGATGATATTTAAGGCCACTTTACACGCTAGGATTTGTCGGCTGGTTTTGTCCTGCTGGTAAATCGTACCGAGTAAAATGTGTAAAACTTGTAATTTTTTTGTCAAAAGATCTTCTGGTTGCCCTTTTAGTATCAGCCATTTTGAACGCTTTAATTTTTTAAGTATTTATGTGCTTACCTACTCGCATACCCTTTGATTGACATGGCGGTTTCTCTCAGAGTGTCGGCCTGACTTCAAAAAATCTGTTGCAGTGCAACAGATTTTTTTGAATTGGACCGATTTTCATTTCCGTGAACCGGTCGTTAATCGGCTGTCAAAATACACGCAAGATTTGCGCTCCGATGCAGACAGGCCGAGAAATTGTACCATGAAACCGGCCTTTACCTTCTGAAGTCATGTAGTTAACGTCTTGGCTTTCCATAAGTATTCTGAAGTGAAGTGGAGATAACTGTTAGTCACTCCCTGCAGGACTTTTTAGGACTAATATTTTAGGTAATCGCTAGTTGTTGTCCTTCAGTAGCATTTGGAGTAATGATTGCAAATTCGAATGAGGCCTAACACTACTGTGAAGTTTTTTTTTTTGTACCCAATTATTCCATTAAGGATCAACCCTAGTATTGGAATTGGGCCCACACAAGGACAGAGAAAAACTCTGACCAGGGTGGGATTTGAACCCACGACCTTCGGATTAGATCACCACTGCTCTACCGACTGAGCTACAAGGCCAGAACGGGAGCTGGCCGTGGGTATGTGAGATGTAATATTTTATAATGCTGTTTGTAGAAATTTGGCTTAACTGCTTGTTATAAAGTTTGCAATCATTAATCCACAACAAGCAGCAAGTACAGGTAATCATTAACTGGGAAAGTGAACAATGCCCCTGTCCAGAACAACAGCACACCTCAACACCTGGGAACAAGTCCGCTACTTTTCATGGACAGTGAGTGGGTTCTTAAATGACCAACACTATTGATTTGTGGAAAGGGTTGCAAGACCAGGCCTATGATTTATAGTCCTTATCTGAGAAGCATTGAAAGTCTAATCATTTGCAAATGTCATTACAAAGTCAGCACTTTCTTCTCGGTTATGTTAAAGTGTCACGCTATTTCAGTCAAACTTTGAAACACCAAAATACGTCTTTGCATCAATCAAGACCAAAATAATAATAATGGTGTAGTTTTGTTGCCAGTAACAACTGTAGTGCACTGAAGCTATTCTTTGTTATTTGCATCCATGGATGGAGAGGATGGAAATGGGTTGTAACCTGAAAAAAGTTTGGAGATGGTGTCCTCAGAAAGTATTGTCCAAAAATTAAACATGAATAGTTCTTTGTGCAGTAAATGCCGTACAGGGAAGCGTTAGAGCGTGCCTGTCTGCCATCTATCAGGGAACACCACGAAGACATTACAAAGTCGTTATTTAGATCAATCAGCGAGAATCGGGACAGTAAACTACATCACCTAATTCCTGAAGTCTACAGCCCTCATTATAATTTCAGGCGCCAAAGAACGTACAATGTACCAGCAGCCAAGACAAAGCGTTTTGCTAATTTGTTTTTCGTGAAGTGTGCGGCTGTAAACAACTCAAGTTTGAGATGAATGAGAATTTTTTAATATAATTTTAAGCCATTACATTTATATTAATTTTTGTATATTCGTAGCTTGTAAATAATTACGCAATTCAGTATTTTACTGCGATGTGATTTAATAACAACCAGTCAACCGTCAACCATCATATCTTGTCAGTGGGTTGTCAGGAATGTTGTACATGTACACATGAGCTAAAGTACTAATTTATATTCTTACCCTTGAATTTTGACCTAAAAACAGCAAATTTAGCATGGCAGTGCCCCTTTTAATACCCTGAGTGTCCAATGGTCTGTGACCTCCCACATAATATTCTGATGCTTAAGCAATTGACCCAACTCGTCATAAATCGGTTGCTTCTTTTGCCACTTTTACCTTTGAATGAGTTGCTCCTTTTGTCTTCTTAAACTTTAAACGTTAAGTACTGTATTTGAAAAAGGTTTTTCAAATTATTTTTATTTTAATTAAAAAGTCAACTTTTTGCTTATCTTACATACCTGTATGTAGGTGACAATGACTGTACCATTCATGAAAGCTTATACAGAGCGCCTTGTTCAAGTGTGTCATCAGCGTGGTGCTCACGCAATGGGTGGAATGGCAGCATTCATTCCAAGCCGAAAAGATGAGAATGTGAACAAGGTGGCCTTTGAGAAGGTTCGTCAGGATAAGGAAAGAGAAGTGGCAGATGGTTTTGATGGAACCTGGGTTGCCCACCCTGATCTTGTGTCTTTTGCAAAGGATATCTTTATGAAGGTATGACGATGAACAAAATAAGGAAAAATCTTGTGTAGGTTCTTGTGAAAGTTAAAGAATAACATTGATGCCCTTTGAGGGGAGGCAGAGGTGGAATGTTGGTGGGTGCAGTTAATGGAAGGTGGTTAAAACGTGCATTTTTAATTTCAAAGAAAATGTAGAGAAAAGCAAACCTGGTGTATAACCTGTTAGTCTCCTCTCTTTATGGATACTTTGTTATCGTTAGTTATCAAGAGAGTGGGGGAGGTCCGAGGATCAAGGAGACATTATTATGTGGGTTACAGGTGAAAGAAGTTCCCTTAAAGGGAAATGATTATTATCTCATTCTTTGCATAACTGAATATTGGACCTGACTCTTGTTTACCTTGTTATTGCAGGGTTTGCGTGGCGCAAGTCATCAAAAGCACCGCCTGCGAGAGGAGGTTAATGTGAAGGTTGAAGAAATCCTTTCTGTCTCTGTACCAGAGGGTAAAATTACAGAAGAAGGAGTGAGAGTCAACATCGATGTCGCCCTGCAGTATCTCAACAGCTGGCTTTTGGTATTCAAGTGACTTAAATTTTAATGCTCATATTAATGGTTTCAATAATATAGGCTTATGATATAGCAACTGCCCTTTATATCACCTCTTGTGCATAAGTATATTGTGAATTTGCTGTACTTGAGCCAGGCCACAACACAGGACTAATGATAATATTGACAACAGTGCGTGCTTCAGTGTTTTCAGCTTCTTGGAACTGTTACCCTATCCCCAATCAATGTTTTAGCCAAGTTCTGTTTTTTTTTTTTTTTTTTTTTTTTTTTGCATTTTCTTCTGTAGTTGACAAAGTTTCGGAGAATTTTTATCCTCTTTTTTTCCATATCTGGCATTGGTTGATTTGATTCTTATCATTACTGATGTCCTCAATAATTTCTTTATGATGTTGGTAGGGTGTTGGAGCAGCAGCCATTCATAATTTGATGGAAGATGCAGCTACAGCCGAAATTTCGCGGGCTCAGCTGTGGCAGTGGCTAAAGCATGGCGTGCAACTGGATGATGGCCGTATATTTACTCGTGAGATGTATAATACAATACACAAAGAAGAACTTGAGAAGCTTGGTGGAACATCCAAAGGTCGCCTTGGACAGGCTTCCCAACTTATGGACAAGTTGGTCCTTTCTGATGATTTTGAGGAATTTCTTACAATTCCTGCTTACGAATTGTTGGATAATCCACATGCAAAGCTGTAGTTTTCAAACCTTTGTCAATGACAGTTATGTCAGTTTCTTAAAGTGCCCCTAACCCCCAAATATTTTTCTCGCTAAAATGAATCTTTGCACCTGTTGGAAACGCATTGCAGCCATTTTTTTCCTTTTTCTAACAAATCCTGCCTTTTTATAGGCTTCAAAACTTCCGAAAAACCAGGCATGGGTTAATTCCTGATTCCACTTTGCATGCATGTTTACAGAGAGTTAATGCAATGTAAATCAGTTTGTGACGTCAAATCAGGAATAGACCCACTCCCCTTCTGATTTGAAGTTTTGAAGCCTATAAAAAGGCCGCAATGTGTTTCGAACATGTGTAATGATTCATTTTAGCGAAAAAAAATTTTTGGGGGTTTGGGGCACTTTAAGGGGGCATACAAAGCTAGACACATTCTAATCATACATAAAGTTATTTTGAAAGATTTATTTCTGCTGACCAGAAAAAGGACTCCTCTCTTAATTAAGAACATTACTGTACTTTTGATGTTGCTAATAATATTATTAGTAACTATCAACACCTTGAAATTAACTCTTGAGGAGTACCCAATGAAAAGTAAAATCACCCGGTGTTAGGCATCATTTAGAGTGAAAGCATTAAGCAGCTAAGACAAGAATAACTTCAGTTGCAAACTTAAGGTGAATGGTGCTGTGAAATTGTCTTTGATTCAGTGACTTGTAAGCTATTAAAGTAGGTACATTATATTGGATCAGAACGTCTGATAATATAATGTTAGGAGGTTACTCTGATTAAAATAATTTCGTACAGAAAGCCTTTCTTGTATTTTAGGGGAGGCTCTTGATGTTTTGCTGTCAATTGATTGTTGAGAGAGTTGGAATACTGGGTCAAGTCCAAAAGATGGTTTAGGGATGAGATATCGGAAAAAGATGTGACAGAAAAAGTGGGAAAGAAAAAAAAAGTGTTTTAAAGGCCCACATTGCCCAAAAATCATTGCACACTGACTAAATTTCATGTAACATGAAATTACCCAAATAGCTGACATGTTCTTTCCCGCATGATTTACCCGAGTGCATTCAGCCAATCAGATCAGGCATTTGGAAAAAACGATCAACCGCAATGACTTTTGGGTGAATGCGGGCCTTTAAAA
>OX421449.1:2359859-2404859 GCA_949126865.1 Montipora capitata
AAAAGGAGAGTAAGGACCAAAACATTGAGGCTGTTTTCAGAATAAACCAATTCAAATTTGATGGTATGATATAGTGAATTAATATAGTTGGTAAATTCAAGGAGTTTCTCGACACCCTGTGACCATAGATCAAAAATATCATCCCTATATCTCAACCAAAGCATTGGCTTAATTGTACCCTCAAATTTCGCTTTGTGATCAATTACGCCCATAGCCAAGTCTGCATAAGAGCACGCATTCTTTGGCCCCATTCTTGGGGTCCATTCATGGACCCCATATTCAAGCTACATATATATATATATATATATATATATATATGATGAGAAGAAGAAAGGTGTAGCCATGCCTCGATAGATAATGTAATAAGGAAATAACTTCTTGAGGCATATATGTTTCCAATCGGTTAAATACTTCAAACGTTTCGCCGTTTAGAGCTTCGTCAGTGAATGAAGATTATAAGTACAAGATTGGTTTATGTAAAAAACTTAGTACAATAGCTCATTAATTTGATGGTGTTAATCTAGATTTAGAGCTCGTCCATTGCAACCATTCATAACGTTCTCATGCTTGCGGATTTCTAGCGCTTCAATGATTTTACGCGTGCGGATGTCGTGGATGTTCCTGTGGAGGATTCCCCAAGAGATATCTTGCATAGATGGTTTGTTATGCTTGATCAAATGTGAATAAACCGTCTGTTTCACCATTCAGAATGGTGAAACAGACGGTTTCACCATTCAGAATGGTGAAACAGACGGTTTATTCACATTTGATCAAGCATAACAAACCATCTATGCAAGATATCTCTTGGGGAATCCTCCACAGGAACATCCACGACATCCGCACGCGTAAAATCATTGAAGCACTAGAAATCCGCAAGCATGAGAACGTTATGAATGGTTGCAATGGACGAGCTCTAAATCTAGATTAACACCATCAAATTAATGAGCTATTGTACTAAGTTTTTTACATAAACCAATCTTGTACTTATAATCTTCATTCACTGACGAAGCTCTAAACGGCGAAACGTTTGAAGTATTTAACCGATTGGAAACATATATGCCTCAAGAAGTTATTTCCTTATTACATATATATATATAAATTATATATATAAATTATATATATCAAGTGAAGCTATGATCCTCGCAGTTATGAACGCAATTTTTGCAATTGCATAAAGAAGCCTGAAAAATTCAGGACTTCAACGGGGTTTGAACCCGTGACCTTGCGATACCGGTGCGATGCTCTAACCAACTGATCCATTTCATATATCATTTCATCGTATATATATATATAGACTTATTTATTTATTTATTTATTTATTTATTTATATCTTTTGATAAACAGTTCCATGACAAAAACTCCCAACTGAGCATTTTATTCAATGTGTTTGTGAATTATAACAATGTTTTTCCTAACTTTTTTTATTTCTTTTTCTTAAACTAATATTACTTTAATTTCCATTTATCATCCTATTTACACAGCAAGGAACTAATATAGTCTTGTCTCATTGAGTGGCTTTGCATATTAAAGTGTCCCAAATGTAATACTTGCATTCTTTTAATCTCTACATTTTAATACTTTGCTTTGTAGGCAGACTGGAACTCAAATACAAATATTAAAAACAAATAAAATCAAAACAGGAGTACCAGAAGACTGAAACCAGGGAAACAAGAAAAAACAATCAGAGTTTAGAACCAGCAAACTCAACCCACGTACATTGTACGAAACTGAAATGCCAAATTCTCTCTCCATTGCATTAACCCTGCTTTGGTGCTCACAATGAGTCGATCAACATTTGGCAAAAAAATTTACACAGCCAGTGCTAAGAGCAGGAAGATAAGTACAGTACCGCTCAGAATTAACCTGACAGGGAACGCTGAACGGAACGCGTTACATATTCGTTCAATTTCCGTTCTCTTGTCCGTTCTATATCCGTTCTATACTCGTTCCGAATCCGTTCCAGCTCTGTTCTCTTTTTTTCCATTGGACGCATTCCATGTAACGCATTTACAAGAAAAAGAACGCGTTCCTTTGAACGCGTTCACAAAAACCGGTAACATTCACTGCGAGATGAAGATGGGATTGTAACTTCGTCAAGCAGTTAGTCTTTTCCTAAAACGTGGTTTTTGCGCTAGAGATATAAAAAAAAAACAGTTAAATTATTGCAGTGATCAATAAGATTTCTTTTTCAATTGTGCAAAAATATAATATTTGATTGTATACAAAAAGTGAGAAAAACAAGGACAAAAGATGACTTACGTGTAAATTTGGCCTTGCGCACGGTATTGCTTGTCAAACGCTTACCGACAATACCCGAAGTTTATCTGTTATTTCTTTGTTACAAAGTATTTATCTGGAATAATACCGAAAATAAAAGCTTGTCTATTATGTCTGCTGTTTATTTTGATACTTTCCTTGTGTTGATTTTGCTTTGTTAGCGGACAGCACAAAGACAAAGTTGGTGGAATCCGAAAATTTTTCGTTGGACGTGTTACATTTTGATCCGAAACATCGCACTTTTAATTTCGTTTCTATTGTTTGTATCGCTTTAACCTTTCTATCGTTCGTTTGGTTCGCGGCAGCTATCGTTTGAAAGAATGGTAAAAAAGAAAGGTTTAAAGCGTTTTTAAAAGGTTTCGAGGGTTTAAAGTTTGTACTTTGCGTGAGAGAATTAGTCACGTATTGAGTAAAAATTGTCACGTGCTAGGCAACCAAACTTGTTTAGTGAAGCAGAACGAGCTAATTGTCTTGTTTGCGCGCATTTCACGGCTAGTGGAATTGTAACGTGTATTTTCGGTAATGTACAAAAGAAATATCTTAAAGGAACGATTAAAGTGAAGGAAACCCAGTGTTTTACAAACGATTCAAACCGAACGAACCAAACCACAGATCAAACGATAAATTTATTTTTGGCGTGATGGTTAAAAATTTAGTGCAAAAACTAGTCGCGTAACGCTAGTTCTGGTTCTACAAATCAAAAGTACTCATTGTCTGTGGATGAACGGTATTATCCAACTAATGTGTACGTAAATTTTCAAGCCTCTTTGGCCATATTGAGAAAAAGAAAATATTTACACTAACATCTCAACCCCGTTCACTGCAACTGTTTTTCTCGCTGATTTGAAGTGCGGGGTTTTTTGTTTTGTTCTTAATTGAAAACAGAAAGATATTTTGAAGCTTTCTCTTTACCAGCTAAATGCACATGAAATGTACTTTCCATCTCCGTTTTCAGATTATTACAGTTTCCTAATTGTAGTCTTAAAATCAAGCGTTTAATTTAGCGGCCTTGAACACCAATCCCTTTTTTAACCGGGCCGGGTGTCAAGCGACACGCGCCTAATGCTAACAAATGTGGACTTCACAAAGTACACGTAAATCTCGCTAAGCAGGGACGTTCTCTAGAACGCGTTCCTGCAGATGAGAACGTGTTCTAGAGAACAGGTTAAAGAGAACTTGTTTGTTCCATATCCGTTCTGCTCCCGTTCCATATCTGTTCTGTTGCTGTTTCATTTCTCGTTCAAGTTTCGTTCTGATCGCGTTCGCGAACGCGTTCCATGTTAGGTTAATTCTGAGCGGTACTGTATGATAAATTAAAGGTAAAAAAGATAAGTTTGTAGCTGTAGCTTATCAACCGGATAAATCACTATCCATTGGATAGCACAATAATACATGTAAATGGTTTCACTATTACTTATCCACTGCATACTGATTTATCCGGTGGACAGCGCTATCCATCGTTTGAACAACTGGGGTCAAGTTTATAATGCGGACCAAGATTTTCAAGTCAGTTGCTAAGTATATTAATTAACACCAAAACAAAAACAACAGCATTATTATCAATTATAAATTTAACACATTTAAAACGTACGTGTTACCAAAAACGAGCGAAAACATTGCAAAGCTACTTTCAACACCAACGACAGAACTTCTTTATAATTTTGAAACTTGAATGATAAACATGGCAGTAATTTCACAACCACTTCCCACCAACCAAAGGCAGTGTTGTCCAGATAATTCATATAAGACTATAAATACCAGTAATAATACATGACTGTACTTATTCTGGAAACCACTGGTCACCTCACCAACAATTCCTTGCAAATGCAGACCTCTTAAAGCAATAATTTTCTTAAATTCCTGGTTTGCGTCCATGTGATGAGACAGCCATGTTGGTGTACAAAATAATAGAAAATGGCCCCCCAAGTTTTACATAACAATAGAGTCAAATTCTCAAATAAAATGTTACCGTGTTGTTCTGTACACCAACATGGCTGGCATGACATCAGATGCAAACCACCAATATGTGGCTTGTGGTGTGTGTTCACTCAAGCAGGGTTCCCATACACTCACCTTGAAAAGTCAGGGAAATCTGAAAAATTTTCAAGGCCAGGGAATTTAAAAAAACAGCCCAAAGTCAGAGAAAGTTTACATGTATTTCTCTCATCTGGATAAATTACCACTCAAAAGATGTTTCTTGCTATATCCATGTGCTTAACTATTTGTGCACAACAATGCAAAATGTACTGTTATCAAACTGGCTGAACATTAAAATTGGTATTTCTTGTCTTCTTGTCCTTGGATTACTAGAAAATCCTAAAAGATTATGTCAGGGAAAATTGCCTTTGGTCAGGGAATTTTCTTTTCATGGCGAGTGGGACCCTGTCAAGCTTTTATTAATTTAACCACTAAAGAACTAGGCCATAACTTTTTTAGTATCATAATGGTACTTTTCTCTTGAAACATACAAATTGACTTTATACAACAATCTTTGTTCATATTTTGTCAACATCAGCTAAATAAGTCTCTTTTATGCTTAACCGAGGTTCTTCTAGTTTAATAAATATGATGTCATCATCTGTTCCATAACTGTGTCTTGCTGATTCAAACATATTGAATTTTGCACAACAGAGAACCTCATTAAATGACGGATTCTTGTAATAGATGGATCTTTTATCAGCATCAAATCCACAGAGGACAATGTAGTGTCCACAATACTCACTTGGAGCTGATGGACGTAAACAGTCAGCCAGCATTCTAAGTTTGTTTGGAGCATATACTTCACACCAGTTACAAATTAAAGCGTTAGAGTTGACGAGGACAATAGCAACATACCCCTTCATTAACCTGGAAATGATCTCCTCCAATGAAACACTCCTGCAGAGCAAAAGAAATTAACTTGGTTGGCATCAACTAATTACTTTTTCCAACAAGACTACACTGCTCCTTTTAATACTGCGATTTTCATAATTCTGTGGAATTTCATCTTCAGCACCAACGGCCAAAATGCATTTTGGCTTCCATCAATTAAACTTCCGACGCCAAGCTAAGAGTTGACCCGAAACCATGGATGCCAAAATCAATAATAATTATTGATGAGTGACATAATATATCAATCAGCATCTTAAATGGTTCCCACTGTACATTCATACATGCGAACTCGACACTGATGGAAACCGATGGAATCTGTACAAATCTTTTACTGAAGAACCTCTAAAAAGATATCATAATATTAAGTATTCGACCTGTGAAATTAACAAAAACTCTACTTTACTTTCCAGAGGTGGAGTGAGTTCCTGGCTATGTTTGGAAATTTGATTGATGGAAGTCATAATGTAGGCTCGATTACCAGCCGCTGTTTCAGGAAATGGACCAGCGCTCACTCCCGAAATCAAACCCGAACTCGAGTGAGTGGCGGAAATCGAGCCTAGCCAAAATGCAGTTTGGCACTTAGAGCTTGAAGGTGAGATTCCGCAGAATTACGAAAATCACATTAATCCAAGCCTATGTGTTTTTCAGTTATGAAAGACCTTGCATTCCGAAATTGTGTGATCCAGTCAATGTGCTTTCACTTTTCACTTCAATGCTGTTCATTTTTTATGTCCACAACTCACATGAAAATTCTTCACCAGCATACCTAAAGAATAGTGGGTCAGCAATGGCTGAATGTAATGGTTTTTACATCGGTAAAACTAAACGGCAGCTTCAGGATAGAAAAACCGAACATTTTAAGGCCCTAGCTAAAAATGACAATACTTCAGCCATTGCTGACCACGTCAAGGCCACTGGACATAACATCAAGTGGGATCATTTTGATATTTTAGCGAAGAGCAAAACAGACTATCATTGTAAAATAAGAGACCTTATTTATTCTAGAACTTGAGCCAGCTTTCAACGTCAACGTCGGAAGTGAAAAGCTGATGCTTTATTAATCTTTTCTGTTCTTATTCTAAATTCCGCTTTGTTACATATAAATAGCTGTTTTAAATTTCAACGGTTACTTTTGAAAATGTATGTAGAGCACATACGAAACGTCAAGTCATAATCAAAATGAACAAGTTCAATATGTTTATCACTGCTGTTTGTGTCTTATTTTTAATCAAACTACGATGGCCCAAGAACAAAAGTATTTACGATACAAGTTTTTAGTATTTTTAAGAAATTTATGTTTAGAAATGCTTTATCACAGCTTTTCATAGTTGAATGACTTGTCAACAACAACTTTCCAATGGGGTAATTGTGTCACCACTTTCATCTTTTTCTCCTTAGGGGGGAAAATTGTTAATGACCTCATCCGTTGGGGTGTGGAAGTTAGATGGAATAACTGAGCTTTGAAACTTGGCTTGTGCTAAAATGCCCGGGACCGACCTTGTTAAAAATATTTATCATAATCAAATGTATAATGTTACCCCAAATTTAGACAAAGTACAAAAAATATGTTTATTTACTTCCGGTGAATTGTCAACCGACACAGAACGGTGTATATACATGTATGTGCATGCATATCAACTGTAGCTTATGGTACCAAAATTATGTTAATCTCATGATCAGTTCTTAAAAATCACTTACCGTTTTTCCACGTTTAATCCTAAATAAGGCGCCATCGTAAATAAACCATTGACTCTCATTTCGTCCACGTTGAATGTTCCCTGGTAAAACGAGTTACCCTCGTAGCTTGGGTCAACTCCAAGAGTCAATGTATAAAACACATAATCCAGTCTATATTCGGTAAATATGCCAGCAATATCAATGGTCCAAACGCTGGTCCCAAACTTCTTGGTGGCGCAAATCTCTTCATATTCTGTGTAGTCAAACTTGTTCCCGAGAATCTTTTGTAAAATCATTAAACAGCAAGCCAGTCCACAGTCCCAATCTGTTCTTTGTCTGACGTGAGGTAGTTCTATCTGCAAACGAAACATTTCTTGATGGATATTTTTCCCTATGTGCTGTGCATTAATTTACGGCGTAATTTTGCGTAATCTGACGGCAAGTTAAGAATATAAAGAAACTGTAAACGTGACCATAATATTTACACAGTAAAGGTCATTTGTCCGGAATGAGCGAGGGTAGAGCGAGTTGATCCAGTTTTCAAACTTGTTGTTTACAAACAAATCAGATCCTTACCCCTACCCCCACTGAAATTCTACCTTGCGTTACTCAATGTAACCCGACTTTCATGCTTTGCAACACGCAATGCCGGAGTGATAGGTAAAATTTGTACCTTTAATAAAATTACCTACCATGAGCTTTTTGCCTTTAATCTTTCGTTTAAAGTTCCTGCAAATTACCATCATTTTTGCTGTTATTAATAGTCACTAGCCGTCCCCTGCCTTTTGGCGATGTGATTGTCCCACAGATGAGACATTTTTGCATTTTTTTGCTACCATAGAAAAACAAAATTTTCTTTGAGAACGTTCGGCCTCTGAAAATTATGCTGCTTGTAATCCATGTGATTGATTACATTAATTTTTTCCTGCTCTCATTTGAGGTGATGAGGCTTGGCCAATCAGCTCGAACGCACTCAGCCCAGTCCTCGCCGGCACACTAAACGTTTGGAAACGTTGCTTGATCTTGCTTCATAGTACTCTCAAAACACCATTTTAAATCCGACCCATCCGATCTCTTTGGGAGCTTCAGTTTCGTTGAAAACCAGTTACAAAGACTTACTGACTTTTATCCATTCGAAAATGTCTATAGGTGTGCCAATAAAGATCTTACACGAGGCCGAGGGACATATTGTCACGCTAGAAACGATGACTGGTGAAGTTTACAGAGGAAAACTTGTGGAGGCCGAAGACAACATGAATTGCCAGATGTCAAACATCACTGTTACGGCGAGAGATGGCCGAGTGTCACAGCTGGAACAAGTATTTATTCGTGGCAGTAAAATTCGGTTTTTGATTCTGCCGGACATGTTGAAGAATGCTCCAATGTTCAAGAAAATGACACAAAAAGGTTCCGGAAGTGGAGGATCGGCTGGCAGAGGCAAATCAGCAATACTTAGAGCTCAAGGTACAGTGTTTATGATTGCTTGGTATTGAGACAATTAATGAGTGAAAATGACAGAGTCTATGCCAATCTGTCTTTTGTTAAGGAGTACCAGGTCCATGTAGATCAATTTTATGCGGAGGCTTAGTAGAAGACACCTGGGCCCAGTTGTTCGAAAGCCGATTAACTTAATCCAGGATTAGCGTAAACTTTTGTTTCATGTTTTCAACTTTTTGGTGAAAGTTTATTTCGCTTATTTTTGTTTTTCAAGATTTGCTTCTTCTAGTGCAAAGTTTTGCCAAATATCAGCGTTGAACAGTATTTGGGAGTAGACAAATAAACTCCTTGGTTAATTTTTAATCTGGGATTAGCGTTAATCGGCTTTTGAACAACCAGGCCCTGGTATACCCTTTTACACCTTAAAACACCTACAGTGAAAAAATTTCACGTGAAACTGTAGGTGTTTTAAGGTGTAAAGCGACCGTGGGAAGGATGGGAAACTAGTGTTTTGGCAATGGGCTGAAAATTCAGAGTCCTAAAACACCTATAGTTTCATTTGAAAATTGAAGGCACATGACATTGAAGAGCCCGCACACCGGTAAAGACTTGTTTCCATATCTCAAAGTGCCCTTGGACGTGAGGTGCCTGGGAATGAAATTAAATCACTGGAATTGGAATGCTAACAGTTAAACCTAAATATTGTTTTAGGCCTAATTTGGCCTAGGGTTTAGCATTTCTAAGGGGTTTGGGCTTTTTCAACAGTTACATTATAACCTCAGTCTGCATTTTACACTGACCGATTCCAGTGATTTAATGTCATTCCCAGGCACCTCACGCCCATGGGCACTTTGAGATATGGAAACAAGTCTTTACCCCGCAGACCAGCCGGACATGTTGTCCATTCAGCTCTCCTTAAATTGAATTACAGTCACTTCGTTCCATGGTCATTTCGTTCCAAGTCAGATAGTTTCACAAAATAGTCAACTCTCATGATTGAATTTACTTGAATAAGCCTACTTGATAACCGTAGGATATCGATTTGAAGTTTGTATGGATCGATCTACGAGAACTTGGAAGGTAGTATTGAAAACGAAAACCGGCCAGCGAAATTTGCCGTCTAATGCAGGTAATCCAGTTTTCTTGGAAGTTATCCCAGATTTTACAAATAACATGAGAAACATTAGCACAGAACATGAACCTTGGATCCAGAAAGTTTTGCTCATGAAAAACAAAAGAGAGGCTTGAATTCTGAGTAATTTTGGCAGCGATTTCGGTTACCCTGTCCATATCAAAGTTCGTGCACACACATTTTTGAGGGAACAGTCCAGCAGTCCAGTACTTGGTGTAAGCTGTCAGATTTGCTAACTACATTTGAATTCTAAAATTCTTATTGAAAACCCTGAGTTTGGGTTTAGCTATCTCAGTATTTTGTGAAAGGATCTGACCGTAACTTGGAACGAACTGACTTGGAACGAACTAACCATGGAACGAAGTGACCAGATACCCTTGAGTTCTAGAGCTCAGTGGCAGACTAGAGCATCTGACTGATGTTACAGAAGGTCGCAGGTTCAAATCCCACCTAGGGCTCTGAGTTTTCACATCTCCTTTTGTCGTTGCCAAGCAACTGTTTCCTACAAGATGTCATTTTCTGCAAATGTGGGAATTTCAGGGTTCCTTGCCAGCCTGCCAGCAATAAATCTTGCAGAAATATCAAACATGTAAGAAATATATTTGTTATTTGCCAGCTGTGAGGTCTGTATAGCGAAAAATGCTGCCCGAGGTCACAGCTTTTCACTACATATGCAGACCGACCCTTAGCTGGTAAATAATTTATTAATTTTTTTCCTCTCTCTCCTTCTCTCTCCCTTCCTCTCTGAAATCACTTTTTTAATATATTGTTGACTTGTAGCGCACTTGATAGCAAATGCAGTTAGTATTAAAGCAACTTACAAACTGAACGTTTCAAATTTGAATTTTCTTTCCAAACCTCTTGATTAATAAAAAGTAACTTTGTATGTAAACAGAATTGGTGTCAAAAAAATGGAAAGTTAAGGTCATCACACAGGCTAGGATTCCGCTTGCTGTGAGCAGGCCGGATGAGAAAATTCTGCCCACTCCCGAAACCAGATTAAATTCCGCCCGCTCACACACTGAGGAAAAAATAATTACCTGTTATTCACCAGCCAGGAGGTCCGTAAAGGGGAAATCTGTGCCCAAGGTCTTTGAGTATGCGGCCGAGTGCCGTACTTGAGACCAAGGGCACAGTTTTTCCCTATACAGACCAAGCTAGGTCGGTGAATAACATTTTTATTTATTTCTAAATTCTATTTTCAGCTAGTAGTAGATACTACCAAGAAAAAACTGGGAAAGTCATAATTTTAGTTTATATACATGTCAACAAAAGTTTGATAAAATGAATGGGAATTTTTTTGTACACTGTGAAGTTTTGGTTTCAAAAATCAACGAACTTGGCATAATGTAGAAGAAGCCATTTCGATAATATTAGTGAAGTGAGTTTTAAGTTTAAACCTTTAAAGTGAATTTCCTTTGTTCTCTTAGTTTGGGTAATAAAAATTAAATATTTTGCTTTTTCTGTGTCGATAGCTTTCATTATTGTTTTGCATCAGAAAGTTCAACAATACCACTGCTATTGATGCAAAAAAACGAGCAAGACAAATTGAAACTTCACTCATTAAGCTTTGCACGTCACTTAGAAACTCACTTAGCATCCTTTGTTACCATGACCGTGGTTAAGAGATAGGAAACTTCTGCCCTTTCTCGTAACCAATCAGATTGCTGGATTCTTAAGATAGTACCCGCTCACTATCAAAGAAATAAATAAAATCCCATATTAAAGCCTAATGATCCTTGTGCTTAGCTGCAATTCTCAAACATGCTGAAACATGCTGATTTTTTTTTTCTGGGAACGGTGGTTTATCGATAACGTTTTTCCATTATTCCTATTGATTTCACATCCCCATTCTTTGGTCATGCACTACTATGCCAAGTAAAAACTATTTTTCTGAAAGACATGTATTTTAACAATCTCTGAACAAATTAAACTAAAAGAGAGAGAATAACTAAGCTGAAAAATTAAATCTTGTGGAACTACTTTATCCATTTTCACAGTGAAGGTTATTTTGAGGATGTAATCCTTTTGTTTTTGTTTCTTTTTTTTGTCTTCAGCTGCTGCAAGAGGAAGAGGGGGTCCACCAAGGGGTGGCAGAGGGGGAAATGTATTTCAGAGAAGAAGATAGTTTTAAACTACAAAATGAACAGCAATCACTTCTTTCATTTATGTATATATATATTAGTCTTGTGGCATTACATTGTAAAGTAACTTTTTTATATTTTTGAGACTTACCATGAGCATGTTCTTTTCAACTGTTAAACACAATGAGGTAATATTGTTTTATGTTTTGTGATATTGTTTTTGTGAGTGTGAAACATCACTGTCACTCAATACTTAATTGAAATACTGTGAAATGACTTGATTTCTCTTTCTTGTTATACTGTCCAGTTGCCACATCTGTACCATTTGTTTTAGTATCAATTAAAGTTCCCTCTTAACTCATTTGTCCATGAGAACAGTAGATTTATCATTTTGACATTTAAACACCGTTTTGCATTTATAAACATGCGCATAATGTTCATATGTTAATTTGTTTGTCATGTTGGTGCTAAAGCAAGCTTGTTTTGAGGGTATTTGTTTATTGAGCCAATAAAAAGAAATTGAGAATGACTTTTGACATGCAGTTTGGCACAACAGTCTCAAAACAATGAGTAGAGAGAATCATCTGTAGAGAATTAAAGCACACGTCATTAGATTGTTAACCATTTGACTCCCAAGCTGGCCTGAACCGGCCATTACAAATGCCAGACGAAATGCCAGTTGAAATTAGTGGAATTTGAAAATAATTTTCCCACTAAGTTCAAAACTGTTCTATTAAAATTTCCGTAGTTGCCTTCTCTAGGTACTAATTCCAAATTGGAAATCCGGACTGCTGAAAAATCAACCAGTAATGATGCAGATGCCCCAGTAAAGGAGTTGCTATTAACTTTTAACCCAAAAGGCACCGAGTGCCGCATTTTTGACGTCTGCTTCTGAGAAGAGTGGGTGGCAGTTCAGGGTTCGGTCTCTTGGTTATTGTCATGGCTATTATCTTTTCAGAGGGAAGGGTTTGTGTGAGAAAGGGGAAGCTGTGCCAAACTTTTCCTGGCTCTGATAACCCTAATCCCACATTACATGTTACGATGAATGCAAAACAAAACAATTCAAGCTTCCAAGGCTTTTAGTGGGTTTTAATCAGCGCTATTATAACGCTATGGCTACGCCTGGATTCGTTTAAATAGGAAAAATTAGGTCTGTTGTTCTGAACAAGAGTTGCATGGGATCATACTGAGTCCCTCGCGGTGGGGGGCCTTGTTCCCAAAATTACTTTCAAACTTGTTCCCAGCTTTTTTATCCCTAAAGTGGTTTATGTTCCCTTGTTCCCCATGATATTTTGTCGTTGTTCACCAGTTCAAATTAGCCATGTTCCCAAAAACCCCTGGGAGGGACTCCATTTTATTAGGGAGCTTAACCCACGTGCGTTTTTGAGACGCGGACGGCAACCGGAAGTGAGCTGTTTTCCCTTTTAACTTGTCTTCACACAACCACATTTATATCGCTAAGCATCTTTTCACTATTAGAGACCCTAAGTTAAAAAATCTGGTCGAGACCGCTATCCTGGAGTGCAAAATGTTCACTTCCGGTTGCCGTCCGCGTCTCAAAAACGCGCGTGCTTAGGACGGTACCTACTAATTAAAGATATTTTTGCCCTGGTGTGTGATTATGCAGGAAATGTAGATCTTAGGGGTAACCACGCATTTTTCAAAGATAATTCATGAAAAGCTTAAAATACAAAGCAATGTATGGCATTCTTTCGCAAATTGAAGCTTAGTTATCTCTGAAAAATGCATGGTTACCCCCAATTTTCTGTTTGGATACCAAGAGTACTTACTAAGATCTACTTTCTCCGGATAGTTTTAAACCGCGCAAAAATATCCCTGTATTAGTAAGCATCACCGATAGGAAACCCGAGTATCTCGAGATGCGCAGAACGTATGCGCAATAACAATAGTCGGCACCGTCCTTAAGCTCCCTAATATTTCCAAGTTCCTTTTGGCCGCGTCGCAAACGCATTCTTGTCACCCAGTCCTTCCCGGAATCAAAAGTAAAAAAAAACGCTCGTAGTCATAGCTACCAACAACTTGTGGAATCAGTGTTGCGCACTTGTGCTAATTCAGGGAGCAAGAATGGATCAGTCTTGGTTGACCTCAACTATTGATTACATGTACAAAACCGTATCGGGCGAAAATTATGAAGGTATGAGGACCTCTGATTACCAAAGAGCTTTTTCAAACGGTATCTGTGTGAATGATCTTCCTTTCAACAACTACGAACCCCTTACGCCTGCCTGTCTGAACACCCACAGAGCCACACCTAAAGAGGTATGTGTTCTCTTTACTGTCTTGTCAATTTGCAGCGTTGGGTAACAAAAATATTCTAGGCAAGACAAGTTTCATTCTGCTTCTTTCATCTTCAAAGCCGCAGTGGTTGGCTTTTTTTCCACCGTTAACTACAGTTTCTTTAAAAAAAGTGCAAAACTCCCCTTTAATCACGCAATTTGCTGTGATGTCAAAGAAAAGATAGTTCCAATAAAGGATAAATTTAATTGCGTTGAATAACTCCACATTCACTTTCAATTACAGAGTGTATTGCAAGCGCGCGCAAACCGATTTTCCGTATTTAAAACGCAAAATCGTTTGTTTCATAATGCGTTCCATCATTCTTCAAAGCAGTGATTAGCATTTCCTCAAGGATTTCTGCATTAATAACTTCTTCAAATTATATGGAAGTTATCCCAGCTTGGGTGGTTGATAAATTCCATGTGACAAAAAGGACTCCACTCAGATATATACAATTGGTAGACAATCGTTGACCGAAAGATACATATTTCAAGTATAGACTGAACCCTCTTTTTTGCGCACAGCGGCACGAGAGGAAGTCACAGGAGCTGCAGAAAAAGATTTCTACTCTTCAGGCCTCCTGTGCAGGTGAGTGACTAAGAGTTTTCACATCGATGAAATTCCTACTTTTAATTTTTTTTCTATATGTTTGCGGTACCTGGTACGAGACCATAGCGTTGGAATGAACTTTAGTACGGAACTTCCGACGCACATTCCTAAAAAAACAGTCAGAATATTCTAGTTACTTCAGTATAACCGTAGCCAGCGAACTTCTTGTTTCTTTTTCTTCAGTGAAGTGCAAAGAAGTAAAATCCCTTACAGAACAACTTGAGGAAAAGAAGAAAAATTACCGAAAAAGAGACAATGAGTGTGACCAAAAGAACATTGACACCCAACATCAGCTGAAGAAGGCGAAGAAGGCTGCTTTTGTTGCGAAAGGGAATCTAATAAAGAAGGAAAGAGAACTTGATTATCTAAACAGCGTAATTCAGTTAAATCAGGGTAAGCACAGTGAGAAACGTTACTAAAAGGCTATGAAGTGGGACAAACACGAACGAAAAGGTGGATCATGGTGATATTCCTTTTGTGGTGGTAAGTTTAATATGATTTTAGTCAAAACTAATTTAATTAATCATTTTTTCTCATTTCAGAACAAGACATGAAGTTGGAAAGGGTTATTACCTTCCTACAAAATGAACTTAGTAATCTTCGGGACGAAATAGACGGCTTGAAAAACGTTGTGTTAGGGAAAGTAGATGAGATGACAAGTCAGCTGACAGCCAGTAACGCTGAACTTGCCAAGATAAAGGGTAGAGTCACATTTATGAATCTGAAAGAAGTGTCCCGCCTTGTCCAATTCAGCTGTTCAAGTTAGGGCTACTTGCATGTTATCATTGTCTTACTAACTAATTCCATTCGGGTCATTTCAGAAAGGGAAAAGCAATTAATTGAGAAGAATACTTCAATTAAGGATGAAATGGTACAACTGCAAGGAAAATTTGAAACCTTCAAGAAGAAAATCTTGGAAGAAATCGCGGACAGCATGAAACACCAGCAGTTTCGCAGTACTATTATGCAAACACAGTGCGATGGTAAGATGACCTTAGCACACGTAATAAACAGCTATCAAGTTTAGCCTTCGCTCGTTCGTGTTTTTACAAGTTTTGGACAAGTTTGATAAAAGCATTCAACGCTGCTAATCACTTCTTACGGTGTAAAGAACATTTTTAAAACAGGACGTTTCTTCCTTTTCCTAGCGCTCCCTTGCAAAAATTCAGTGATCAGTCAAAGTCCACTATCTGATTATTTCAGTTTCTTATCTCATGGATCGAAGCAAAGTTAGCACTAACCAGTGTTAAATACCGTGGAAACTAAGGCCCCGTCCACACGATGATCCGGATATTTTTTAATCCGGAACTTTTTCTTTCCGGATTCAAAAATATTTCTATCCACACGAAGCGTATTCAAATCGAATTTGCCCGTCCACACGTATCCGGATTCACTCTAGTGCTCAGGATTCCTCGAGGAAACAGAGGTAACAGAGCATGCGCCATGAAGCCCTCGGTAGCCATCTTGAGACTTGATTTCACGGCAAGGACCTGGGCTCGATCTTGTGACGTCATCCGGATTAAAAAGAATATCCGGATTTGGCGTCCACACGGTTCCGGATTCATATCGGATTTAAAATTATCCACTCTGAAGAGCGTATTCAAAAAGTTCCGGATACGCCAGCGAATTCGCCGGATACGTGTGGACGGAAGGCGTCTCCGGAAAGAAAAATTTGGTTTTATCAACGGAGTTGATAATGTAAATTGGCCACCGTACAGAGATTCTAAAAGCTGACCTTTCGAGCGTTAGCGCTTCGTCTGACGAAGGGCTAACGCTCAAAACGACAGCTTTGCGGATTCAAAAATATCCGGATAGGTGTGGACGGGGCCTAATAGGTTTCCTCTTAACCAACGCGGGATACCCAAACTAACCAGGCTTCGAGCAATCGGCCCCAGCACTCTAGTGCACACTTCGAAGGAAAATTAGTATGTTCAGTAAGTTTTGAGACTATCGCAGTTATGAACGCTACTTTAGCATTAACGAAAGAAAGGCCTGAATGCGATTCGAACCCATGACCTCCACGATAACAATATAGTGCTCTACCAATTGAGCTATCAAGCCAACTGGCCTTTTCAACAATGTTTTTCTTTCTGTGGGGAAAAGGGACTGAGAGCGTGCAGTGGATGTACTCGAAAATGAGAGAAAAAACAACTGAGGCGAATGAGGAAGTGGAAAGAATTGGACAAGAGATCACTAAAGAAACAGATAAAAGTTATCAACGACATGCTCAGTTGGAAAATCTCCCTCACACCGCCCATTCTACACTGGCAGTCCCAACAGGTCTGAATATAGCTAGAAGTCGATAACAAAATCCGGAGATATTCTCAGCTTGTGTCTGTGTGTGGGAGCGGGAGGGGGGTGGGGGTGGCGTGGGTTGGAGAAGGAAGGGGTGGGAGAGGTGCGTTACAGAGCGGAGATTTCAAATACGACTAGGTTGGTTATTCCAGAAGAGCTGCAAGTCAACAGCAAACGATCTTTTATCCTAGACTGCTGGCAGTCTGTTTTTCTCTCGTAATTCAGTAGGGGTTATGAGGCGAGACGCTTTCCACCCTTGTCTCGCCTTCTTCTCTACACGGCCAACACCATACTGCCCTTTCGAGTTCGCGATGACAAAGCGCTCGTCCTAGTGACCCTTAGAGAAAAAACTGGCTTCCAGCAGACTATTATCCTCAAGATCCCAACTATGCAGACAGGTACGATTCTTGTTTTTACAGTGACATGGACAAAGAAAGAGACTTGTTTGAAACGTAAGCTAATAGTTCGCTTTTCTCCTAAAGCGTTGACTATAGAGACCATGCATCCCAAGGGTTTGAGGAAGAAGAGAACACACCTAAATTTGAACTGGGGAAAAGGGGAACAAAGACAAAATACCCTAGGGAACAAGGGAACAAAAACCTATTTGGGGATCAAAAAGCTGAACTGCAAGTTTGGAAGTAATTTCGGAAACAAGCAAATTTTGAAATAGAACAAGGGAACAAAGACTATCCCTGGGAGACCCCAGGGAGAGCCTCTCCGTATAGGTGTCTTTTAACAAGTCGATGTGAAAATAAAGCATACGGGGCACTTGTTGATGTTTTTAGAATAAAAGTAAAACCATCTCACTGAGACAGCATTCTGTTTTTGTTGTTGTTGTAAAGCTCAAAGTTACTTGAATGGACACTGTTTCAAAGGGTGCGAGTGTTCAACCCACAGCGCTTGCGCAGCAACAGGAGACCAGTATAAATAATAATAATAATAATAATAATAATAATAATAATACCTTTATTTATTACCTTAGGCGATAAGAATTACGGTAATATTACAGTAAAATATCAAAACACTGCCGAATATAATTGTTAGCGCCTAAATCGTATTTAAGTTTCGTTTTTATTCAAAAGTTGTCATAACTGAAGAAGGTCTTTGACCGAAACGTTTTATTAAATTTTTAATTTTTAAACTTTTTTACGTCAGAAGTTGTCCGTCCTCGCTTCCTTTTTACTTACTACAGTCGTTCATGTCGTGAGGTTTGGACTAGGAATCTTGCAGATCCTCCTGACGTGGTGACTCCTTTGTTGGCCTGAGAGACTCACTTACAGTTGTATATATATATATATATATATATACACTGATAAAGTGTGAAACTTGATTTTCGTAAAACAGTGCTCAATACATAGAAGTAGAGCGTAGTATATATGGAAGAAAAAGACAAATAAACTACAAGTTCATCCCTACAAGCCTGTTTCGTGGTCGCCCACTCATCAGGGGATTTTCCCTGATGAGTGGGCGACCACGAAACAGGCTTGTAGGGATGAACTTGTAGTTTATTTGTCTTTTTCTTCCATATATATATACACTGATATATACATATGTACATAAATTAAGTTAAGTTAGATTAAATTAATTTTACCACCTCTAGGAATAAACGATTGTTGGCGCGTGATACAGGTATTCTGAAGTGAGTTTATCTACATGATCTTAAATGATGGCCATGATCCACCGCCTGATCTAGAAAACGTTGTCAAGGATGCGCTTCAAATTCTAGGATAGGCTTAAATTCTTTCCTCGTCAAATTCTGACGCCTAGTTACAAGTGACTCGACAGTATCCTTAGGGAGTCCTATGACATTTAGACATCTATTCTGCACTCTCTGTAGCTCTTCTTCGAGGTAAATGGGCAACCCTCCCCAGACAGGCGAAGCATATTCTAAGACAGGTCTAATCTTAGTGATGTAAGTTGTTAGACCAATGTCCCTGGGGAGATGGGCTGTTCTGCAGACCCTAAGAAAAATCAACTGAAAGGTATAAAGTAAGGCTCAGAAACATGGCAAACTGGTTCGGCCCACGATGAGAATTGAAAGAAAAAACTGATAATCTTTCTCCTTTCGCCAGCAGATAGCAGTTACTTACACGAGTGCCATCTATCACAGAGCGCTAATTGTATTCCAACTTCACCCTATCAAAAGATGGTTCCTGGAAATAACCCAAAAGGTATGGGAGTCATACAGAGCCCCTGGCAAACAGTTTGGGTCTCGAATCAGTTGAAACCGGGTTTTTCTTTCTTTTACAGCTTGCGCTTATTTGCATGGGCGTCCCTTGCTACAAACCTTCGAGTACGTTCAAGCATCAACTGCACAATTTTTGACAACTGGGAATCGACTGAAAGGTAGGAAATCGTAGAAATCACTTTTATTGACGTTCTTGTCTTCTAACCGTCACGATGAATTTTTTAATCAAGGCTTATAACAAGGCCGTATTTTCATTTTTCGTTTTTTGTCTGCAGAGTGATATTATTGTTCGAGTCCCACGATGTTGCCACATTTGCATGGTGTAGACCACACGTAAGTCAGTGCCATGTACTAAATGTACTCTTACAGTATTTTTTTGTGTTTTGTAGGAGAAGATGAGGGATTCTTTACACGGACTTTCAATAAATTATTTGGATTCTAGTAAGCTTTTTTTAGTTCTCAAAACTCTCGGACTTGCAGAATATGCGGGCAATACTGTAGAGTGCAGCCCTGGCACGTGATTATTGGGTCCGGTACAACCATATCTTCAGCAGGTTGATGACCCCTAGGTACAAAAAATCACATTCTTAATATTTTTTTTTTCGTTTTTTTCTTCTCTCCACAGATCTTTACATTTATGAAACAACTATGCCTGCTGCTTATTTGATCGATCTTTGTTTTGGCTTGCCCCGAACAATTAGTTAATGCCTCAGCGGTGACACATGTTTTGAAAGCATGCTGTAGATTGCAATGCGTATAGAATGGAAAGGAAAATAAATTTCATTTTTGTAATATTTCTGTTGTTTACGGCATTCGATGTTTCATTGTTATTATAAGAAACCGAAGCAAAATATTTAACGAAAAGAAACCAAAAGCTGTGTCATGTGTTTCATGCTTATCTGAATTTAGTGGTGAACATTGAGCCGATCTGTTGAAAGCCTCCTGTCTGCATGGCCGCCATTACTACCAAAAATACAACACTTTGAAATAGTTCAGCTAAACCAAAGTTGGTTCAAGTGTCGGTTGCGAGATAGCACAGACTCTTTACAATTGATACAGCCAAAGTACAAACGGTTAAGTTTAAGCAATCTTTGCTGGAAGATCGGGGGTGGAAGCCGAATAATGGATGATGATCATGAATAACGATTTTAAAAGGATAATGAATATTTAGCATTCGAACATTCGGAATAAAGAATTATACAGTTCCATTAGTGAATAACTGAACAACAACAAAAGCAAGGTGACACACGCTAACACAAACCCGGTGTAGCAAACACATCACGCATGCGCACAACCATTTCACCCGGTCAATTAGCAGCCATGGACATTCTCGTCACCGGAGCCTCGGATCAACCTAAGGCTCTGGGAAACTCTATGTAGGAGAACATGCGCCGTAGAGTTCTTATAGCCAAAACTTGGCTATTTGAACCTTACGGCGCCTGCTCACTCCTCGTGCTAATACGAATGCACCAATATAATAATAATAATAATAATAATAATAATAATAATAATAATAATAATAATAATAATAATAATAATAATAATAACCAAAGACCAATAACATGTCTGAACACAGTTTATAAATGGTTCACCGCTTGTTTGTTAAGACCTATGGATCAGCACTTGGATGTGTACGGACTGATGGAGGCGGAGCAGAGAGGGGCGAAGGAAGGATGCAGTGGCACCACGGACAATTTGCTTATTGACCGGATGGTTACCCAGGATTGCCACCGTGGGAGAAGAAACCTCAGCATGGCATGGGTTGACGTGACCAAAGCCTATGACTCGGTGGACCACGAGTGGTTGAGTGAGATGATGTCGATACATCGATTCCCAAGGTGGTTGGCGAGAGTGGTTACCAAGCTTTCTAAGGCCTGGAATACCATGATTGTTACAAGAACTAAACTGGGGATGGAGATATCGGAGATTATCCAATTTAGAAGAGGACTGCCTCAGGGGGATTCTCTTTGTCCGCGCCTATTTACTATCTGCCTGAATCCCATCGCTTGGAAACTCAAGGCAACTGAAGGATATAGACTCTCGAAGCCGATTGATACTAAAGTGACGCATTTGTTGTACATCGATGATCTTAAGATCTTTGCTGCCTCCGCACCTAAGCTCAACACCGTGATGAAATCAGCAAGATCTGCAATGCAAGATATCGGCCTCCACTGGAATCCGAAGAAGTGCTCTGTTGTACACATCAAGAGAGGAGTGAAAGTAGAGGACGCCGAGAGCTTAGCATTTGACGAAGTATCAGTGATCAAATGTCTAGAAGAGGGAGCTCAGTATAAGTTTCTGGGCGTGTTGGAAAGCACAAGACAAGAAGATCAGATAGCTTTTAAACTCGCCGCCGAGATGTACCTGAACAGAATGTCCATCATATGGTCCAGTCCGCTCTCTGATTTCAATCGCATTGTAGCCTCCAATCAGTACGCCTTACCTTCCCTGACTTACTTGATGTGGACACAACACCTTCCCATCACGGAACTTCAACGAATTGATCGTGAGATGCGCAAGATCGTCGTAGAGCAGGGAGGAAAGCACCCGCTGGGCTCAACTGCCTTATGTCATCTTACAAGGCAGAGCGGAGGACGAGGTCTGCGTTCCGTCGAAGCCGAGTACAAGGCGATTAAGATCAAAGGTGCACTCAACCTGTTCAAAAATGAGGATCCAACCATGGAGCTGGTGCGCCAGTTTGAAGACCGTTCAGTAAGGCTAGGACATTGTTCTATAGTCAAGGAGGCTTTAAAGTATGGGCAAGAGCTTGGAATAAAGCTAAACTTGGTGCACCCTAACCCTACATGCTGTACTGAGGATGGAGATGAGATCCCAGGTACAAAGACCAAACAGCAGTTGAAGCGAGCTCAGCAAGAAAAGCTGAAAAAGGACGTGCGAAGTCAGAGTTGGCAAGGGAAGCTGATCGCATCGAGATGGAGTGACTCCGAGCTGAGTAACGGGTGTTTTGACTGGCTTAAGTGGAAATCCTGTCCATCATATGTGATTGCTGGTATCTATGAGCTGTACGAGCAGATGCTCAATACACGAATCTACCAGAGTAAAAAGACAAGAACTGCTAGGGAACGTGACGTGCAATGCAGACTTTGCGGTAAAGCGCAAGAGTCGGTAGCACATATTCTGGCTGGATGTTCTGCGCTTGCGCAGAGCAAATACCTCCACAGGCATAATTGCGTGTTGAAGATTCTGTTTTTTGAGATACTCCATGATCTAGAACTCGTAGACACTGTACCACCTTGGTACTCCCCGATCGAGCCAAAACCTGTCTACGAAAGCGCAGATGCACAAGCCTTTTGGGATGTCCCGCTGTACGCAGACCACGTGGTAGTGAGAGCTAACCGGATAGATGCTAGAGTTGTGGACCACAAGCGGAAGAATGTTACCATCTTAGAGATGAGTTGTCCATGGGTGGACAACAGAGCTGCAAAAGACCAGGATAAGACAGAGAAGTATGCCCCCTTGCGGCTGGAACTAAAACAACAATTCAAAGGATACAGCATAGACCAGCACAACATCATTCTAGATGTACTGGGAGGATACTCCAAAGGACTTGAGAGAACTGTTAGGGTTTTAGTGGGAAGGAAGAGTAAAGAAGTCTTGATAAAGATGCAGAAGTCCGTGTTAACTTCAAGTTTACACATTGCCCGCCACTTCAAGATAATGACATAAGATGAGACACTAGTAGAGCATTTTTTAAGTATTTTAATGTGATATCTCAGAGAAGGATATTTGAATTTTTTTTCCTTCAAGGTCTACTTAGAAGACATTTTAATGTATTAGTTTCTATAATAAGTTTTTCTTTTAATTTTCTTATTTCCCGTTGGCCTTTAGGTTACGCAACAGCGCCCTACTGTGCTTTAGCTATCGTTTAGCATACATACGTTTGCACTGCTATATAATAATAATAATATTGAAGGGCCGCAGCCAGGGTGAAACATAGTTGAAATCAGGAACCCATGACCCGGAGCCTACAACTCTACTGTGTTCGTGTAACGGCGTTTTCACAGACCGATTTATTTTTAGATTGAATTTCCCGTGAATGAGACTCCCACAGGAGCCCGATGACCAATTACAAGAAATTAAGCTGACATCATAGGGTCACCGAAACGGAACTGCCTTTGTTTTTTGACCTAATTCGCGGGAAGGGCTAGTCTAAAAATAAATTTACTTGTGAAAACGCCGTTTCACAGACGCTGTATGGAAGTTGCACGCTCCAGATGGGCTCCTGTTAAAATTTAAAAAACGATCTCTGGCTAAAATGATTAAAAACAGCGAGCTTTCGACTGCCCGAACTGCAGTCTTCGACAGGTAAAATGAATGATAAGAAAGCGATGAGAAAATTTGAATAAAAAGCGTGAATGTAAATGGTTATGAATGTTTGTTAAAAAGAATGTTGTATTGCCCAGGTAACGGGCAAGAATTGTTATCTGCGTTAGGTGTCACTCTGGTATGCTACGCTTCTAATGTTTTTCTGCTTCTAAAAGTGCCTTTGTCAATAATTGACGCGTTTTCAAAATCAATGGCGTGGTTGTTGGACCAGGCGTGATTAGCAATTCTAGAACCTTTGGCCGCAGTTTTGGTGTTTCTCAAATGCTAATCACGCCTGGTCCAACAACCACGCCATTGATTTTGAAAATGGGAAAACACTTGTTTCAGGGTTCCCCAGAGCTCTTTTCTCCCTCAGTCAAGAGAAAAGCTCTGGGGTCGAGATTACAGCCATGGACCGCTTGACTGGGTGAAATGGTTGTGCGCATGCGTGATGTTTTGGCCACACCGGGTTGTTGTTAGCGTGTGTCACCTTGCTTTTATTGTTGAATAACTGAGACCCATTTATTCTGCTTCCACCCCCGATGGAAGAGTATGGTATTTAATGAACGTAAACAATCCACCAAAACCAAACCGGAATAGCGACGAATGTATTGAAGAAAACCAAAGGGAAAAAAGGCTAGCGCTCATTGTTAAAACAACACAATGTAATGTAAAATAGTACAGCCTTACATGAAATGGCGTATTGACGAGTGAAATAGGTCGGCTTTGTGTCGAATGGTCGAGCACATTCATGAATTCATCATTGACCAATCAAAAACGGGATATTCTGTTCAGTATAAAATAAGAAAACTTCATATTTGTTCAAATGATGAAAATATGGTAACCCATCGATGCGATCGATGCGAGAAATTTTGGTTTTATAGCCATGACGTCATCGATCGTCCGTACGTACGTACGTCCACCCCTCCATGTATGCCAATGTGACCAGTATCATACTAGTTTACAGCATACATCTTTGAATATAAACCCCATGCAAAAATGGCTGCCTTTAAATTATTCTTTTGTTCATATTCAAAATAGCCCTGAAACACCTGAACGAAACCACCAAAACCACCGGAACGGAACCATGCAAAAAAACCGGAACGAAACCACCGGAACCATCGAAACATCGAAACGAAACCACCGGAACACACGAAACAGCTATAAAAACTTGAACAAAACCATCGAAACAGACTCGATTGCAGTAGAAAACTTGACTTCCGGGCGGTTGTCGCTCATAAATAATTTCTCGAATCGGAATGGTTTCCTTCAAGTTTCCCGTTTCAGTTGCTCTTTATTCACAATCTGTGCAGATTCCTTAAGCACACCAGAAGATTCTTTTATTTCATGACTTTTCCTTTATTATGATGAGCACACCGCGACCAAACGCAACTGCAGTTCGGGTCACCGATGGCTTTGAGAGGTGGAAACGACGTCGGAAACAGTGCAAAGACCAAAAATACGAGGCAACAAAGTTATGACGAAAGAATGTTAACGCACTTGTAAATTATTGTATTATTGAAATGTATTTGCATTTCGAAGATATAGTTAATGGTGGAGACTGAATTTACTAAGTCTATTGTGTGCTTGTGTAGAAGGGAACAACTTTGAACAAAACGACCGCTAATTTTACTTTAATACAGTGAAACTACATCACGAGTGAAAGAATTTCAGACAATCTCGTGATCTTCATGGTCATTATGGCTGTTTCGATACCTGTTTCGATGGTTTCGTTTGTTTCATTCCGGTGGTTTCGTTCGGTATTTCGGGTTTTAGTACATGCCTTTTCGTGTTCAGGTGGAAAACGGTTTGGAAAATGTTTTATTTCTGCATTTTTCGCTGGTTCCAATCCAGTTTGACATGCCATGATAGCCGTGGTCCCTTGACGACCAAATAGAATTGGCTGACAAGTTCCCGTGCGACTATAACTTTACTACAAACCTTTTGTAGTAAAGTCAGACAACATCATTAACAACAACAGGAACAAACAAGCAAATGAGAACGTTGCATGACTGCGTGACGAGCATCGTGGAACTGTGATAAGTAAACATTACATTTGGAGCTCAGCGAGTCTTCAGTGTCTCTAAGAGTTAGCGTATATTCCCCGCAAAAACTCCAATTTCAGTCAGAAATTCTGTCCCTTATGTAGCTTCCGTATGTTCCATATTTTTTTTGAATAATTAATTTCCACCATAAATGAAAGAAAGATGACGAACATTCGAAAACAACAGTACAGGAGAATAACGACAAAAATTGAAACAAAAAAATTTGGAAAAGAAAAGGTACCCCGACCCCGGCCCCGGCCCCGCGTTTTGGCTACTACCTTATTTAAGTGTTGGAGCGGATCTTGTGTGAAGTTCGTCCTCTTTTGGTTGCATTTTACCGATTCTTGTTCCAAGCCAACCTGGCCTGTTTCAATGAAATACATCAGAATGTGAATGATCTCCTTTTCAGAGATAAAGTGGAATAAAGTACATCAGTAAAACTCTTCTTTGACCTTAAACTGACAAAGTGTTTTTTATGGCTTCTACTTTTAGCGTGATTCCTATTCGCTGGCTATTGACAGTTGACTCTGAAATGGCTTTTTGCCTTTTCCATCCGCTCGCTGAGGGTGTGCTTGTTTCCTTTTAAAACTCATGCTGTGCAAGAAAAATTCATTGCCAAACTGGTGAATTCCAAAGTAAATTTCACTCGAAAAATCGATATCGTACTCATCGCTTCGTGATTCATGCGATATCGGTTTTTAGCGTAAAATTTACCGTGGAATTCACTGGTTAGGCAATGAATTTTTCTAAAGAAGAAAGCAAAGAAAGTGCATGATTTAATTATTGAAGCAGCAACCGGTAACATCAAAACGCGGACAATTCGAAACCTTTTATTTTCACTAACCCTACAGGCAGTATTAAAGAACAAATAACCAGGGAGCTCTGCTTTTAGGCTTGGCTAAATCTATATATTATAATTAATTCTCAACGAATTTCAGTACTATTGTTTCTCCAAGTAGTTTTTCAATAATATTAATAACGAACTAAGATAGCACTAAGACGACAACTAAATGGTACTAAAACGTGAGAGTGGAAAAGAATGGAAAAAGAAATTTCATGACAGATGATGCCTTCCTTTTACCGAATACTTTAAAGCGCTTTGTTTTATTTTACTATAAAGACTGACCAGACCAATTAGGGAATTCGGAGTGCAACCTGCAATAGAATTCAGCTTGAAAGGGAGGTTTAGAGGACAAAGACAAAGGAAAGTGGATGATATGCAAATATTTTTTACATTCATTCCAACATGTTTCTATTGTTTTTTTCTCACTGCCTCGCTATCAAGCTGAATATTTGATATTTAGGCCACTTCGGAAAATACCATAATACTCTTTGTTTGTCCCCCCAAATTTTGCATAAGCGTTGTTTCCAGTTTCTCCTGGGACTTAACAATGGTCTCAAGCGAAAACAAAAACAATGGTTATGCAAAGTTTAGGGGGGACAAACAAAGAGTGTAATGGTATTTTCCGAAGTGGCTTATAGGAGTGGTGTTTTGCCACGTCTTGCGAAGTGACCCGTGATGAAAGACGTTTTATGACACCGGAAGTGTTTACAGATGGAAGTCAGTTCTGTCGCCGTCATAAGTCAATCATTTAAGGATATGTGAGACATTTGACGGATAATAGTGGCTTGCTCATTTGACGGAAGGTTAACCCCATTGATACCTCCCTTTAAATGCTCACAATGGGCAAATTTTCATTGTCAAATTTTAATGTGTTCTTAGTATTCCAATAGTCAGGTTGAGTTTTGATTTGATGCGTCACAGTATTATTCACAACACAAGAAATTCTGGCCACGCGACACAGCTGTTCTGGTGAGTAACTAAGCAGCATTTTTATCCTTCTGCGTGCTAAATCCAATCAGGAACTTGAGAATATTTTTGGTGCCATTTGTGTGCGAAGCATTCCACACGCGTCTTTACCTGGCGTAAAAGCTTCTTTTCTTCATTCCACACGCGTCTTTACCTGGCATCAAAACTTCTTTTCTTCATTGTGTTTTAACCCGGCCTTGGAGAACTTGAAAAAATTCTTCAAAATGCAAAAGAAATTTCAATTCTCAGTAACGTTTTGTTTACAAGTTTACCTAAGAGTATTTCATCTTTTAAACAAAAGGAACAATCAGATGTTTTCGAGTGCACAGGTTTTTCGAAATGATTCAGGTTTGAATCAAAATTCTAAGCACAATTTTGTGCTTAAAGGGGCTACAAAATGGCAATTTTCATAAAAAGTTGTGATTTGAGGCTGATACGAACGTTTTGACAAGTGTCCCCTTCTCAGCGCAATAGACCTTCTTCGCTTGCAAATGTTGTTTTCATGTGATAATACCTTAGGAGATTTGATCCTTTGTATTAAAAAGTGTGCATGCAAGCATGAAAGTATCTGCATGCACTCTTTTTAATGAGCAAAACAAAGGACCAAATCTCCGGAGTATCATCATATGATCTGAATTTGGGAAACACCCTAACCAATTCATTCAGTCAAAGGGGAAAAAGGCTGGATTTTATTGTGCAAACAACATAATATAATGTACTGATGTCAAACAGTACAGCCTAACATCAAACGGTCGTAGCTATGTGTGCAAGAGAGACTGACAGCTCTACCAAACGACAAATGGTGCAGCTTAAAATGAACCATTCCGGCACGGCATTGCATAAAACAGCATTGCATCAAACAACGGTTTTGCGTAACATCAAATGGTCGAACCTGTACAGGATGGAAATCTAAAGTAGCGTGAGATGTTTAATAGACAGGAAGAGGAGCATCGTAACTTGAGCTAGCCTCGCCGAAACCACCAAAAATACAAAACTGAAATGGAACAGCCAAATGTGAAATGGAAGAGCGATCTGCTGGGGACATAACGTCATCTACAGTTCGCGAAAGCGATTGTAAGTGCACGAAGCACTTTCGTGAAGGAAGACAGCAGAGTCACGTTAACAAACAGAACGGGGCTGCCACTTGCAGCTTAGAAAGGAAAATCACGTGTAACCATTGAAAACGAAAGCCGGCAGTGGAAATCGAAAATACATCTCTCGAAAACGATTAAAACTCGTTCGACTTCGATGTTATGTAAACTTCGAGTAACTCAGTGCTTCATTCAGTTCTCTTTTGGTAAGTGTCTAATTTTATAAAACATGTTCTGCTTTAAATAGGGTAATCTACTGGCAGTGTAGAATTTATTGAGGAATGCGGAAGGCCTGCACGCACTGTGCAAGGCCTTCCTGGTGTGGATTTGTATCAGTTACTAATTAGGAAGCCTTCTATTTACAATTTGGCCTTAATCAGCATACTAATGTCACTGAGAGACCTGAGAGATTTCCCTCTCTTGTATGATGTGAGAAGAGGATTCTCAATGTATTTGTTTCTGCAATGGTTGACTTAGTCTTTGTTTTTTGTCGTGAAGAGGAACTAATTCGTAGCTATATACCACCCAGCAGTATCAACGCGAAACAGCAATCCGGTTCTAAGTCTTTGTTTTTTGTCGTGAAGCCACAAAAGCTAGTGCTCCGGAAAAAGTGATCCCAGATAATAGTGTCCTCTCGATTACTTGTTTTGTAACCTCTTTCGGTGAGGCTAGATTTAAACCGAGATAAAACATCTTCAGATGTCGTTTTCTGACGAGTTTGTTCTCAGGAGCCTGATTGCTTCACTCTGGAATGAAACCTTTTTTGGGGTCTTTCTGCAGGTACCGAAAAGCATTGTGTTTTTGGTCACTTTGGATTAGCCTTTATTTCGAGTTGCTTTGTTTTCTGTCTTTTATTTCTTTTGTTTCACGTAATTTCTGCTCCGGTACCTGCAGAAGCTGCCCTTTTTTCGGCACCTGTTGGGTGACATGAGGTGAAGGGTTAGGCTCGGTTGCTGTTGAATTGGAACGTCTAGGGCGTTTTGATGTCGAGGATACATTCTCTTTGCGATTTTTCCCCTTTACACACTGATGAGTCGAAGAAAGTGATTTCACTCTCCGCCGCAGATTCTAATGTCAAAACTTTATATTTTGATGTGAATTGTTAGCTTGCGTATTGAACAGACTAGAAAGGTTTATTTCTCGTTTGCTTGCATCTTATACTGAAGAGATGGCATCAATTTAACATTACCCAAATTCGTGGTTTTATCTAGCTCTGGCTTAGCAATTTAGTTTCAGTTTCTGCCATGATGACGCTGGGTTCGTTCCCATAACCTCAAATGAGTTTTCCTGTAGGATAATGCTAAGCATTTGTTGAAGTAGCGCGCTAGAACGAAATGGTAGCTATTATAGAAGCTGTCGTATGCTCTTCACCGACTGTTTTGATTCCTGTGAAACGGAGGTCGAATGCGAACGAGTTTCAATCGCTTTGCGAGCGCTGTATTTCCGCGCCAGTTGATGACGTCATGCCTTCAGAAGTTCGCTGTTCCATTTCACATTTGGTCCATTTCAGTTTTCACCTTTTCTTGGTTTCGGCGATGCTAGCTCAAGTCACGATACTCCACTTCCTTTTAAGCTAAGTCATCCCAATTTCCTTTATCGTTAGTAGCATCAAATTCTTCGAAGTATTTACGCTTTTGTATTTTTGTGGATAAATGTGTGTGTGTGTGCACTCTTTCGTCTTTTTAATCATAATATATTGTATTACGTCCCAGTGCTATCTTAAACGTAATTTCCCAGTCTAATTTGAGGAAGCCCATAGCTCCATAAGCTCTTATAGTTTCTTTATGGGCTTCCTCGCCTTTTTTACAATTTTTTGTATTTTCTTCAATAAATCGGATACATTATACAGTGTAATCATGGCAAATAAAAACCTTTAAACCTTGAAACCTTTAAGCTTTCCACCACAGGTTCGACCATTTGGTGTTGTGAAAAACCGTTTTGGAAAGAAAGAAAGGAAAGGAACTTTATTAAAGTGTCTAATCTTCTAGCGCCTTAGAGCACTAATCGGGGACACTGTAAATTAAAATTAACAAGTTAACGCAAATCAAATCAAATTTTGGTTTTTGAGGAGAGGGGAAAACCGGAGTACCCGGAGAGGATGAAGTTCCCGGTGTTGTAGCTGTCCTCTGTGTGTGTGTGGGTGGGTGGGTGGGTATAGCAGGTCCACATCAGCTGAATAGCTGCCAAAAACTTCAACCTGCTCAAACAAATAAAAAACAAGCAAACAAACAAAAACCTCCTGGTGCAGAGCAGAGCAGAGAACCAACAAACCCAACCCACATATGACGCCGAGTCTGGGAATCGAACCCAGGCCACATTGGTGGGAGGCGAGTGCTTCACCACTGCGCCATCCCTGCATCCCTGCGATGCTAAATGGTTCATTTTAAATTGTACCATGTGTCGTTTGGCTATAGTTTACATTATATTGTGTTGTTTGAACTGTGAGAACGAGCCTTTCCCCTTTGACTGAATGATTTGATTCTGCACCATATTTGACTTGAACGTTAATTACGCGGGATGCCATAGGCAGACCACATCAATAACCCAGTTTTTTTCTTCTTCGTAGTCACAAATGTGCGTATCCCAGGGATAGTAGATTAACCACTCGATAAGAATCCCGTATGATACAACCGGAGCCATCGCGCTCAGAGCTCTGTCAGCTCTGCCAACATCAAGAAATTTTGTAAGACAATTTTTTAAGGGGAGCTATAAAATACAAATTCTTAAGGCGACGAAATTACCTTTGTAACCCCGATTTTGTAGTAGTTTTTTCTTTTAGAAGTTTATTTCGATATACTTGAGAGAGGTGCGATTAAAAGCAATGCGAAAATTCCCGTGGATAGTGGATACTAGCGCGCGCCAAATGAACAGCAAATAACCATATGGAGCCACCTTAATAGGGATTCCATCACCATTCCTCCCAATACAGGAATGAAAAACGTGAAAAGAAGATTAGAAAGTAGCCTTTAGCAACCAAACACAAAAAAAGAAAAAAAAGTAAAAAAATATAAAATTAGCAGCTTCGTTACGGGGACAGCAGGCAGTCTCCCATCCGAGTACTGATCCCATTTGACATAACTGACGGGTCCGACCGGGCATTTGGAAGGACTAACCCTACAACGCCTTCAAATTAACACACTTCGAGGATGATATATACTCCTCCTGAAAAATGTACAGATTAGCATACAATAGACCTTATTCATAAATGGAGGTCACATTTATAATTCTTTTCTCCAAGTGCAAATTAGCCTACCAAGAGGGTCCCGAAGGGAGGGGGCGGGGGGGGGGGGGGGGTACCAATCCCATTTCCCAGGCCAATTTTTTTCCGAATCCTATTTCCCAGCTTCCAAATCCCATTCTCACTGGCATTATTCAGGAAAATCCCAGTGTTCTACATAAGCAGCTCTTTTGTTTTCACATCATCACATTTTTTTGAAATTAAGACTGGTTACCTCTTTCGAAAACAACCCCGAACGATGTTCCGAAGATTCACGGCATATTTTAAGGTGGTAATTTAAACTTTTATTTTCTTTGAAGGTCAAGCCTTAAAACAACATCAACAGCAATTTTAAAAATTGGATTTCCTTTTTTTTTTTAATATGTGCTAACAAAGTACATGTTATAAAATCGTCCATTTCTTTTATGAAGACATTGTCAGGATTTGGATATAAACAAATTGAAAAATATCTATTGTAAGCAAAGACTGCAAAATGAGTCGATCTCTATCCATTGTCTATCCAGAACTGTGTATTGTTAACCATGTAATGAGCAAAATACTCACGTGATGTTCTCTTGAAGAGAACCACTTGTTTGAAATAAGCAACTTTGTTCGGGACCATCATCGCGGCCAAAATTTTGGGCGTTTCTCCGTTGGCTCTAAATACTCATTGATTTTCTTCGGTTGTTCATTGGCCTTCGGCGGATTACAATTATGAACTCGCCGGAAGTATATTTTAAATGACCTGCAGTAGTCCTTTTACAGTCGTCCAATTTCGGAGATTTCCCACATCGTAAGCATTCAATTCTTTTTCCACCTTTCGACAGCCTTGTGTCGTTTGTCTGTAACAGCAATTCTCTCAACCTTAGCAGTGTTTTTGGCAAATTTTGGTGTTTGTCACTCCCAGGGTCAGTGGATTTATTTACGATCTTTTCTTGTGGCAGTTGCTTTCCTGATGAGGTACATAACCGTGGGGCTTCCGTTTCTGGCACACTTGGCGATCTCTGTTTAAAAACGATATTTACAGGTCTTACAGGGCCTTTCTGAAACATGTCCTGGCGTTGAATCACCTTGACAGACAACGAAGTGCACAAAGCCCTCTGGAACATTTCCAATTCTTTCTTTAGTTCTAAGCCCAAAGCGGGGGCTTTTCTGAGAGGCCACTTCGGAAAATACCATAATAATCCTTGTTTGTCCACCCAAATTTTGAATAAGCATTGTCTTTGTTTTCTCTTAGGACCATTGTAAGTCCCAGGAGAAACTGCAAACAATGCTTATGCAAAATTTGGGGGGACAAACAAAGAGTATTATGGTATTTTTCGAAGTGGCTTATGAAATCGATGTAAAACACTTCCAGGGCAAAATCTGCAAATCCTCTGCGTCTCTACGCGATTCATCTATGCCACACATTCTACGAGTATTCTTCTCCACCTGGGTTACTGAAAAATCCAACAGTAACTCTAGTTTACAGTTCTCGGTGTGAATAACAACATTTTGAGCCGAAATATACTTGATGTCCACAACAACGATGAGAGTTCTGCACGACGAGCCATGTGCTCCCACCATTTTGCTTGTACACAAGCGGATACGCATGCTCAGAGACTTTGGCTTGGTTGCAACCGCTGTGCACAGTCTGCTGTTTGTCTTTCCTCCCGAAGAGCGAGAAGATTTGACTACGAGAGTCTACGAGATTACTCAAACATCATTGAACGCAAGACGAGGGCAAGATATGGGCATCAGAAAACACCAGAAAACGTTATTTAATATTTAAAACAATCCCATTTTCCCAGGGCAAAAAGAGGCCAATCCCAGTTCTCATTTTACCCCTTCAGGACCCTCTACCAAGCCTCATCTTAAAGCAAGAATTCTTTTCAATTAACAGTATGGTATATAGGCTTGGTAGGCTAATTTGCACTTGGACAAAAGAATCATAGATTGACCGCCATTTATGAATAAGGTCTATTGTTCCTTAAAATTGCTGCCTTTTGTTTGCAAACTGAAGGGTCTGACCGGCCAGTTTTGACAAATTAGGAAAGCGCCCTTAGACTGGCATCGAATCATTGTGGTATGTGATAGGTCACGGCAATGGCATTTGCGAAATCGACAACAAAATAAATCCATGCCCACTACTACACAAATCAAAAACGTGAAAAGAATATTATAAAAAAGCCTTAAGCAACCAAATACAAAGTTAAAAAAAGAGAAGATTAGATATTTTCGTCACTGAGACTTCGCAGAGGTCTCCGATTCAAGAACTGCCTCCATCCGAACGGGCTTAACTTTAGTAGAATCAAGTAGACTACTGCACGACTGATACAACAACGCAAAAATAATTTTTTTAAACGATATTTTGGCTGGCCAATACCAGCTTTCATCAGGTTTATTTGGAAATCTAACGAATTACACACACGTTATGAAGTAATTAAAGACGATTTCAGAAAATAAAGTAACATGATAAAGCTATTGGATAAACAAACCAAAATTACAGAAGAATAAAATACTGTTGTACCACTGTATACTCCTCTTAATGAGGAGCATTTCGTAGACCAAGCAATCGAATTTGCCCTGGCACTTTCTTAAGACCTTAAATTAGCATTCTTTCAAAAGATCTTTGCTACCGTGAGCTTGCAAAAAATGTCGACCAATTGCCGAATTTTTGTGTTCAGCAATGCGTTGGTGAAGGTGTCCGGCTGTATGCATCGCACAGATCACATTTCAAAAATACACAACACATGGTATGTGATAGGTCAAGTGAATGAAATTTGCGAAACTTAAACAAAATATAAATCCATTTCTCTTTGTACACCGGTGGGGAAGGGGGGGGGGGGAATACTCCCTTATATGGGCTATATAGGTATGCGTGGCCCCAAAGGGTCTGGTTTTTTAGCCGTTTTGAAATAAGGTATCAATTTTAACCATTTTGGTCTGTGCCAAGTTTGGCCACTCATCAAGTCTAGAATTGGGTCATGATGTTTTTTTCGAAGAAGCCACTTCTTCATCATTAGGCGATAAGACCATCAACAAAAGCCGTTCTCAAGTCTGAAAAAGGGTACTGATTTTAAGAGTCATATCTGAAATAGGGTATCATATTTTTGGTCCGTTCGCGTCTCAAAAACGCGCGTGCTTAAGCTCCCTAATGTAATGCGGGCGAGTTAAATTTCGCGCACGCAGTTTTTCCCTCGCCTATTTTATCTCACAAATTTTTGGTTTTATCAACGGAGTTGATAATGTAAATTGGCCACCGTAAAGAGATTCTAAAAGCTGACGTTTCGAGCGTTAGTCCTTCGTCAGAGCGAAGGTCTGACGAAGGGCTAACGCTCAAAACTCCGTTGATAAAACCAAATTTTTGTATACAACTTCCCCACCGACGCAGCACCACAGTTTCTTTAAAACTACCCCCTTCATTATTTTATCTCATTCTTCCCGAACTGAGCAGCGAAAGAAAGACACGCAGTCTACTTATAACAGATTTTTTCCTGCTTGTGTCACCTCTACAATTAACTGCTTAAATCGTGCTAGCCCGGATCATGTTTTACAAGGAGGCCTGGACTTCGTGGTTGTAAATATTTCGGTCATGCTTTTCCGGTATCGCAATCCGTAGGTTCCTGTTTTAAACGGGCACCCAACACGGGGCTCGAACGCATTTGGCCTGTTTACGTGAACACATTTTCCGCTGTTAGAGAAGACGGAATTACGTCTGCGTTTAAAGACGCTTCAACGCCCTGACAACTGTGAGGTAACAGGATGAGCCAGCCAGGCAATTTCAAGTGGTGACATCATTATATGGCAAACAATTCTCAGGCTAAATAGAGCACTCTGATTGGCTGGTTTTCGGCCGGGGTTTTACAGTACGGACCATTACCATGGAAACGGCCTGTTTCCTTTTTTTTCTCTCTCGCCGGGAAATTCAACTTGAGCGAAACACAAAAAGTTTTAAATAAGCGGAATTTAATTTTTTCATCACAGCCGCAAAATTATAGCTAGCGGAATTTACTTTAAAGTTACAGTTTGAAGTTCGATGACGGAAGACGAAAATTACGGAGCGGAGAGGTGTCCGATCGCTCAAAGAAACGATGCCGTATAATAAACAACTTATTAACCCAGCACGAGGGCCGTACTGGGAAATAATGGCCTGAGGTCGTGGTAGAACGAGGGCCAACAGTACAGTCCCGAGCAATTGAGGTTAGTAAGTGTTAGGTTTACTGATGTCGTCATGTTCACAGTAAGGAGATACGCATCGCACACAAGTAGGAGGAACAACTGATTTTTATTGAATATAATGCTTTCTTTTATATGCTCAAATAAAGGCGGGTCTATATACAGTTTCAATCAAGTTCACGTATTTGGCAAAATACCAATATAAAACTACGGTGATTTCCTGAGCGGTTTTCCACTAACGTATAGATAACACAACTGCAGGCGCGTAGCGTGGTCATTTTTTCAAGTACGCACAAGTATTTATGATCTAGAAACTTAAGTAAACTAAGTGAAAAATACTGCGTTCTTTATTTCTTGTTCGAAACAGTTGTGTGAATACAAGCAAAGAACAAAGCGTCTTGCCCTTATTTTGAGCAAACTTGGCGCAATTGAAACATTGTTTTGGTTGTGCTAGCGTGACTGGAATTGTCAACAACGTTCTCGGAACGTCGCTCCTTTGTCAAGAACGTTCTTGCAACGTCGCTCCTTTGCAACTTCGCCTTTTTGTTGCACGCTGACCAAACAACACTGCATTGTTTAGTGTAAAAAAAAACTACAATGCAAAACTAAGTGAGAACATGGTATAGCTTTTGTTTTAGTTTTTAGAATTAAATCAAAGTGGTGTTTTCATAAGGAAATCTTGGTTGCGTACAAGTAAAAGTTAAAAATAGAAACAATTGCTTAAAATTTCAAAATTTTCTGGTCACTTCAAGTACGCACGTGCGTATTTGCGTTACGCCGCGCCTGACAAGATTAAACTACTAAAAGCGTTCCGGGACGTTGGCTAGTTAAGTCATGATATTGGAGCACCTATTCTAACATTAGAGGTTATTACTTTTCATCGATATCGCAAACGTTCACAAGACACCGGAAAAACAACTGACTTCCAAAGTAGTAAACTTGAATTTGTCCTCGTGAGAAGACAATAGAGACTCAATCTGTTTACAAGGCAGGACAATTGTTCCCAACGATCTAAATATATTAGAGTTCATTTATTATTTACAGTCTTTGCTGTTATTTTTGCGTTTCTCTTCTAGAATTTGAATTCAAATTAGTAGTAACTACAATATTTCATCAAGTTATTTTCCAGTACGTATCTCGTCAACATCATTATTACTATACAGCATATCTAAATACATAGCCTGCGCTCGCAGACGTATTTCCGGTTGTCGCTTCTCTCCGCCCGACAACCGGAAATACGTCTACGAGCGCAGGCTAATCTTTTCACCGTCTGTAAATGAAAGCACTCCAGTGTAAACTCTCATTGTACCTGAAGTAGGCTGGTTTGGCCAGCCGAAATATAGTGCATTACTAATCATATAAACTACGTTATATCGGTTCTTGATCAAAATATTTACTTGTTGATTTAACAGCAGGACTACTGTGATTACAGCTGCTAAAGAGTCAACAAACTCTGCGCACAACCGTCAGCAACCCTGGAATGCAAAATAGTCTGCCTTTCTTCTTAGTCACCTTTTAATACATGTCCTAGTAATCATCATGACCAGGCTTTGAGCACTCACGGTGCTTTGATGAAGTTCAACGCACAGAAAAGGGAAAGCTTGTAAAGCAGCTTTGAAATATTTAAGAAACTCCGTCGTCTAGACAGTGTCATCTTTAATCGCTTTTACTCGCATTCCAAAATATGACAGGAAAGACTCTATCATCAAGAACCTGATCAAGAACAATGAAAGGTCAAAGAAATGTGACACTAAGTAACTTTTCCCTATCAAAACAGACGGCAAAACAGGAGCTTAATTTGGCTTAATCTGCTAAGCCTTAGTTGCAATGTTTGGCTTTAGCAAATGCTTAAAAGCCGCTCCATTTGATTTTAGGCTCTGAATGCTCAACGCTTAGCTCGAGGTAGGTTATTGATAGGTGATTGTTCATTACCTTGGAAGTGTCTCGTTCCTCGAAAGATGATTGAACGCCGAATAGTGAATCAATGAATCTTTCAGATATCTGTAGAGAGTTGTTTTAAGAATACCTTGTAGGGATCGTCAAGAAGACAAATTGAAAAGTTCCTTCAAATGCTTTTAACGGTTTCCCCACTAGTGACACTTTTTATGTCTCCGTCTACAGAAAGTCACACAGACGCAAAATTTCATGCAACATAATTCCGTCACCCCTTCCGTTTAGAGGACGAACATCTTTCTATTTTTTGCCACGATGTGGTGGATTTAGAGGTGGTCACACAGGACTTTTGTGCCTTTAATGGCTTTGGTCACCAATAATGCCCTTGTGTTCGCGGGTCAATTTTTTGTATTTTTTAAAGTTTTGCTTTGTATATGTTGAGTATACATAACAAGCTGACATAAGACAAGTGGAAGATTTGTCTGCAGAATCAAGTAGCGATGTTGCCGGAAAATCCGTTCTCAGGTTGTGAATCCGTTTTTACGTAGGTTCAATTGTTGATCCTCATTTTACCTAGATCAAATACACACTCAGATGAATTGAAGAAAACTTTTTTCGGAGCCTAAATTAAGCCTAGAGAAAAATTCGGGTCAAGTTAGGATTAGTTTTGGTTATTATACATGGATATCAATTCAGACTTAAAAAGAAAAGTAAATAATGAAAAATTGCGTTGTGCTGAGCGTGTCGTTGCAGTGTAGTGGTGAAGACACAGGACCATAGATTTGAAGGGTAAGAGTTTGAGTTCGGTAAGTGCACAGTACAGTTCTTTGTTGCCTTATTATGTTATAATGTTGAGACTGAATGGATAAGTGTATGAATACAGAAACGGATAAGATGATACGAAACATTTAAGAAGATGTGTTGAGATGCGTAAGACAGGGCTTGAGGGAAGGTATCGGTCTTTCCAACCCTTGGAATTGATAGCTGCTTTTAACTAGGTAGAGTGCGTATTCAACCCATAGGTAAAACATGAGGATCGCCAATTTAACTTTGTAGGTTAAAACAGATTTGACCTGAGACCGGATTTGACTGACAACAGCAATACTTCAAGTCAATATTAATAGCAGGGAGAGAACTTGTGATTGTAATTTAACGTAATTTGTTATTGCTCTAATTGTGCTGCATAAGAACTTTGACACAATTTGAAATAACCGGTGGTGATTGCTGTCAAACGACTTTTCTTTGTGGGTGGGGATTCCGGTTCCATGCAAAATGAACGACATGCTTATATAAAGAAGTGGATCACTTTTTGAAACTGTGCAATGAAGTATTTCATGGGTGGCGATAGATCATTCAAACAGCGGTGGAAACATAAGATTTTCAGCGGGTCTAGGGAACAGGTATTTTTGCCATATTTATTTAAACAATCATTCCAGTTCAGTTATATAACTCATCGAGTGGATAAAAACAATCGTGTCACATTCTGTCCTCAAAATTTTCCCAAATCAATATCCCTTTTTCGCCATCTCTCGCGCTTTCTTTTTGTGCAAAGGAAAGTTGCATTTTTGTTACTGGGTTGCCTATGGGCAAACCCAGTCGAGGTCTTCGTTTTGTTTGTTTGTTTTCTTTTTTTTAGTTTTTTTTTTTCCGTGTCGGTAAAAGTCTTGCCTGTCACTCCCCTGGTAAGTGGTGTCTTTGTGCATAGAGCCTTCTGCGCGTATTTTCTTAGGATCGAGAGGGTAGTGGAACTGCGTAGATTTCTCTGGTGGACACAGTAGAATCATTAACTTAGCCTGCAATGGCGTCGAAAGTCATGTAACGCGAATGGCGTTTTAGTGGATCCTTAAACAAAATATACCCTTATGGAGTTCAATAATGGAAAGTTGGATAAACTAGTCAGGAATCTCAAAAGCGACGAGTACTGGACTTCGACAACAATCTATCGCCCGTCGAGACGAAAAGGATTCTGTGGTATTTTCTGCCTTTGTGAATTATAATATCATGTTGTGTATTGAATTTTCGAGCTTAAGGTTGAAATGTGATATGGGATAAGTTTTTTAGTATTGCTCTGTAAGCAGGAAGGGTTCACAGGCCTGTTGGAAGCGTGCTTGAGTTTCAACAGAATGAGCCCCAAAATCAGTGAAAACTTGTGACGCAGATGAATAATAAAGTAGCTGCTATTTCCAAAATGATGGAATAACCTGGTGATAAATAACGTCGTACGCGTCTTGGAGAGTAAATTTTGACTTTGCATAAACAAGAGTTGGGCGATTGGGATCTTTGTTTTGACTTCGCTCATTTCATTGTCAAACTTTATAACACTTGACAGAAAAAGAAACTTACAAAAACCCGGTATCTTGCCATCATTTAACACAGATGCTTCAATGTTTGGCGAGTAAACATGCCGCGGTAACTTAATCACGGCGCCCGCTGAATTCCGGCCATGTCACTTTTGCAATTTACTTGAACGTTGCAAAAATCTCCCAAAATGTTTGTCGCTGATCGTAACTTTTTATATTCTATATTCATGGTTCAAGATTAATGTTGTTTTCATGTCGTAGATATTTCATTCTCGATCGACCGTCCCGGAAACTTCCTTCTGCTCTTTCTACTGGCCCCCCTGAAACTGTGTATCAATAGTTATTTGCTTTTTCATCAATATTTGTTTTGCATAAAGCAAGGTAACAAAATCTGTACCTTGCTGAGTTCGCATTTGTTAGCGTTAATAGTATTTTCGGTCAGATGCTTCTGCTTTTTGCGAGGGCTTTATTGTTTTGGTCTCCCATCCTAACACTAACCTCGCTCAACAGGGCTTGACTTCAGTGAAGTGTAGGGTTTTAGGGTTTAGGGTTAGGGTTAGGGTTAGGGTTAGGGTTAGGGTTTAGGGTTTAGAGTTAGGGTTAGGGTTAGGGTTAGGGTTAGTTTTCATCAAAATCGAGGAGTCGTGCCCCAACATTTCGTTTGAATGGTGGCAATTGAACTGATCACTTCCCTAAAAATCATTTGACAAATTTACACGGTTTCATTTCAGCAGAACTGTGAAGACTGAACGGAGTCATCACGAGCTACTCTCGTCGCCGGAAACAAGTCCGGAAAAGAAAAGGTAAGTGCTGGTTCATTTCGCTTCACAGAGGTGGTAGCGAATTGTGCATGATAACAACAACAACAACCAGAACTAAACGAGGTCACTCAGGAATTTTTTTCCATGCTAGTTGGTTTTCATCAGATAATGGTAAAACTGGGTGGAAGGGAACGGGGTTACAGTCACAACAGGCAGAGAAATTGCTGCAGCACAACTTGCAGTACTGGAATACAAGCTGTTCGGGAAATGTTCCCGCGCTCCTAGAAATAAATCATACAAAATACTATTGACATTACGCATTATTTCAACAAGTTATTAGGCTTGTAGTAGTTTCATCAGAGCTGAATGACCGCAAGGATAAATCGGAAAATTCTATCCGAAATATGCCTCTTACTGAGTTCATGGATTTTATTCTTTCATGCGACCATAACGCCTTAAAAATCTCTAGATTTTTCTCTAAATTCTTGGTTTCATTGTACTTTTTTCTTTTACTTTCCCAGAGTAATGAGTCTTATAAGGGTGCAAGACGTGTCTGTTGAGGACATATACGAAAGGGAAAAGCCAAGAAAGCATTATGTAAGCTGTTTTAAACAAAATGTGATTAATCTTCCTTGTAATAATGTGCCAAGTTGTTAAAAATTGTAAACAAGAAATGAAAGGGGAGAAGAAACGAGCTAATCAAGTTCCTCGTGTGTAAGCGCAGCGTACATTGCAAAAGTGCGGGAAAATAATGGCACAGATTTCTTAATGAAAAACAAATCAAAGAGCGTCACTATTATCCGAGTAATACACAAGAGGACAAATCGAAGCCGACAAAATAAAGAAACATCATTTGTTCATTTTGGGTTTCTTGAAAGCCGTCTCATAGGTATTGCAGAGACTGGTGCATTTACGTAGAAATATGTGCAAAGTCTAACTTCTTGATTCAATAAATTGTTTGTAGGTATACTCCATCCGCGTTTATTGGCAAGATGGCATAGTCACTCCAATTTACAGAAGCTACAACAATGTTCTTGAGTTTCAGGTAAAAATTTTTTCTTTTCCCCATAACATTTTGGATACAACTGAGATAGACCACGTGCACTGAGAAAACTGGAATAATTGGTAGTGTTACGTTACTATACCCAGTATGATTTTAATTTTTTAGAAATTGTCTTCTTTTCGCTCGGGTTTTTAACTTCCAGAAACAAGTGATGGGCTCTTTCTCATCGGCACGTGGATTAGATTTTTTTTGTGGGGCATCAGTTTTAATACTTCTATTCTTCTTCTCCGAATTTTCCTTTCGGAAATTCTTGATTTTCCGATTGGGGCTGATCGACAGTGTTTTCAACCCAAGCAAAGTGTTTGCATCTAAAGAGAGCGAAATTATCCCATGATCGGTTTAAAGCACAAACATGGCCTTGTTCAGAGACAACGAAGTGGCGGCCTTGAGAAAAGAGAATTTAATATTAGGGAGCTTAAGCAAGTGCGTTTTTGAGACGCGTACGGCAATCGGAAGTGAGCCGTTTTCCCTTTTAACTTGTCTTCACACGACAAAATTTATATTGCTAAGTAATTTTTTCTCCATTAAAGATGATTAGTATAAAACTCTGGGACACACCGCTGTCCTGGCACGCAAAATGTTCTCTTCCGGTTGCGGTCCGCGTCTGAAAAACGCGGGTGCTTAAGCTCCCTAATGATTGAGTACCAGTAAAAATCCTATATCGCGCAACAACAGAATTTCTGGATGAAGTTCAGGGTCGCAAGGAGCCACTTCATGCAAATTAGTTGAAATCTGTTGAAGAAAGAAGCAGAAAGCAACGTATCCTGTATGTTAGTCAGATCTTTTACCCTAGATATCACTGAACTTTCTCAATCCTTGATTATATTTCAGAAAACGCTGTTGAGAATAGATAACTTTATACAAAATCAGGAGGAAGATGGAAATTTGTCAGTACTTCTTAAAGGTGGCAGAATAATTCTTTATATTTGATTAATCCAAAAAAGACAGAACCTTTCTCAATAGTGTGTAAAAATTGCAGCTTGTGGGCTCCTATTCGCAAATTAAACACCATCTCGTTGCCAGGTCTTTTCTCCGCGCGTCCAAATCTCGGCAGGAAAAGGCCCTAGGAACGAAGGAGAAGGCAAGTCGTTCTGCTCTTCAAAAGCGTGCTGCAGTCGAATTGAATCCGCGATCAGAGAAAAAATTAGACTTCCAAATATACCTTTAAGCTGTCTTACCCCCTCTCGTTCACTTTATACAATATGGGTGAGGTATCTTTCACTGGGAAGGGTTACGTTTTTGCAAACGTTGCCCGTGTAGCACTTATATTTCAACAGACTTAACTATTAGGTTTTCTACCCATATGAACCATGGGTAGAAAAGGCCAACGTTTGCAAAACCCTTCCCAGTGAAAGGACACTTCACCCATATTGTATAAAGTGAACAAGAGGAAGTAAGACAGCGTAAAGGTATATTTGGAAGTCTGGTCTCTGTCCTTGTGTGGGCCCATTTCCGTTAGTAGGGCTAACGCTCACATGGTTTATGTGGGTAGAAAACTAGCACTTCACATTAGCCTCTAATAGTTATCCTTTCACTGGATTGGTACGGACGGATTTAAAGTAAAGATACGGAATAAAATTGGAGGTGCTACTGTATCCCGAACTGTGTGCTTACATTGTCGTCAAAAAAAATTAAAAACCTTAAAATTTGGTAGTTTTTTTTTATTATTATTATTTTTTTTATTGTGTTTTTGAGTTGAGTTTTACATTTTTTAAGAAAGAAAAGAAAAGAGAAAAAAATAAATAAATAAATAAATAAGATAAAATTGCTAGAGGATAACATAGATAAATGAATAAACAAAAGTGTTAATACAAGGTAAAGTTATTCTCAACTGAGTAATTGTAAAAGTTTTTCCCATTTCATAAAGTGCAGGTTTAGTTTTTCCTTTTCTTTAGCTAGATATTCTTCTATTCTAAAAATTTTTTTAAGGTGTGCGAGGAAAATAATAAAACTTAGGGTAATAGATTTCTGTCTGCAGAGAAGGATGGTCTGCTTTGCTATTAACATGATGTGATTTAAAAGCATAAAGTGATTATCGACATCAAATAAACCAAACATAATATTGATTTGATCTGTTAGATCAGGAAGCGTCTCAATACCGAAAATTTGGTAGTTTCAAGTTGGTGTTTGGCAGAGTACGGCAAAGAAATGAAATGATTCCGGCATTTTCCCTCTTTAAACTACTTTACTAGTCTTATTTCATTTTGGTGTTGCCATTGCTATGACTGCCGTCATTCCTTAAACTCCCAATCTTGGCACTTAAATTCAAAGCACCTATACCACTGGAGCACATTCTCTCACAATGGGCTCAGTTCAGGAAATGTACAAAGCCAAAAGCTATCAGAAGCCAGCAGGAAGTTCCTTGTAGAGCAAAAACAAAGATTTCTAAGATTGTTTAAGTCTCTGTTGGGACTTTTCGCATGGGGTTGATGTTAATGATCGACTGAAGCGAACACCCTTTTTTCATCGACGAAGCGTTGAAATCGCGGACGTCGCGAGGTCTGAAAATGAAAATCTTAACAAACATACCATAGGGGTAATGCGCGAGGTATTGCTTTGTTGCTCTTGACTTGAAGTTATGGTGGTGACAAAAGACTTAAACATAGTTGCTCCGTAATCGCTAGTTGTTGTCCTTCAGTAGCACCCTGGTCAGAGTTTTTCTCTGTCCTTGCGTGGGCCCAATTCCAATACTAGGGTTGATCCTTGATGGAATAATTGGGTACAAAAAACTTCACAGTAGTGTTAGGCCTCATTCGAACTTGCAATCATAGTTCCTCCGGTTTATTTCTATTCATTTCGTGCTTCAGGAAAAAAATTTGGCCCTAGGTTTAATGCTGCCGGAAAACGTACGAAAGCTCTGAAGAGAATGCCTGCTGTTGAGGAGTTCTTGAAAGTAAGTGGGTTTCTCCCATCTTATCTCCTCGTAACGAAAGACACTTCCATAGTTTGACCCTTCAGTTTTTCAGTATTGATAGCTTTGCAGTTCATTAGCGAAAAATGGTTTCTGTGTTTCCGTCGTGATATTTCTTACTGACCAAGTACATTGTGTTGCGTATTACAACAAAGACAATTCAGTTTTTCCCTGGTTTTTCTTGTCAATTATAACTTTGTCCGCCTATTTATAGGCCGTGGTTCATCTTCCACCACCTATCTCTGAATCGGATCCAGTGATAAGTTTCTTTCGTCCATTGCTTGAAGATCTCACGGAGTCTGACTTAGTGCACAACCAGTAAGTACGGCACTTTTTAAGATCGCTAGCCCTCAGTCATCAGGTACTCGTCCTATCTCAGTCTGAATAGCTTGCTTTCCTGTACGAACAACTGGAAAGGGTCACCTAGATTTTCGGGCTGCCATTTTTAAGGAAAATGTCTTAGTCGGTTGTTCTTCTGTGTATGAAAACGTTTCATGTTGCATTGAAGGTTTGAAAAATGCACAATTCCAATCACCGATGCCTTTGGCAAACGTCAT
>OX421449.1:2412359-2424859 GCA_949126865.1 Montipora capitata
GAATGTGATAATTCTTAGAACCGGGACAAATAGTTACTTTAGCAGTCAAATCTCAAGAACAGATATCTGTGTTTCTTTGTTGTTTTAATTAATATTGTTTGTGTGGTTACCTTTTACATCTTTTATATACCTTAGTTAAACAGATTGTACACACCAGTAATAACTTGCACAGCAAGGCCGCTTGTTACATAACGTTTACACAAAGTGGAAGCCATGCTTACATGGGCACGTTACATTCATTGTTTGGATTGATAAACCTGTTTCCATTGTTTGCACTTAGTTGAGTTTTTTTTCTAACTTCGCATTACGTAAAACCTAGCAACTCCGAGTTAATTGGGTACTTCTCTTAACTTTGAGCAACCAGAATTTTTTGTCATCTAAGGACTATATTTGTATAGACGATTGGAAATTCCTTTGTGCTTCCTCGGCTCACTTTGAATTCTCTTGCCATGACTCTCTGAGGATATTTAAATTCAGGGTAAGGAACTGTATGACTATAAGATACTTTATATGTTACAGCGCTGTTGCATGAGGATAACCGTGTACTCGCAACGCTTCCCTTGTTGTTGTTTTTTTTTTGTAAAACAGATGTTCGAAAAAACATAAATTCAGACTTACTAACTGCGACACCTTTATCACTAATAAAATTAACCCTTTATATATAATCCCCGCGTCAGTTCAAATTCCTCCGCAGCTTTGATTCGCCCAAGATATATTGCCGGCATAATTTGATCTACATGGATGTCTTCAATCTTCGTCATCTCTCCTGTCGCTGGGATCCTTCAGGATCATTGCGGCACTAAACGAGTATTCGCGGTCCACTTGCATCTTGTTGACGTACTCAGCAATAAAATAGCCAATTAAACTTATGACTAAAGTCACCAGTAGAATGATAAGCTTGACTTTAATACAGAGGAAGTTGGCGTAGGCAAAGGCGATTACAAAACCCAGCGACTCCCACAGACGGTAGTTGGAGAAAGCAGGTTCTTGATTGTCCGCAAAAAATACACCGTACATGGCTTGAGAACAGAAACCCAACAAAATAAACATTAAAATCTAATAACAACGAATGGTGTGTAAAAGAATTTGAAAAAATCAAAATTGATAAATGAAACGGAGACTGTCACTCAAAACAAGTGAAACTGGGCCCAATTGATCAAAAACCAATTAACATTAAACCGCGATTGAATACCAATCAAAGTTTGAGTTTTGTCCGTGAAAAAAGCCTTTAACAATGTAATTTTATGCTGAAGGAAAGGGTAGTGCTCTGGAAGAAATAGAAGGGAACACCTCGATCTGATTTCTTCAGTTTTAAAGCACGCGCGTTTTTGAGACCCAGACGGCAACCGGAAGTGAGCTGTTTTCCCTTTTAACTTGTCTTCACACAACCACATTTGCATTGCTAAGTATCTTTTCTCCATTAGAGATGATTAATATAAAAATGTGGGAGACACCACTGCCCTGGCACACGAAATGTTCTCTTCCGGTTCCCGTCCGCGTGTGCTTAAGCTCCCTATTGTGACGTGTAACGGTTGCCCTATTGTTCTGACACAAAGCACTTTTGTCTAATAACGATAGGGCAACCGTAACACGTCACAATTATTCAAGATGGCGGCGTCCGCAAAATTTGAAAACAAAAACAGGCGATCATCGCCTGTTTTTGTTCTTATTTCCTTCGGATACAAACGCTTTCTTTGAAAATATTTTAGATTGACTTGAATCAGTGACAACAGTTATTTCCTGTGATTTAAAGGTACTTTTTAGTTACTTTTTAGGTTCGTTTAGTCTTACCATTGATCTGAGTCTGCCAAACTGCATCGCAGTACCCCAATAGCGCAGCTATCACGTAGAAGACCCATAGCAAACGGTAGTCAGGCCTCCAGATCAGCATGATAATTATGACAGCTAAATGAATCAAACCACCACTGATGAACACGGGAATTCTTCCGGTGTACTTTGTCAGACGGCCGAGCGTTAAGGAGAAAAACGCGTCGGTGGCACCGAAGCAGATCATAACGAAACCAACACGATGAATCCCAAGTGAGCACGTGACAAAAGCCTTTAGAAAACAAAAGAGCTTGCTGGTTAAACAGCTTTGCAGAACAGAGCTTCGTCATAGAACATATGTGTCAGAAAGACAGAATTTCTTTACTCTCGACACCACAGCCGCCTTTCTCTTGTTGTGCATGTACGAGGCTATGGTGACGAAAGTGACGTATGGTACCAGACATGCATTACTATGGCTTTTTCATCAAAACTTTAACGTACACTCATGAAATTCGCAAAAGAGAAGAGTTCTGCTGCCAAGATTGCTTTCAAAGGTAATATGAGCCTTAATCACACGGCGGCCATGTTGAGTCCACGGGATTGAACACTTTTGTTTTTGCCCACCGAAACTCGTTTCTCGAGGCTCGGGGTACGAAATCTATTGTCTATGGTCAATATGGCCGCCGCGTGAATAAGGCCCATAGGACAGATCTTAAAAATTCAATTTTAAAGGTATTCTGTCAAAATTATTTCACAGATAGTTGATATTCTATAAAGCATAAATTACTGATTGAGACAAACTATTGTTTAATTTTTACGATGTTCGAGTGTCCGGTAGTCTTATCAATTATTCTACTATCTTTACCTGAGTAAAATCCCCAAAGGTAAATGCTTGTTCCAATCCACTGAACATGGTCAGCGGTAACACCAGGATCATACGCTTGTCCCTCAAGTGTTTGATGGTTGCTATCAACAAACTTACACTTGACGCTTGCGTCTTTCTTCGATCCAGGTCACCGGTAAGACGATCAAGCATTACAATAACGAAAAGCACAGCGAAAACTCCAATCCCCACGTAAATACTCAACAACTTGATGACTAAGCTTCGGTTGTATTCTCCAGTGGAGTTGGTTAATGCTGGCGGGTGCTTGCAGAAACGTGCTCCACATACTTGTCCAGCATTTTCGCGAAAAGTATCTTCCACGCCCTGCTGTAGAACAAGAGAAGATATCAAATTTCCCCAGATTTGACCGCTCTGAAAGATAAGAAAGAATGTTCCGAAATAACGTGTAACAACTGCGTCTTGTGTTTCCCGACTCAGCTCCGAGTAGCGGATTCCTGTTGTCGTGAGGTAAGCACATTTAGAGGACCAAAGAGGGGCAGCACATGTACCTGAGACAAAAATAAAAACCGTCAAAAATTTCATTATTTTCATGCATTAAAAGTGATTTTTACCAAAGAATCTTGGAGGAAACAACAACACGTAGTGTTCATTGCCCACTTTTTACGAATATACTAATTATCCCAAACACCTTAGCTCAGGGTCGGCCAGGGTTTTTGGGCATACGGTATACAGGGGCTTTTTAAATCGGGTATACGCGTCGGTGGGGAAGTAGTATACAAAAATTTGGTTTTATCAACGGAGTTGATAATGTAAATTGGCCACCGTACAGAGATTCTAAAAGCTGACGTTTCGAGCGTTAGCCCTTCGTCAGTCGCTCTGACGAAGGGCTAACGCTCGAAACGTCAGCTTTTAGAATCTCTGTACGGTGGCCAATTTACATTATCAACTCCGTTGATAAAACCATATTTTTGTATACGGTATATTGCAGCTTAGATACCGGTATTCGGTATTTCACTTTCTTTGAATTTCAGGTATACAGTATACAATGCTTCCATTATTTTTGGGTATTTTGGCGAATTTTTTTAGGATATACCACTACCCCCCACCCCCCTGGCCGACCCTGTTAGCTTGATCCGGCGTTCTCTCGCATTCGCGGGGAAAAGAAGGAAGTCCTTAATGAGTGTACGAAACCACCTCATCGACATACAGTTAAAAGGCACTGTCAATCGTGAAAGGTTTCTGCTACTCTAATTAATCCCCTTTTCTTAATTAAAGGTGATGTGAAGAACCCACAGAGCGGCTTTCGATTGACTGTCGTAAAACCCAAACCAGAGTAATTACTCTAACCAATCATAAGTGGCGCAGAGAGCGCGATAAGCCTTATAATTACATGTAGCTTGCTCAAAGCGCGGGAAAATGGGCGTGTGCATATCGCAATTGGTTTTTGTTTCTCTTCTCATTGGTTGAAAAACCGGCGCGAGATTTTTAAGCCAATCACTGAGCGTAGCAATCGCAATCGCAATCGAATAACTACTTTCGACAGTGGAAAATCTTTTAAAAAATCTAAACATCCACAAGTCTCCCGGTCCTGACCAATTACCGCCCCGTATCTTAAAGGAATACGCATCGGAACTATCTACATCGTTTTGTATCACATTTAACAAGTTTCATTCTGGTTCACTACCCAACGACTGGAAAATTGCACATATTAATCCAGTACATAAAAGGGGTTCCAAACATAAAAAGGGAAACTACCGACAAATCTCGCTGACATCTATCATTAGCAAAACAGCTGAGAAAATTGTAAAATCTAGAGTCCTCTCATTTTGGACTGAACATCAATTACTAAACCCAAATCAATTTGGATATTTGAAAGGCAGATCGACAGTGTCGATACTTTTAAGTTGTTATAATGACTGGAGCTTATCAAGAAACTCGTCAAAAGTGTCTGATGAAATATTCCTGGACGTTTCAAAAGCGTTCGACAGTGTCCAGCTAACCCCTCTAACTGGGTGTGCTAAAACTCACCAATAATTATTGACGCGGGTATGAGTGTTCCCCAGTGAGCGTAGTAATTGGACACAGTGTACAGAACGTATCCTGTCATGGACAGCACCAAAGTCCACTTACACCCAATTCTTCCAATCACAAAGGGGGGCACGAATATACAGGACAAAATCAGGGCGCCGTAGATCACACTCAACGAGGCTAAGCCCAGCCCTTCATCTTTGTTCAAACTGCTCTGTAAATTTTGAAGGGACTGAAAAGCAGTAAAGAGGAACAGAAACCCAAAACTGATGACGTAAACGTTTTTTGTAATCTTTTTCTTTTCTTTCTTCCGTTCCTCTGGTGATATTCTCATTGTTTCATCGTTTTCTGACACCAAATCCTTGGAGCTTACTCTGGTGGCCTCCAGCGGGTCTGAGAAGGTGTAATCTGCCATTCTGTCCTACTGTTGAGTGAAACGAAATTAATAATAATAATAATAATAATAATAATAATAGTAATAATAATAATAATAATAATAATAGTAATAATAATAATAATAATAATAATAATAATAATAATAATAATAATAATAATAATAATAATAATAATAATAATAATAAGTCTCAAGGTTTTTAAGCCGAGCACGAGTGCTCCACTCAGTAATTGGGGAGACTACACATTAACTGATTTCAGAACAAATCAAATAAAATGTCGGTTTGTTAGGAGAAGGGAAAACCGGACTACCTGGGGAAAAAACCTCTCGGAGCAGAGTAGATCAGATGAGCATGACCTAAAAAGTAAGGCGGCTTTAAAAAACAGGAAAGGAGCTTTATTTCAGAGTCCAGTCTGCTAGCGCTGTAGCACTAATTGGGGACACTGTAAACTGAAATCAACAAATTAACGCATATCAAATCAAGTGTTGGTTTTTGAGGAGAGGGGAAAACCGGAGTACAAGGAGAAAAACCTCTCTGAGCAGAGTAGAGAACCAACAAACTCAACCCACATATGGCGTAGAATTCGGGAATCGATCCTGGGCCACATTGGCGGAAGGCGAGAGCTCTTACCACTGCACCAGTTGACTTTCCTTCTTCACTCTGCTGACTTCAAAGCTGAATGAGGCAAAGGTACAAGTCTTTTATTTCGACGCTAATTTAGCCTACCACATGTGCTTCTACTCAATACTAGTCATTACGTGTGCAACTTAGCATTGATTTATAAATACACACCATGCGTAGGCTGGTTTTAAAAGTAATAGATACAATATATTGTACTTTTTGTGATGGTATGCAAGCTGAATTGTTGTTTCTAAGGATAAAAATGATTGTTCTAATACAACAATATGAATGCATTGTATGAACTGGCTGAGCTGTTCTGCGGCTTTCATATATAAGTTGCCGGTGGCTGTCATATGTATGAGGGAGAGAGAGAGAGGGGGGTTATATAATTGTTGCCATTGCTACAGAGGCGGGTTGGGTAATGTATGAAGGACTTTCAATGTAATTTTGCCAACCCCCTCCCCCCCACTCCCCCAGGCGCTAATTAATGAAAGCCCCCTAAAACTGAGGTCCAGTTTTCCCGACCCTTCACGCAAAGTTGCAACCAATTTTTCAAGCATTTCATAGTATCTGTCCTCCATCTTTTGTAGCAACTGTTTTCGGCATCAGGAGATGAAGATGTTACTTTGGCCTCATGTGATCATTGAAAACGAGACAAGTCGCAAAAAACGTTGCCAAGTGTAACACTCATCACAATACTGAATCATTATGATAATTTTTGTCGCAACGAAATTGCGAGACAAGTTGCAACAAAGTGTAAATGCTTTGTTGCCTTTGAGGTCCCTTCCACATAAAGATTTCGAACTACGCGTCAACGGTTTTTTGATGACGGAGATAAGCGACAACAAGCATGCCACAATGATTGGGAAGCTTTCTCTCGATCGCGTGACAAAACTATGAAATACAGGGAGCTCATAACAGTTACGCACAACACGAAACTCAGAAAATCGCATAACAAATTTATCAAAAAGGTTATGAAAAAACATATTTTCGGTTTTCATTCGGCCTGTGCCGTGTGCCTTCTAGCAAATATGCCACGTCAAAAAGAATGCTGTGTCAATTCGGTTAGAACATGCTATCTCGAATTATTTTCAGGCTGTTTAAAAGGAATCTACAAATTGTCATTCAATCTGTTTCTAAAATTGTTTACATATTTTGTTGACACCGGAATGAGCTTAAAAAAGGAACAAGGGATGTTTTTAGGCGACAGAACTATCCAATACAAACAGACCAATGATTCTGTTGATTAAACCAACTCAAAGGGCTCTTTGCAAACGGAAGAATGATCTCCCAGAAGAAAGATACACCTTCACACACAGTATTCTGATTTCACTTTTCTAATATGTAAAAGAGGAAACAAAAAGCACTTTCTTTGAAAGTACAGATAAGCACATGCATGGAACAAACCAAAAGATGCCCGAAAGAACGAGGGCAATGTTACGAGTCACGAGATCTTCGAAGAAAATTGAACGGTTAGTCGCGAATCGTTTTTTGAAGTCGGGTGGATTTGCTTTTAAACATACACCTTGTCTACGAAACGCATAAAGATTCCCTGAAACGAATAATCGGTAAATTAAATGCCAGCTCAAAAGGCAAACATAAATGAGCGTTACGTTGCCCCCTAGATGGCGGCAGAGTTTGAAAGCTTAACAGCAGTTGTTCTGAAGCCTTTGTGTACTGACGCTTCTGGCGACCAATCGACATCATTCCGCAGATCGTTGTTTTTCCTATTCTGCCTAAAGGTCGTAGAAGCACAAGTTTCTCCCTGCAGTGAATGGCATGTTTTGCGTCCAATGGTTGACCTTGCGGAGCCGGATTTTACCTTTGCTAAAGCACGATTGCACGGTACAATGATTTCCAGTGTCTGTAGCCTGCTTATTGTCGGCATCGAGAAAAGAAGGCATAAAGTCGTTACAAACCTGAAAGCGACGACAATGACCTGTACTTCTGATGTCGTCCTCGAAAAATATTACAACTGCACACTCTCAAGAGTTGTGCAACCCAGTGGTCTGAGAGAGGAAACTGGACCCGACATTCTTCGCGCCCACCGACACTAGTAATTTTTTAAAATTCTGTAACAATCCACTCCGAAGAGTTATGATAAGTTCAATGCAAAGGTTTTTCCTTCATCTCTCATGTTAACCGGAAATTTCCTATTTTTCTCGAAAGACCGCTTCTCGTAATCGGGCGATTTATTTATATAATATATATAGAGATATTCATATAATTGGCCCATAAACAATCACAATTTCATAAAAATTCAAGGAAAATCTTGGGAACGATACAGTTTTGCACGGCCAAGTCATGCATCATAACATGATCATGCTGTCCGTCCCGTCCTTCGTTCCGGTTCGTTTTATGTACTTATTGACAGAGTGGGAGGGCCGGACGGGGAAATATTTGGCCCGAGGTCATGGCGTACGGACCGAGCGCAGCGAGGTGGGTCCGTTACCCAACGTCACAATGAGCTGACAGATTTAGAAGCTGAACTCCTGAGTATGGTATGTAGCGATGTTGAGATCGGGCCTGTCCTTCAAGATATCTCGGGAGAACAGCTGGAGAACAGGGGTTCTAATCGCTGCCGCAAGCAACCGAGGTAGGATATTATGGAAAATAAGACCACTATCTGAATTAGTAGGGTGGTTTCTTACAACTCCACTCAGGCTCAGTGGCGCAAGGGTGTGAAAGAAAATTGGGCTTCGACCCACAAACAAAGCAAACATTTGTGTGAAAAGTTCTCACGTTGCGTCATCGACGCATGTTGGTGGAAGACAATAAAACTGAATATGATTGAATATGCAATCTTGTAAGCATTTGGACCAGCTACGTCACATTGTAGTTTTTATTTGTACTTGTCTTCTGCTCGGGCCCAGTCTTTTTTTTTATAACAACAACAAAACCAAGGTGACAAACGCTAACACCAACCCGGTGTGGCCAACACATTACGCATGCGCACAACCATTTCACCCGGTCAATTAGCAGCCATGGACAGCTGTTTCGGCCTTTTGGGCCTCATCAGCATGGCGTGGCTATAGCTTTTTATACCTCGTGTAAGAAAGAAAAGAAACATTTTCTATTGTGATCGCTTTTATGGTTTATCTTTCGCGTTAAAAAAGGCTATCAAGCATTTAAAGCCTGCAAATCAGTGACATAAACATTATTATTAAAAACTGGATCATTGGATAATGCAATTCGAGAGTTTTGATTGGCTAAGCCATCATGGGTTATGAGGCATTATACCATGATCTGCAAACATGGAAAGCATGTGCGTGATTTTTTTGGGCCTTTTTATTTTTATTGTAGTCTAGTTTTCTAGCTTTTGGGGGCGTTTTTAATAAAACAATTATTCCACTCGCACTTGTTGGATATGAGATGATTATAGCCAACTCGGCGCTACGCGCCTCGTTGGCTATCTATCATCTCATATCCAACGCGCGCTCATGGAATAATTGTTAAATATCCATTTGAAAGTCGGAGATATGCATCACTTGAAGTTGTGAAGTGGTGAGAGCATCGCTTTCGCAGTAAAGCTGAAGTGATTCTCAGAATCGACGTCTCAGTAATACGTTAATGTCTATTTAATACTCATTCCATGAGCGCGCTTTGGCTATCAGATGGCAAATAGCCAATGAAGCGCATAGCACCGAGTTGGCTTTGCCCAATCTCATATCCAACAAGGGCCAATGGAATAATTTTTAAATTGCAACTTCGTTCCCAGGCCCTCTCCCCAGAAGCTAAGAGAGAGGTCCTGGAAACGAAACTGGTTTCATTAAATTTTATTTAACTCCGAACTGCTTCAATTTTTCAATATAACCGGTGCAATAAGTTAAGTTCCATATTAGGTCATACTGCATGTGGGCTGATAGCCGAGGTTGAGCGAGCTGATTAGAACGCAGAAGCACAATACCCGAAATAAATTATTAATTATTTTATTAAAATTAAAATTCCAACTCGATTTTGAATCAGCGCAGGCTAAAATAGCCATTGGGTGGAAAAGCCATTGGCAATTCCAGTCCAAATTATCTCGTCCTTAAATCGCCTGCCTTGATTTTTTCTCAGTTTAAGGCTGTTAATCCACTGTTTTACGTCACAGGATTTTCCGGAGTCTGCTGGCCGTTAAGGGGAATTTGACGCAAGCGCATGCTGTTCTGATGAAGTATGCTAGCAAGGAATCTTCGTCCGTGGACTCAGATTCCTTGAAAGACTCCTTAACCACCTATTACCAAAGTGAGGTGGAATCACTTTACAAACAGGTTGTCGTTTTTGGATCTGGCCCACGCCTTTGTAAACGAACCGCCATTCTTTGTTTTAATTGGTATGTAAATAAAACACGACTGGAAGGTTATTGAACCGTTGCACTTACCAGTGAGGTTGGTTTAGTGGGTGATTTGTTTCTTTGTCCTTAAAATTTAGCTCTCATGATTTCTTACTGTTGTCAGTGTAAGAAATTCTTTACATTAAAGAGGACTGCAAAGATCAGGCTGAAATTTTCGTTTTGCAAAAACTCAAAAATAACTTGTTTGATCTGGGCAGAGTTTGTAGAGGGAGGGATCTGGGTCAATATTTTAAATTCCAGAGTTTTGAAGCAAGCAACCGTGGACAATTTCCTTGTCGGTGTACGTTGGATCAGTGGCTTGATCTGATCGGCGTTATTTCAAGTTGAGAAACTAAATATTTTAAGCAAGAGCCGATACAACGTAGATTTGATTTGATTTTAGTGGTGTACTATACTTCGGCTGGCCAAACCAGCCTTCTTCAGGTACAATGAGAGTTTACATTGAATTGCTTCTATGTACATATATATATAGTAAATGGATGTTGACGTCATACTGGAAAAAATGTGATAAAACATGGCAGTTACAGAGATTTTGAATTCAAATACTGAGAGTCACGAAAAATAACGGAAATCACTCAAAATAATAAACTGAAATCTAATACGTTTCTTCGCGGATATTAAGACCGTTGGGATCAATTGTCCTACCTTTTAAAATTAAAAAAGCTTCCCTGGCCTTACGGATCGAGTCTCTGTTAGAAAATATTTTTTCGATAGGAATTAATTGCATGTCCTTGGAGATGTTGTGGGGAGAGGAGAGGAAATGTTCTGCGACTGTAGTAGGTTTGGATTTGTTGTTAGCGTTATCTAAAGTGCGGCGGTGTTCATTAAAACGGTCTTTTAAACGTCGTTTAGTTTCTCCTATGTACTGTAGATGGCATCTGTTGCATTGAATCATGTAGATAAGGTTTTTAGTTTCGCAAGTTATGTGAAAATTAATGGAGCGCGTTTCGCCAGTAGAGAAGAATTTGTAGTTGGTTAGTCCATGGAAAATGTAAGGAGAGGTAGCGCAGTTTTTGCCACAGCGAAAAGAACCGGAAGGAAGTGTGGAATTAGAATGAGTTACATTGGGGGACAGTTTAGATGTAACCAGCAGGTCTCGAAGGTTAGGGGAGCGCCTGAAAGCCACAACAGGTAGATGTAGGAAAGCATTTTTGCAGCGGTGAGAGGAAAGAAGTAGATTGTAGTGTTTTTTTATTATGTTGAAGATGGAAGGAAATGATGGATTATAGGTCGTTATGAAAGGCGTTTGGGTTTGTCTATCTGTTTAGGTTGTAGGGTATGTGTGCGGGGAATGTCTGCAGCCCGTTGTCAATTTTTAGTCAATTTTTTGCATGTAAAAAGAGACACCGCGCCCTTTCTCACGAGAGAGAGGTAATTTGGAATAAGAGGACTTTTTATTTTATGACAAGCAGCAACTTGAAGTTTGCTGTTTCATGTAAACGCGATGCAAAATCTCCGTATTTTGAGTCTGTAGTGGTATTTTTAGACGGATTGCATGGATCAACACAACAGTTACTACATGATTAGCATCTCTCATGTCCAACCTTGCATACACACTGAGCTAAGTGCCAAGTGACCTGGCCTTCTGCACTAACAATATCTTACTCATGCGCAAACACTAGTCACCTCCACAGTAATGGAAATGATTGGTTTTTTTTCTTCTTTCTTCACATATTTTAAGATAAAAACTAGCGACGTTTCGATCTCGCTGAGATCATTTTCAAGTTTGAAAAAAAAAAGAGTAAAACTTTGCCTATAAGAAGTAAAATCACACGTGAGAATATTAAAAGCGATAAAAATGTGGAAACATGTACTATGCGTTACAAAAGGTAAGTGATAAAAAACTAAAAAAGGCTAGATAACAATAGGACAAAAAGCTTCACAAAAGAATATATGAAATACTCCGAGCTATAAAGATAACTTTGCACGGATGGAGTCAGACTGCGTGTTCAAAGTTGGCTTTAGTTCTTTTATAAAAAGCATCTCATAAATTAAGCAGTCAAATTTGCTCTGGCACTTCCGTAAGATCTTAAAACTACGAGATATGTCCCTTGGGTCCCTCCCATGTTGATCTCTGACGTGTTTCCCGATGGCAGATCCCTTATGTTCTTCAATGCGTTGATACAGGTGTCGGCATGTGTAGCCGACATAATCCGCATCGCACAGATCACACTTGAAATAGTAAACAACACATTGTTGGTTAACAATAGGGGGTTTGCTTTCTTTTGGCTTGATGTTAGATCCGATCTTTCGGCTTGTGTACACGGGATGGATATCTTTTCCGATTTTGCGACTCAATTCTCCAAGTTGTCTTCGCACAGAAGAAAAAGCCAACTTTGAACACGCAGTCTGACTCCATCCGTGTAAAGTTATCTTTATAGCTCGGAGTATTTCATATATTCTTTTGTAAAGCTTTTTGTCCTATTGTTATCTAGCCTTTTTTAGTTTTTTATCACTTACCTTTTGTAAAGCATAGTACATGTTTCCACATTTTTATCGCTTTTAATAT
>OX421449.1:2432359-2452359 GCA_949126865.1 Montipora capitata
CATATAAATACCGTGGAATGTGGCCACGATGCATACTTTTCCAATAACGGCCAATGTTGTAACGATGTATCGATAACCTGGGGGGCAATGAAAATTTATTATTAATAATCTACGCGCAACCCGTTGGTGCTCTTTGCGCTGTCAAAGCTTTGAGTTGAGCAGCATCAGAATATAACCTTAACCAGCAAAATCGAGATGGGTAGGGCCCCACGTTATCACAGGCATACCAACCTTCGTCAGAAGGGACGGCTAGAACCAGCATCCCTGCAAGACCACCAAATACCATCAAGGATGCGTAAGGGATACGACGTCCAAATCTGGAATAAAGAGAAGATATTCGAACATTTTAGCAAGTGATAGTCACAAATCTGTCTTTTTTTATTCTATACATTGAAAACTTAAAGCAAGATTATTTTTTTGAACAACGGAAGGCAAAATGAAGTGTTACATCATCCGGTCGCAGAAGGAAAGGTCGATGTCGGCGATCGATGTCGATGTCGATGTCGATGTCGATGTCGATGTCGTACGCACAACACTGAACAGTGTTGTGTGCGGTGACATTATGAGATACAAAAGGGATTATTCCGTTTATTGACCGAAGACACGACAGTGTAAAGCGAAACAACAAAATACCTTGACATAAAAAACCATACGAGTAGACCTCCTGGAAGTTCAACAATGCTCAAGATGAAAAAGTTCAGGTAAATGTCTCCAGCCAAATTTCCAACATTCAGGCTGATTCCAAAAAAGACCAAGGCATTTACAAACCTAGAACAAATAGCATTTGGCAAAAAAAATTGTGAACAGAGCACAAGGTTTTACGTTTTTGCAAAATGTTGTACTGACGTTTTATTATCTTCTGCACAATTATTCATATTAGTTTTTCCTTGCCACAATTACCAATTAAAGCCACAAATAATGGTTCTTTTCCTGAGCTTCGTAGTCCTGATCATGTCCAGTATTCCATAGCTCTTCCTGGTTTCATATCGATTTTTATCTGCTTCCTTTTTGAATTCCTGGATAGCGTGTTTGAGTTGGGTGGAGTCGACTTGCTTGCCATTTTTCTTTGCATAGTTCAAGAGAAGTTGATGAGCCTCTTCTAAACGGTTCTTAGCTATCAACCAACGTGGAGTCTCTGGAATGTACCTGGCCATAAAGAACAACATGAGAAGAGGCGAAAACATTGTCACAGCAAAGTGATGTCATCCACAGCAGTAGTCAGTTTGCAGGCCTGTAGGGAAAGGGGGTGCGACGGTTGCGCCCCCCCCCCCCCTCCCACAGGCTGCGGGGGTCCACTATGTACTCAATTGGTCTAATACCTGCAGTCCTGTGTGAAAGAAGACATCATCCGAACTTGGATGACATTATCGAGACATACAAAGATGATCTTCCGTCCGCCGAGCTATTAGGGAGTTTAAGAAACCACGACGGCTACGGTGACGAAAACGTCACTTCAAACTGGTAGTTTGAGCTATTCTAAGTGTTTCACGGTGTTTCCATCTTGTTTATGTTCTACATACCAGATTGGTATGTGCGGGTTTGAAGCAAAGAGAAAAGGAAAGATTCACTGTTGTTTGTCCACGTTGTCTTCAAAACCTTGAAATTGGTCATTTTACGTTGTTGTTTTGACGATCACGGGAGAGAAATGTTCAAAAATGCAACGTGCAACACGATCAATTTTTCATCTTTTAACCTGTTTTTTGGCCTTGTCGTTCCCTTAGCTGTCGTCGTTTCTTAAACTCCCTATTAGACCAAGAACTGCTTCGCTCGAGGATCAGGTAGAAAAATAATTCTTAGTTCGTGCAATACGTATATAGTGAAATTTAATTTCTACTGGTGAACAATTCATAAACATATTTGTTTCTTGATTTAGATAAAAAAAGGGTGGAGGGACCCAGCAACCCTGCAAAAGCCCTTAACGAGTGCGATAAAGACATGTATCCCAATCTTCACGTCCTGCTAAAGATTTGCTGAACGATCCCAACCACTAGTTGCGAATGCGAAAGAAGTGAAAGTTCTCCAAGAGGGCTAACATACATTGATCTGGAAAGAAGTAGCTGATCTGTTTGGTAAGAAGTACCCAAGGAGACTTGAGCTCGGCACACTACTGAAATATCATGATGATCAATCATCATGGTTTGCTGCAGCAAACCCAGCGAAATGATACAGATTTTCAACTTTATTTGTATTTTTGTTCTTTTTAATTAGTGACATTATTCTCTAAAACTGTAAAATACACACGTAAAGTAGTCTTTGCGGCCCAAAAAAAATCCATTTTGAAGTTCAAAAGTTCGAGTAATATCCACGTTTTTAAGTTCGCTATTGGCTGCCTGTTTTCATATGATGCTGCCTTCAAAACACACGAAATTCAGTCTCAGACAACCTCATGTTCAAAATTTCCCTGGGTAGCATGCCCCCAGACCCCCGAGAGGCTCGCGCCTCACGCGCTCGTTTGGTCCGTCTACTCGTTGGATCGCACCCTCCCGCAAAAAACCTGCCTACGGGCCTGGTTTGAATGGTTTAATTTTAAGTTTACGATAAAAATTTCTGCTGTTTTTATATCATAATCTCTAGGTTGATTTTCAATGAATAGAAAACCTTTTTGATTTATTAATTCCGATGTGAAATACTCCGATAACCGTTCTGAGGTTTTGACATATGAACTCTTCAACGCGTGAATCAAATCAGCCCGCGACTCCTGCTGTTTTAAAACACTCCACCTCCCCAATTTTCAACTGATGCTAGGCCAGCAAAACTCAAATTAAAAGAGTACGAATCAAATCAATTAAGAGGCGAAAAAACGAATGAAGGAAAACTTTTTTTTTTTCAAAAATCACTTGCGCTTTGGCAAACTCAATTTGAGAAATTTTGTTGTTTTTTTTTTTGAGTTTTTGGAACATATGAAGTATCTACTGCAAAAGATGACATGGGCTGATGATTTCGATTTTTGCCGAAGAAGAAGGCCTCCAAACATGACTTCAACCGATATTGTGTGAGCTCCTTATAATATAAAGTGCACTTGTCTTACCACCAACACAGCAGCAACGGTACGCCCGATAAGGAAACGGCTAACGTTAGGTACCTCCAATCACGGATAAGATAAGCCAGCAACGACAATAAAATAACTCCAAGACTGATAAACATGTTGTTAACAATTCCTCCAGCAGTGCGTTGGTTAATCTGAACGATCTCCATGCAGTACACAAACCGTACAAGAAGGCATCCCGCTGTACCAGCGCCAGCCAAGAAACGGAATAACAAAAATAGTGAGAGACAGTCAGCTACGGCGGATACTGTTCCGGACACAGACTGAAACACAGATTATATCATCATCATCATCATCATCATCATCGTATTATCCTGTACTTAAGAATAAAATGGTAATTTTCTTTATGAATACTTCATCATTGTTGCTATTATCGTCATCGTCATCGTCATCATCGCAATTATTGTTGTCATCGACCTCAGCATGGAATTAATTGTTATTATCGTCATCGTGTCAAAATTATTGTTATTGTCACCTTCATCGTCATCGTCATATTCGTCGTCAGTCAAAATTAACGTCATTAATCGCCATCGTCTTCATTGTAGTCATTGTAATCATCGTCATTATCGTCAACATCATCATAATCATGTATCGTCATCATTTATTTACTCACCATAAGAAAAATGCTAAGAAAAACACTAGTCTTCCGCCCCAAGTGATCGGACAGAGTGCCTAAGACAACTGAACCGACCAACAGTCCTGCCATATATACAGATTGTGTCGCCGCTTTCAGGTGTTTCTTGTCGCAAATGAGGTCCCACTGACAAAAAGAGATGATAGTAAATACTTAAACGCTTTATTCGTCCGTTTAAAACATCCGTTTTACCCGTTTCCCATTCATCCCTTCCATAAACGATAATTACATTAAATGGGCTACCTCAGAAGGAAATACATTAAGAGGATAACCCAAGGACTGCACATGATTTCATGGTAAGATCTTGCTCTTTTTATTGATGCACACTGGCTGTCAAGTTTAAATCAATTAATCGGAACAGATTAATGTATCGGTTTCTATTTTGACGATCCACCAACTGTTGCTTCCGAGAACATGATTCCCAGTTGAGCAGGCAACATGAACTGAAGAATCCGCATATTTTTGAAAGGAGCTGTAACTCCTGAAATAAACGGATTTCATCGAATTTGCTACTTTGGAAAATGCTGTAATTGTCAATTTTGAACTGTCATATAACACACTGGAAATTAATTATTCCCAGCAACAAATAAGAATTCGGAGATGCGTTTTTATAAATTTGCATTCCGTTTTGCTACTAGTAGAAGACAGCAAAAAATGTCTCTCGATAGGCTAAATGGTGACTTTTGGCTTCATGATCTGCAACTGGACGCCTGATAAGTAAATTTTTTCACGAGATAACACAGGCGCCCCAAGCTCAGTGTGATGGAAAGCCAACAAAAATGTAAGGATTTGTATGGGAATCATGATAAAAGACCTGAACCACACAGGACAGAAGCGACCCACAATGGCAATAAGGTTAGGCTTTTTAATTGAGAATTTTTCGTAAAATTATGTTCTCAGGTCTTTTATCGGTATTCTCATATAAATCCTTATATTTTTGTTGGCTTTCCCTTACACTGAGCTTGGGGCGTCTGTGGAGATAAGAGTAGTCAAGAAATCACCACCCCCGCCCCTGAAACAATCAAGACCAATCAATACCGAGTTTGTTGTTGATCGAGTCAGTGATAAGCGAGCTGACTTGGTAACAAAGCCAAGGAATGGTGTCTTTTTCAGAAAAATACTTTTAACGAGGATGCGTTTTCAATATGCGTAGGTTGCTAATTCAATGAAAGTAGACTAGCAAGAATTATCGATAGCAGTAAGACTGGCCATATTTATGTGTCTACCAAAGTTACCCACTACCAACTCCCAGAGGCTAAACTAGAGAACGCAGAGCCACATTCAATTAACCCAATAAATATCCGGCTCGTTTTCAACCCACTGCTATTAAATATAAAGATTGTGTCGGTAAGACCCAAACAAGCTAATGTCTCGTTCTATAATCCGCTGCCGAGCCAAATTAAAGGAGCGCTATCCTGTAAATATAGTCTGCTTCCAATGTAGCCCATATTCTGTAGTTTAGCCCAATTTTTGTGTTCAAGTGTTTCCCTTTTTTGTGCACAACAAAGCAGCCGCCTTTTAATCGTCAATTGAAGTGTGGCTGCCGAACGGCTGTTTCACTCTCCTATCGGCTTAATGTGCAGGCTATTAGATATATTGCTTTACAGTTTAGAACTAGCTAACATTAATTCTTCTTCGGGAAAAAAACAATTCTTGTCATGACAATAATAGCCATCCTTATCGGCTTCACACCACTTAGTGTCAAGATAGCTATCAATAGGCCCCATTCGATATATCAATATTCACACATGGCTACGAGGCTTGATGGTTAAATTATTATTTTGTTTAGAAATATCCCTTAAGACTTGTGAGACAAAGAAAACAGAACGGAGCCGTGAAATGTGACCATATAGAGCCTCGTAGCCATGTATGAATACGTGGCCTATTATTATCCAGCATTGGTGACTGACCTCAGTGACTGCACTGGTTAGATGGCCAGAAAAGTCATATTTGACGCAATCTGAACAACATTTTCGCACTTGACATGACTCGTTAATTTGCGGAGACGACAAGGAAACACAGGTAAAATTCTTTGGAGTCGCGCCGTAGAAGACTTGAACAAGGTGCTGCAGTCCAAGGGGTACAGACACTGCACTCATGAAGGCATACAGAAGAAACGTATAACGACCGAAGCCACCAACCATGGACAAAAGGCCATCAAATTGCTCTTGAGACGACTTACTCGTTGGCCCTAAGCCTTGCACTTTGCTGTCCTCTTTTTCGAGTGACATGACAGTCAAGGCAGGACGATTTACTATGAAGTTTTGACAGATCGATTGTGTTCTAACAAACGAATGAACTTCGATGTTGATATCTGATGAAGATATCTGTTTAAAAACGTTCTTTTATTGAAATATTCAAACCACAAGTATCAAATCAATATTAAGTAGCCAAATAAGGTCCTGCTTGACACTGAAATAACACTTGAGTGTCACTGTTCCCCAACGTTGTAGTAACTGTAAGATTAGCCTCGCTGGATAAGCGATATTCGTTGAGATACGTCATTATATTATTGAAAAGCTAAAAAGAGCAAGGCTGATATAATGGTGAAGAAATATATTGGGAAAAAGCCAATATTTCGAAAGTCAATGCCTTTTTTCATCAGGATTTTACAAGCTTGTAAAAGCGTGATGAAGAAGCCAGTGCTACCTCCGAGCTTGAAGGGGTCTCCATAAATTCTGTAAAATCAATTTTTTCTCTATAGACAAGGGTGCCAACGTTTTTGTTGATGCCACTTCATGTCATGTAGGCAGTTTTCTTTTCCTTGGTGAAATGTTATTTTTGCCTCGTTGTTCAAGATAGAGCGTAGGGTTTAGGAAGAACAGTAGCTTGGTTTTCCATACTGAAAGTGGTTTGCGCAAACAGTTTTTTTATCGCTTGCGACAAAGTCAGGCAGCCCTTTTGAAACATTTTTGACCCACTGCGTTCATTTTTAAGGATTCTTGGTAAAGTGATGCCAGCTATAAGCTCTTTTCAACATGGCCTCGTTTTATGATCTCAGGATAACGCGAGTAGTTGTTGAAGTCGCCCGGCAACACAACATCGATACACTGGTATGGTTTTGTGTTTTATATTTTGCTTTATCAATGCTTCTGGAATGATCACAAGCTTTCTTTATCCAATTTTCTGTAGAGAATCACAAAAGACACCAAAAAACCTAAGATTATTTAATGACAACAAAGACACCACTCAACCGTGTCCGTCATATTGTTTTGGCCTTGTCCCGATTACAAGGGTGTGAACCGGCTTCGTACCCCTCATATCAGCCTTGCTCTTTTTAGCTTTTTGCAATATTTAAATCGCTGATAAGGTCCTTCACCGCGATCCGGTGCTTATGATTTGTTACGCTGGTCCTTGCTTAGAAAGTTATATTATATTATTGTAATTAATTTTGGAAAATGTTCCAAAAATTACGTTTGGTGTTCCACAAGGCTCTGTCTTGGGTCCATTGCTCTTTCTTATCTACACTAGTTTACCTAAATCGTAGAAATGCTGCCGAGGGGAAGGGAGATGTTGTCTGTCCAACATGATTATTGCACGAGGTCGGGCACCAGAATACGCCCACTTAGAACAAGAACTAATAGACTAAAGGACTTTGTGACTGTGAAATATTTATAAGTTATTCTTAATCTCCCTGTAATTCAGAGCTTGCTCTGCGAGAGGGTTAATAAACACATTTATTATTAATTATTATTATTATTTACTATTAATTTAACGATAGTTCGTTCCCCCAACTGGACATCCCTCTGGACCACTCGAGACACAATGACGTCATCAAATTCTAAAACCAAAATCGCAAGTTCTTCTGAATTTTTATCTAAAGGAGGTTGAAGATGACCTAAAATAAATCTTTTTTCAAGTTTCCAATTCCGTGATTTCTTTAGTTTCGAAAATACAGCTTTCCCAAGGAACCTCAGCAGTTTGAGCTATTCACGTACATTAGGAGATGTGTTCATAATCCTGTATTTTATCTAATGAGCGAGAAGTAAGCGCTATGATCATCGGATGGTGAACTCCAGATGTTTTCGTTGATTACCGGCCGTTGTATTGGTGGACCAAGGAAACTCTATAAAGTTGCGTCAAACGCTTCGACAAATAACTTAAAAAACAATGTACACACAGACATGAGAATTGGAGATGCGGTTAAAATTTTTTTTTCCCTAAACATTCCACGTTTTTGGCCTTTTTCATTCAACGATTTCAAATTTCTTTTCTTGTTGCCTGACAGTAAACGATATGAAAAGCGAAATGAAAAACAGAGTATCATACCGCGCATCTTAATTCCTTCATTCGCGCAAACCACAATTCCTTGTGTTTCGAAGAAAAATGTGTTCTTCTCACGATTAGAGAGCTGCTACGTTCGTTCGCTTCAGGCTCACTCACTACGGCATCCAAGAATGTTCTGACAAGCTTCAATTCTTTTTGTTTGCTGATGACACAAGTATTTTACATGCTAACAGTAATCTCAATAGAGGAAATTGTACACCAGGAGCTCCGTAAATTGTGTGACTGGCTCACGGCAAATTAACTCACCTTGAATGTAAAAAAAAAACAAAAACAAACAAATTCCGTCATATTTTGTCCAGCTCAAGAAAAGTTACTTTCCAACCTGGTATCATGATATTTGATAACGATAAAAATAAGCATGTGTCTCAGGAACGCAAAGAGTTCGTGAGAGACCAAGAAATCTTTATTGACCAACATCTAACCTGGAAACACCATATTGACCATGCAGTGTTTAAAATTAGCCGAAATATAGGTTTGTTATCCAAATTGCGTCATCATGTTCCTACCCAGACACTTATAAAACACTTATCGGCCTCTCATTTCACCACATTTAACCTATGGCATGTCAGCTTGGGGTATGGGGCCAAGCTTTTTTTTTCTTACAATTCATTTACTTACAATACTGTTGCATTACAATGCTGTTTCCAGTGCATTACAATACTTTATTATATGGCTTGTGTTTGTAGCCGATATAGCGCGCGCTCTGTTTGGCTAATTCTGACTGAATTGTAGGGCATTATTCTCCCGTAATGCCCACGGAACGATTACGGGCTTGCAAAAACAAAGCAAAAGGTAATTAAAAAGCCATATAATAAACTGCTTACTAACCGAGCTAACTCGAGCCGTATTGGGGAATATTGGCCCTCGGTCGTTTTTGCACTGCCACGACCGAGGGCCAATATTCCCCAGTACGGCCCTCGCGCTTGGTTAGTAAGAAGTTAATAACGCCCCACAATAGTTTATGACAATACTGGAAAATGAGCTTAAAACTATTATTTTACAAGAAACTAATGACGACTAATAAATAGCAAATGGATTACGTTCATTACAAATGGATGGATTAAAGTATAGGTATCATATTTAGTATAAAATTTGTTGAGAGTATTTTTTTAGTGCAAATATATTTTTCCACTGACTTAATGTTAATTTTTTTTTAAACCTACTACACTCCGAAGGGTGTTGTTCCTTCTGCATTCCCATAAATATGATTTACCTAAGATTAATATATAGTTAATAAATAGTTAAATAAAAATGACTCCGTTTTCACACCCAGAAGAATGTCCTGCAGGCTTAGCCGATTGACTTTTTGTAAGAGACAGGAAAGAAGAGATTCGACGTGTGACCAAAACTGGGCCAAGCTTGCAAAAACGCTCCCTTCGATTTATTTTCTTCTTTGATTTCAAACAACATGCAGTACCTTTGATTTATTGAAACCGATGTTCTACCATTGAAATTTTCCTATTTAAATCATAGCTAATTTGATGTACGATATCAGGCATAAAACGCTCCGAGCAGGATTCGAGAACAGTTTCAAGATATTCCCAAAATCCTTTCTTATAATACTCGATCGTGTGCCTCAAACAACTTTTATACTCAAAGCTCCACACTCTTTAGACTCAAAGTTCCACATTCTCAATTCAGCAAAATTCGTTCTCCCGAATTGGATCAACTATATGGAAATAAATTCAGCAAAACTCGTTCTCCCGAATTGGGTCAACTATATGGAATGGAACCCCTTCAACACTAAGAAATATTACAAAGAATGACTTCAATAAAACAATAATAAGAACACTTCAGTTTTCGATATTTTAAATGTTGAAGACTCGTATCTAGATACTTGTAACATCCGTCAAATGACATGCTTTTTGTCAAATGACATAACCTTAAATACTAATCTTAGTTTAATAATCAACTTTTCTGTAATTCCAGACATTGTAAATAGATTAATGAACTATTGTATCACTGCTGTACCTCTTGTCTTGATACTTGTAACATCCTTAAGAGTAAAGCTTTTTGTCAAATGGCATTGTCCTCCTTAAATATTAATAGCAGGGTAGGTCACCAAGCTAATTTTTGACATATAACTCAACACATCTGACAAATCGAATTTTAGGAGAGGTTTCTACTTTATACTGGCGAGAACACTAGACAAAACAAATGCTCATTCGAAAATTATAGGCGCATAACTTATTCATCCGAAAAAATTAGGGGAAATGTTAGACCGAAATGCGACCCTTCAGGAAGGGGGGTTGTGGGAACCCCTGCTAACCAGACAGGGGTAATCGGCTCTACGCGGCCCCACAAAATGACCGCCAAGCCGGGTTGTTGTAAATTAGAAACTTTAGCCATCGCTTTCATTGCTCACAGTTAAAACCTGGAACTCCGTCATTTTCTGTTGCCGGGGGTCTAAATTTAATGACGTCACATTCGCGCTTTCCTGTCCCGCTCTCTGCACCGCTGTTCGCTTGAATGACCTGAAAACGTCGCTCATCGGAAGCATATCGTGAAAGAACCTTTTTGGTAAGCTCAGTTTTGGATTTTTGTATCAATCGACTTGCCTTTTATTTGAAAGTAAATTGTCTTTGGCGGGGGGAAAAACAAATGAAAGGAATTAAAGGAAATAAAGTTAGTTGGTACCACATTGAATTATCTCCTCTGACAGATCGAGGGCCTGCTAGCAAGTGCTTGAGAGAGAAGGAAGAATCACAAAAATACCCTCGTTCGATCTTTTTCTAACTTTCCGAACTTTTGGGCTTCCAATTCGCGCATTCTTCGACGGAAACGCTTGCTACGCAGGTTGGGATCAGAGGAGATGAACTCTACTCACAGTTTAATGCGAACTGTCCTTGACTGCTATCTACACAGTTATTTTTTTACTTCTCAGTAACGTGTGTTGGATTATACTTCTCATCACGTATAGGTCATCGACCCTATCGGCCGGACACACCGAACTGGTTTTGCTATTAGCTTAAATTTAGAAGCAACATTTACCTCAATCTTTTGTTATTTCCAAGACGTCAACCTGAGAAGTTTTACTTTCATTTGAGAGGAATTCTTCAGATAAAGTGAAATCAGACGAAACTGAAATTCATTTCTTCCCGGCACCACATGATTCCACAATCTTCAAAGTTACGTGGTACTCTTTCCATTTTGTCAATGATATATCTGACACATGGAATCGTTTGAAAGGGAGTTTAGCCCGTTTTCGAAGGGTGCAAGCCTTCTGACTAGGGGATATTTTCGAAATATGGTCTCGTCTGAAAAAGAGAAGCACTGACACTTTGATGACCACTCCAAACAAACCTCGATGAAACCAACAATCACTACTTGTCATCCTCATTATTTTGTCACCGCTCAAAAATCAGAAACGTTACAACCGGTCACTATTGAACTGCGGACTTCAAATAGCGATGATAACAATGATTTCTTCGGCCTCACGTAACATAATTATGCATGTTATGTAATAGCAGACAATACTACCGAGACAGAGAGTGACGAAAGAATCAGAAAATATGTGCTTGTCCGTAAGGTTTCACTGCCGAAGAAACGAAGTGTTCTCAAAATAAAACTGTTTCAAAGAGTCGGCAATTTACTGATCTTGAATAAGTAAGTAAAACTCTTCATACACGCTTGCCCTGTCAACCCCTAAGGGGAGTGTGGTTACAATAAAATGAGCAAGCCAAATGACTATTTACAAAACTATTTACAATTTGAAGGCGAGATTATAAGCTTGCAACTCGAAACTGAATGACTTTGTGACAACTACACTACATTAAAAAAGAGAAGTCTTCTGGAATTAACAAGAGAAAGAAGTTTTCTTTCGCCAAACCCGTTTTTCCTGTGCAAGCATCCGTTTAGTGATAAAACCGATGATTATAATTGAGCCCGCTGTATTGTGAAAAACGATGGTGGCGAGATCTGGCATATTAGCGCATACTCAATAAAGATCTTACTCAATTCTTTCCCGAGAACGCCAAAGCCGAGAAAGCAAAAAGAAAGGCTCTGCTAGCAGGGTGACTCGTAGTTTTGAAGCAAGCAACCGTGGACAATTTTGCTGTCGGTGTACGTTGGATCAGTGGCTTGACTCGTAGTGACCACAAATTCTATTTGGAAATTTTCATTCTCGCTGCTATATTCACTTCCGGATTCAGAAGTACTTTCCTCGATGAAAGACATTACTTTTTTGTTCACTGAAAACTACCGAAAATGATCACAGATCGATATTCTTCTTGTTAATCACTTACAAGTAAATGTCAAGCGTCATAGCGAGCCAGTGATATCCTGACCAGCGGGAGAGGTGTACCAAATAAAAACTCTCGTTCAAATCGAAAAATTCTTTCGCAGAGGTTATTTTTTTAAATATGGACTTTCAAATAGGAAATACATATTTTCATGACATTGGCACTTTAAGTAAGCTGCCAAGTCAGTTCTGTGGATAGCAATAGCCACAACGTGAAGAAAAGGTGAAAGTCATACATCCTCCAAGTCAAACCGGCTTGTTCTCAGGGATTTTCATCTCCGGTAAGAGGTTAAAAGCATTTGAAGGATTTCGCATTCCAATACATGGACCTCATTTATTTATTTATTTATTTAAGAAATTTTTATCACAACATGGAGGACGCAAAACTGAATAGAAGCATCAAGTATTGCATCTTAATTAATGAAAGCTTGACCTTTATGCCTGTTGTGGAACAGGCATCCGTTTCTAACGCTAATCCCCATTTTTCTAAAGAATATAGTTTTGAATAACAGTGCTCTTATTTATGAGCATACCGAAATGTATTTTTTTGCTCCTCGTTCACAAGTATGGTTTCTTTCAAGTCCGATTTCTTTTTGGGTCGTTAAAAACACCAATGTGCTTACAAGTAAAACTAATACTGAATTTCTATTGGCTGATCCTTGGCATTTACACTTCTTCATTACCATGCGCATCTGTTGCTGGGATATTGTCCTCACTGGGTTCTCTTTCTTTCATGAGGATTTCGGTCGCTGCTTCCCGGTTTGTCCTTCTGTGGAGTCCACAGCAATAAATTCTATAGTCTTCCTCCCATGTTTCTGCCTGTTCCACGGTTTGGGGCATGGGGCTGTAAAGTGTTTCAGGAAGCCAGAGTGCCAAGACGCCAGCTATCAGCCCCATGGCTCCAAATATGACCAGCGGCACTCTTTTGTTCATGCCTGGAAGATCCGCCTAGAGGCGTAACAGAAATCAATTAGTTCTATGTTTTCACTTTAAAGAAAACACAAATCAGAAAATATCTCGTTTTTTTATAATTTCACTTCTCGGATGATGGGACAGTGCAAACTAAGTGTAATGTTTATATTACAAACCGGAAGTCTAGTAAACGGATTATGTGAATTCATGTTTATCCCGCAAGGGATGTTGGGATTAGATTTTTTGGCCGTCCATGCGCTCGATGTTTTGAGAGTGCATTAAAATCGTTTGTAATCATAAGCATCCGGAGTCTTTGTCTAAAGGAAACATTACACTGAGGTAGATATAATATGAATACGCCTACTTAACGTGAAGTTTGCGCGTTTGCGTTCAAAGCTACAAACCAGTAACACGATGTATGGGCTGATGATGCTGCCAAAACGAGCCAACATAGAACAAACCCCAATACCAGTGTTCCTACGAGAAAACAAAAAAATGACGGGAAAGGAAATGACTGAAACGTGATGCACCTATAAATGTTAAGCCGCTGGGGGGGGGGGGGGGAGGAGGAGAGGCCGGGCATAGGAGGGTGATTTGACGTTACAAGTCTGCCCGTGGTAGGGACTTTTGATCGGTTTAACGGTCACTTAAATCCGTTTGTGTTGGCCTGTAGCTCCACTCGCGCGCGGACTCGAATGAGTGGGTGACACATACGTAAATGCTGATCTTGTAACCCCCTCATTTTGCAACTTTACTCGTTTATATCTCTGCTTCCGGACGGTGAATTTTTTTCATTTTTTGCATGTTAGTCTTGCAAATTTGAAAAAATTCTGTAGGTGAAAAAACAAGTTAGAGACACATTAAAAAAAAACTGATTTTTCCGAAAAACTGGCCTACAGATTTTCTTGAATTTTAAATACTTTAGAGAGTATTTCTAACATTATCTGGTGACGCTGAATGGGAAAATTTCACCGTCCCGTTTCTTCAAAAAAGACAACACATGTTTAAGGCTCAAAGAAATGCCTAATATCGTTGCCATGGTATCGTCATTTTGGAGGAAAATAAAATGTGAGAAATCTACGATGAGTACTTAACACCCTGGCCAAATTTCGTCTCGATATGATTACCCTAACTGTATCTAAGGACAGAATATGTTTATTTGTTTGAAAAAGGAAGAAACTATTTCGCGCCTCCTTAATTTTCTTGGAACACTGCGGCCCATTTTAACATATTTTGAATAGCACTCGGCCACCGTGACACACTTCCAGCTTAACGTCAGCTGACACTTAGACTAGCATCAACGATTGTGATCTTTGTGTTAAATTTCTACATGTATCTTGTCGAACTTTATAACACTTGAAAGGCAAAAAAAAGCAAACTAACAAAAACTCGGTATCTTGCCGTTATTTTGTCACAGATGCATTACCATCAAATCGATCTCTGTCAAAGAGAGAAATGTTGGAACTGCCATTGGTTGTTGGGCATTTTCTGTGCATGGAATGGGCGTGTTGACAACTTTTTGGCTGATTTCTACATAATTTATTGTAGCCACTTTTCCGTAATTCGACTGTGCTTGGGACAAGACTTGAAACAGTTCCTGTTTTGGAAATACTTTCAGTGTTGTTTCCGGTGAAGAGCTCCTGTAACCAGTTTCCTTCAAGTTATCATATGTTGTTCCATTTTGTTAATTGCTTCGGCTCAGATCGATCCTTGTTTCCGGCGGGGCGGGCAGCGGAAAGGCGGAGTTGCTTCTCTGTTTCTGGATGTGTGGAGGAAGGGTGAGATACAGCGCCATTTTGTCTTACCCTGCGATGTTACCTTATTGTATTTGAATTTTTTTCGCAGATGTGAACAAAACCATAATTGAATAAAATTGAATGGAGTATGATAGCCAGAATTATACTTCCGTTGATCATAATTAACGTTGAGTGTAAACACGGCTTAAGTATGGCCGGTTTAGGCCGGTTTAGGGTGAATGGGTTTAAAAAAAAAAGTTTAAAAAATTTAAACTGGTTTGAAAAAAAAAAAGATCTGGTTTTAAAAAAATTCAAACCAAAAAAAAAATTAAACCACAACATATATACCACATTGCAATGTGGTAGGCGACGTGAACTGGAGGCCTTCACACTCCTAGTGAATTTACGTTTTGTTCATACAAAGAGGTTGTGGAGGTCTTTTCTGAGTAAAGCCGAACTCGACGAATAAAAAGAGGAAGGCAAGCTCAGACATCCCATTAAACAAAACACACTGGAATTTCGCCGTCATTGCTTAACTTTAGGGTTAGCTGTCAACATAAAGATGGCTAAGTATGATTGTGTCCAATACGAGACTCGTACCTGATAACGGTAGGATACAATTCCACAGTGAACACATAAATACACAGGAACGTGGCCACGATGCATGCTTTTCCAATAACGGCCAATGTTGTGACGATGTGTCGGTAACCTAGAGGGCAATGAAATTTATTATTATTAATCTATGCGCAACTCGTACTTTGCGCTGTCAAAGGTCGTGTTCTATTGGGGTCAACCGTTTCAACCGCAACCGATTTCGGTTGAACTGTTGAGGTTTCCCAATAGAACACTTTTCTAACTGTTTTCGGTTGAAACGCGCTAACTCCTGGGAATAGTTATCACCAGACTTCCCAGCGTTGGCAAATTGAGGCCCGAAACCAACATGGCAGGAGCCCGCGGCCGACTTTAAATGGCCCGCGTAAACGACAGCGGTTGCTGCGAATGCTTTTTCAACCGTTTCAACCAGTTTGATGCCGGTTGAAAAATTTGATCAACCAAACCAACCGAAAACGGGTTTTTTCTCAATAGAACACGAAAAAACCCAACCAACCCAACCAACTAAAAACGGTTGATCCCAATAGAACACAACCAAAGATTGAGTTGAGCGGCGTCAGGGAATAGCTTTAGGTGCACGCAATTACGCAAAACACCGCATAATCTGAGTCGGACTTTTCCTGCGGCAACACCACGTTACCACATCGATACCAACCTTCATGAGAAGGGACGGCTATAACCAGTATCCCTGCAAGACCACCAAATACCATGAAGGATGCGTAAGTGATACGACGTCCGAATCTGCAAAAAAAAGAGCAAACATAAAACACTTTAGCGACTGACAGTCACAAATCTGTATTATTTCATTCTGTACATAGAAAACTTAAGCAAGATTACGTCATGATCTATATGTTGTTGAAATTGCGTCCATTGGAAACTCGGAAAAGATCTGAGCTCCAGATGGGATAGCCCGATAGCCTGAATCCGGCGAACCAATGAAAATGCTGGAAATACGATATCCGGATTTCAGTTTTTAAGAACGGTGCCTACTAATTCAAAAGTATTTTTGCGCGGTTTACTGAATATGCGGGAAAAGCAGATCTTAACAAGTGTTATTGAAATCCAAAAAGGATATTAGGAGTAACCACGCATTTTTCGAAGATAATTAATCAACAATATTTGTAAAAAGATTAAAAATACAAAGCAATATATGGCATTCTTTTCCAATTTGAAGCTTAATTGTCTCTGAAAAATGCGTGGTTACCCCCAATTTTCTTTTCGGATACCAAGATCACTTGCTAAGTTCTGCTTTCTCCGCATAGTTTTAAACCGCGCAAAAATATCTCCGTGTAATAAGCACCACCCATAGGAAATCCGAGTATCTCGAGATTCGCAGAACATATGCGCAATAACAATAGTAGGCACCGTCCTTAATAACAAGGCAAAGTTTAGCTGTCGCTACTTCGAGTTTCACGCCGCTTGGCGATCTTCAGGCCTATTTGGTATAGTCCATTGATATATAGATGATTACTTGTAGATGTGAGTAATTAGCTGCATTTTGGCAGTTATGTTCGGCAGGCTCGTTTGTGGGCCATTCGGGCCGCCTTTCAGCGGCATCGGCGTCCACAGCTGTCGCAAGGAAAGTTATCGTGGTCCGGAACACAGTGTCTTCTTATGTGTGCCTTTTCGCAGTCACTTCGTCTGTTCTCTTCCACTCTGGTACGCGAGTTGTGCATCACAGTTCGCCATTTATGTCGGTCCAGGACCTGTTCCTCTCAGTGGGCAACGTCCACTCCACTTCTCTTCAGGTGGCGTTTTAATACATCCTTGAATCTCAGTTTTTCTTATTCCCAGTTGCAGTTCTCCATAGAGCAGCAGTTTAGGTATGCGCTCATCTGGCATCCTCTTCACGTGTCCAGCCCATCGTAACTGAGCGGCTGTTATAAGGGCTTCCACGTTATCCGTACCAGCTTGTTTCAGAACTTCTACTTCTGGCACTTTATGCAGCAGTTTCCGGTAGAGGGTCATACATTCAACAGAGTACAGCAGACATAGGCCACATCAGAAAATACCATATTACTCTTTGTTTGTCCCCCCAAATTTTGCATAAGCATTGTTTCAAGTTTCTCTTGGAACTTAAAATGGTCCCAAGAGAAAACAAAAACAATACTTTTTCAACATTTTGGGGGACAAACAAAGAGAATTATGGTATTTTCTGAAGTGGCCTATGGAAGGACAGCAACATTGTACACTTCGATCTTCGTTGATCTTGGTTGAGAGCCGGATGTCATGGCATGACCAGAGAGGCTTGTACAGAGCACCATAGGCTTTTGTGGCTGCTTTGGATCCTTCGGTCCGCCTCCAGGTCTGATGAGTTTGTAGCAGTTACTGTACTGCCAAAGTAGGTAGAGGATTCGATGGTTTTCAGCGCCACTCCATTGACCAGTATGCTAGACTGAAAGTCTTCAGTAGTCTTCTCATCAGGTGGGGGCTGGTAGAGGAGTTCTGTTGCTTTTCAACCAAAGTCAGTTGCTGCTGCAGAGAAACGGTCAACAATTTCTTGCATGACCTCTTCTGGGTCAAGGGCAACCAAAGCTGAGTCATGTGGGATGTCTGGGGACATTATAAGATACAAAAAGGAATATTCCGTTTATCGGCAGAAGGCAGGATAGTATAAGTTTGATGGTGTTTTAAAAGCAAAACAATAGAATACCTTGACATAAAGAGCCACATCAGGAGAGAACCTGGAAGTTCAACAATGCTCAAGATGAAGAAATTCAAGTACATATCTCCAGCCAAATTTCCAACATTCAGGCTGATTCCAAAAAACACTAAGGCATTTACAAACCTAGAACAAAAAGCAGAACAGAGTAGTGCAAAACATAGTACAAGGTACACGCTTTTACGTTTTTTTCAAACTGTAGGATTGACGTTTTATTATATCCTCTGCATAATTATGCACACTAGTGATAGTTTACACTACAGGTGCCCGCGCTGTTAGGTATAGTATACAAACGGAGCACTTGATGTTGAAGCGGGGAGAGAACAAATCAGTACCGAATGTGGGCAATATGAAAAGGGAATTGTGAGTAGACTGTTTTTTATAACGGCGGACAAGATGGTGTACCAGTCCAAACAGAAACTAAAGGAAACGCAAGGTCATTTTTTTACCGCAATGTGGCCACCGTTTTTTTAAAAATGTAACATACTGCTAGGGATCAAGTTTCTTAGTCTTGAGTAACGTGAATAGCCACTGCTGTCGCACGTTTATGTGAATGCTTTATTTTAGATGTCCTTGATCTGGATTATATAATCGCAGTTATAGGATTAAATAACCAAATGAATAGTAAGAAACAGGAAAGGTTAAAATTTGACCGGATGAAGGAACTGAAACGGTGTCTCGGTATTATTAATGATAGGAACATCGAGTGAAAAATTAGTGTAGAAAACGCTCCTGGTAACGAAGTTAGAATTCGTAAATGTTGAGAGTATCCCCAACAATGCACCTACCCATAACATGGTTTTGCATGCTTAAGAGTTTCCTATGTTGCGATAATTTATTTGAAAGTTTCCTAACACTTTGAAAGAACTGAAACTGACGATTTCAAAAATCGAGCAAAAATATGTTAATAAATTGTGGCCGTTTTCTTTAATCCAAAGTCGTGTTCAAGATTGGTTCTTTCTAAACAACAACTTCTTCAGGACAGAATACTGTCGCGAGCCTTAAAAACATTTTGGGTCGATTATTAAAACATAGTTTAGACAATGATTAACAAAACCACGTTCTGAGCCATTTTCAATACTAATATTGCCAACAATCATATCTAAATATTTTCTGCTGCTGATAGTAACAAGAAGGTTTGCATTTCAGACTAGACAGCAATTTATCTACTTAAAATATACCGCTTATAGACAGAATTGGAGGTCCACTGATTGTCTTAAGCCGCGGCCTAAGTTAGACTTTGTTTAAATAACTGGCCCGTTATGTTTGGAACAACTCCGATCGTTTCCCTTTGCCTTGTAAACACTTTAAGAATCACTAATGTTTGTCTTCAATCGTTTTCTAACAACACTTGCTGGTTGTAGACTGAGTCTCTCTAACAGTGATTTGAGTCTGACAAATCGTTTCCCGAAAAAACTTCGTGCGTGCTTGCACTATGTTCCTCAATTGACAAATTGTTTCCCCAATTGTATCATCTAGCGTCTCCTAATCAAACCAAACGATTAATTATCCTTTTCGCGAGATAATTTAGTCACTTGACGACACCGTTGTGAAAAAACGGACTTAGGACAAAGGCGGACAAAAGCTTTCTCTTTCTTTTAAAATAGCTGCCCCAACGCTAGATTGCACGGCATGTAACTCCGTGACAGATGGCAAGATATTCTCAACAATAATGTTGAACCCCGTAAGTGAAGATTTCCGATTAGAGATACATCCTTGATGGTGTTAAAAAAAATTTGTGCAACTTTAGGACTGAATCAATAACTCTAAAGGTCAATATAGGAAAGAACTGGATTGCTGTTGTTGGCATTTATAGACCTCCGTCTATTCCGTTATTTACATGGACGAACGAGCTTTCGGCGATCTTTGAG